>VXBB01017992.1:77867-157614 GCA_013399915.1 Illadopsis cleaveri | reverse complement strand
TTTTTAAAAAAAAAATTTTTATGAAAATTTTTTCCCAAAAAAAAAAAAAAAAAAAAAAAAAAAAAAACCACCAAAAAAACCATGGTGCTTCTGTTTTTGCTCCTGACTTTTCTCCATTGATGTGTTGCATTTTGAAATTCAAAGCTGTTAAGCAAATAGTAAAACAACTTGGCTAAGTAAATCCCCCTGTCAGGATCCATCCTGCTGTGATCTATTTTTGAGTGTCCCCAAAGTTTGAATTTATTTGCTTTGGAGATAAGTTCAGTTCCCTGTTGTGTTTGAGAACTAAGCACAGCCTTTAGGGAAAATGGAGGGACAGTATGACATTTGTTAGCCCAGCTGTTTAATGCACTCACCTGTTTCCAAGGCTGGCCTTTTATTCTCTCCTAGCTCTGAAAAATGAGGATTGTATAACAGATTGTGAAAGCTGAAATGGTAGGATGGATCTTTTAATTTCTTTCCTTGTTATTTTTTTTAAAGCACACTTTAAAGAAATCCATAAAGCCTAAGGTGTAGTGCTTGAAACTCATCTATTGTATGGTTACTACATTGATCACAGCCTTTCACCTCCCAGCTGGGCATTGAGCTGCTAAAGAAAGAGTTTAAATATGATCTTCCTGACATTAACAAGGCAACTGAATTATGTTTCACAGAGATGGAAGGAAATGCAATTTTTGAACATCTTTGTGGTCAGGAGGAGGTGAAATTTTAGGCCTTTGTTCTCTTCTTTCTGCAGCTCAGTATCATTTCTGTGTAATTCCACTGCAGTTAGGGGATGTAGAATTGCAGTGGGAAAGGAAGGCAGCCCTTCACTTGTGCCTCTGCAGCAGGAAGGAACAGAACAGGACTGATTCATGAGGGGGTACATTCCATGTCATGGGCAAGAAGTCCTGGTCTTCCTGCTGCCTTCAAACAGGGTGGTTTGGTTCTTCACCAGAAGGACCTGGATGATGTGGTTTCATGAGTGCAAAGTTCAAGGGGCAGAGAGAGGATTTGCCTGTTGGTCTTTCAAAACCATCAACCCTGCAGTCTCAGGCTGCATTGATGTGTTATGGTGGAAAGAATGCAACTCTCCAGTGTTAACTGGATTGTGCCACCATATGGTGAGCACTTCTCAGAGATGAATAATCATCCCTTGGGAACAGGAAATTCCTAGAAGTGAATGTCATTGGTCATGTGGGAATGGATAAAGTTGTAAGGCCACACTGAATTTTGAAGTGTACAGGTAATATTGTCCTTTGGGATTTCAGGGTGTACCTATTAAAATGGCTCTTCTGTTAAAAAATACTTTTAAGAATATTGACATCATTGTTAATTTGCATTATTTAAGCAAAGTTCCCTCTTAAAAAACTCAGAGATATGAAACAGAAAGAATCTTTTCCTAAATCTGCCAGTCAACAAACAGCCAGTTTTCATAGTGATTCATGGCTGAGCTTGAATGCAAATATAAGGAGGATATTCTAGATTGTGAGTGTGAGTGATCTTATAAAAATGTTCATTTGTAAATGACCATTTATTGTGGCTACTAGAAATGATTTATGGCACTTCCCAAAGACTGAGCCCCTTATTTGGTGTGCTCAGAAAAAAAAGTGATGGATGTTTATGTGTGTAATTTAAACAATACCTCTCGCCTGTGGGCAATACTGCATTTAAAGTTTTTTACCAATTATGTCTGTCGCACCAACTCCCTCACAGCTGATGTTTTTTAACAACACAGTAATGTCCCTCAAACTGAAATAGCAGGTGTAATAGCAAGAAACAAGCTGCTGTTTATCTCCCAGAAGAAAAGACCTTTTCAAGTTAACTTCCATGAAGGATGACAGGAAACTAGGTGTGGGGAAATTGCTCATGGGAATGCAAGAGAAAAATTCTGAGGGAGATGTATATGTGATGCTGTATACTCTAAGATGAGCTTTTCATCATGTCTGCAGCAATTTCACTGACTTGCTGAGGTTCTGGTGAAGCACAGTAATAGACTTTCATGGCTGGAGAAAAGGCTGCTTGTCATAATGTGGTAAATGGTTCAACTTCTCTTTACCAGACAGGAGAAACTCCTCTCATTTGTGTAATGGTTTTTTAAAGTGGGTGTAAGGCATGTCTGTATTCCATTTACTCTCTCTTGATTCCACCAGAGTAAGTAAAGGCCTTAGTGAAAATGAAAATCAAAGCCTCATAAGCCTTGAGTATCCCTTTTATTAAAGTCATTTCAAGTCATTGTGGTTTCAAATACATTTTGTTGTATACAGAAGATCTTGTGCTAAATAACTGGGATATTTAACATGGCAGGGGTTTTTTGAGGAATCAAGAACTTATAGACATAAGAATAATAGAGAAGTGTATATATGGCTATTAAACTGTCATGAAAAAGATTATTGAATATCCCCAGGAATTGCTGTAGAAACCAATTCTCCACTCCAGAGTTCTCCAGAAATGTAGGTCAGGCACTAGAAGCTAATCTCAGCAGCTTTTCCTGCCAAGTGAAACGAGCAGGCTGCACTGTTGAGAGGCTGGGTGTGAGAGGATTTACCAATTGCTCAGGGCAAGAAGGAAGTTAACTTGGGTACTAACCAAAAAGTGAAATGGGATAAAAGCTCAGGATAGACAGTTAGGCAACTTAGACATGTGGGAATTAATTGTTTGAACATTAGAGTAGAGGAAATAAGGAATTAGAACTTGGAAGAAGATAGTGGTTGGAAGTTGATTAAATAGCCTAAACAAATCAGGTGCCTTTCTATGCCTGGAGGAAGAACAGAAAAATAAGATCCAGTAGAAACTTTTGCAATACTGAATAAGGATTTTGCTATGCCAGAGTCCACAACTAGATGCCAATTTTTCCTGGGAGTATAGAGGAATTAGGAGAGGTGGTTTTGGAACCTAATTCTTATGTAGGCTGGAGAATCTGATAAAAAGCATTTGAGGTTCTCTGGCCCTGCTGTAGTGATGACAATGAAAATTGATCCCATGCATTCCAGCAGCCCTCACGTGTGAGTTGCATTTCAATTAGCTTAGTTTTTTTCACATTTTCCTCTTCCTAGCCTGCTGTATTGTGGGGCAGATTTTCTTGAAGAGGTCTGTGCTGGAGAGTGAGATCTAACCCCTTTCTTACCGTGTAGAATGCATTGACCTTTCAAAATTATTATTTTTTTTTTGTAACTCTGTATTTGTGAGGTCCTGAAGAAATGAAGCTGCAGTTTCTCAGCAGATGATCTCTCTGGCAGATCTGCAGTGCATATGGCAGCTGTTCAGTTTGCCATATCCTCTCTCAGCTGTGATGAACTGGTGTGTTCCCTCTTGCATTTTTCAGGAGTGAGAGGCCCTCTCACCATTCCTGCAGTGGAGCCCCAGCTCCTGCTGCAAGGCAGGGAGCAAAGGGGCACTTGTCCAGCTGAGAAGGACTTTACCTGAATGCATTTATATTTAACAATATCTCGAGGCTGCTGCCTTGGGGGGCTGTCAGGTGCTTCCTATTCTGAGTGTAGGGGAACAGGCCAGCTGCCAGAGTACTCACAAATGGTAAAGAAAAGAGGTGGCTCCATAAGCTGGTCTGATACACCAAAGAAGCAAAGAGGGTAATTCCAAAAAGGAGTAACACAGAGTGCTCACAACCAGCAGCTGCTGGATCACAAGGGTGGGGACTGGAGGTGGTGAGTGAGAGGAAGAGAGAAGGAGTTACATTTCCTTCCTGCTTCCTGCAGTGGCTCCCAGGAGCTGATGCAATGGAGCTGGGTGGGTAAAAGCAATGGTAATGACTGGGAAACACCATTCCTTCACTGTTATCCCACTTGCTACTTCCTACACTTAAAGACAGCTCTGCTCCGCTTCAGGATACAACTTCACTTCTTGGCTTGGGGATCATCTTACATTGCCATAAATTTAGCCAGGTTATTGTAGTGTTCTTTGATGTGAGGATCTCCAGAAAACCTACAAATAATGATTAATGTGCATGACAGCCTTGCAAAATAGAGCAACTAATCTCATTTTACAGGTGGAAAAATGAGGCCCAAGAGCATTGCTGGTCTGATTTTTTCAGTGGCACCCTATGGGACTGGTGGGTGCCTGGAATTGCTGAAAATTCAACACTAAGCAATGAGTGGTCCTAGGCCACACAGCAAGCTGGTGGCAGCAGGGAGAAGAAATCCAATCCTGGATCTCAGTCTTTCAAGCAAACCACCAGATGACACTTAAAAAGCACTTCTGGGGATGAAAAGTACTATATAATTATTGCTTCCAGTGTAAATATTTTCCTCTTAAAGTCAAGCTTTTCTTTTTTATTACCACTGACTTTATTAAGCTCATGTGATTGTTTAAGCTGTTACAGTGCAGATCATTGAAACCATGTAAAACATCCAGGGTCCACATGCAGAATTTATGTAGTTAAAATACCTTACCCACTATATTGAGCCATCCTCTTAGAAAAACATCATCTCTGCAATTCTCATAAGCTTAAAAACCCCCCAAAACAACCCCTAAAATAGCTATCTATGCCTGAGCATCCCTCAGAAGTAAGAACTCCTGTTGCTGACAAAAGTGCAGATGACTTGTGAAATATGCCATGTCCAGTTTTAACCTCAGCAATCTTGTAAACACAGCCTGAAGTTTCCTTCTGCAGGGCAACATCTGTCACTGGTTCCAGTTCGTGGCAGTGTTTGGTGCCATGTTTGTATCTGTGGACTTCAGTATGAAGTTAATGGTGGGATGAGGAAAGAGGGAAGGGCAAAATGATTGCCAGTGCATGGAAGTCATTACATCAGTGGAAATCCCTGGGTAATCTGAATGTGGAACAAAACCAAGAGAAGAGGAACAAATTTTGTAAAATAGTGCCTTTGGTGTGTTATTTATAGCTATTAAGAGACTGGCAAGGTAATCCTGCAAATGCCAGGAAGCAGAAAGAGGCTGAAGTGCAATTCTTGTCATCATTCTGCATTCATTCACCCATATATGCACTCTCTGTTGGTGGAAAACCAATGATTATAGAAATAAAGTTTAGACTATGATGAAACATTAGGTGAAGATCACTGTACCAGAAGAGTAGGGTGTTGTCTGAAATGCTGCATGATATTGAGTCCATTCCCCTCTTGTTCTCCTCTTCCACTCCCAAAAAAAACCCTTGTAATTATTATCAGAGTAAATTAATCCACTGGTTTGATTGATACCAGATCTTGTCATGGTTTCAGGCAAAAGATTCCTGAACAGAAAAAGATACAGTGACAAAAGAAGAAAACACATGTCTCAGAGTTGCAAACAGAAGCCAATAATTTGCTTGGTTCTTAAAAAAAGGGGCAGTGTCAAGCAGAGAAGATTCTGCATAGAAACAGCATAAACAAGGGTAGCAAATGGTCTGGGGGCAGTGAATTGCACTCACACCTGGTGGTGCCGTGTTTCCAAGCAAGGGTCATACTTAGAACAACGTTATTTTCCTTTCTGTGGTCTTATGAAGTTCATTGTGTTTGCTTTTGGGAATGTCATGATTTAGAAGTTGCCCGTTGTGCACGGGTTCTTTATGGATATGACTTGTTTTTCTAAAATATTGCTTGTTAGTTTACTAAGCCATATAATTTGAGAACACTGGATGTGTTTGACTTCAAAAATTAATCCTTCTTCAATCAAGAAGACCTTTGTTTTCATAGTTCTTAGCAGGAAATGAAAACTTTTAACAGACTTTCAATATGTATTAGAGAAATTCCACTCTAATATCAGTTTTTAACTGCTTGAAATCAAGTTTTCTGTTGGCTATCACCCCAACGTAGTTGCATTTTTATTAAATATGTGTACTAGCTTGCAGCATCCCTTTAAATCCTGTCTTCAAAAACAGAAGAATTGTCACATTCTTTGTAGCAGAAGCAAAAGGACTTCTGTTTTCATGGTTGATAACTCTGCTTCTGTCTCAGTCCATTTCACCATTATGTACTTGAACTTTCTGAGTCCATTAATATGTGTATTGAGTAGTTTTTGGGGTTTTGTCTGCTGATTTTTTCAAGATCTATACAGTCAAGTTCAGGTTGTGCTCAAATAAAAGACATCCAATGGGGCTCTGGGGCATGGACCTCAGGGCTGCCTTCGCATTTACTCAAAGGTCCTGGAGGGCCCTGGAGTTTCTTCCTCTCCTCCTTGCAGTGCTGTAGTTCATAGGAATGCTCAGAAATGCAGGTGCCTTTGCAGCCACATCAGGCACTGTAACCCCTGGAGGACTCCAGCTATTTTGGTGTGATCACATGCTTTTATATGATGTTTGTCAATACTCTGACTCCCAGGAAGAGCCTGTAAATCGGCTGTACACAGACTTGCAGCATCAGTGCTGACACCTGTTGGGTTCAGTTGACCTCCATTGGAAGCAGACACTGTTCATGTGACACTGCTTTTCCTTGAAAATGTTGTTTAGACCTGAGCTGGCTCTCTGTGGACATAATTGGTTTTTCAGGAGTTTAAAGAAAGAGAACACAGCAGAGTTGACTGCATAATCAGAAAAGAGAAATAGAGATATTTTGGGGTAAAAGTAATGGTCTGAACAGATCTAGAAGTTTTGTGGTTTTAAGTCTGGGCATCTGCATCTCCACTCTGTTTTTCTTGCTGTCATGGACCATGTACTGCATCTACATGAACTGTGTTTTAAAGTGCATTTTCTGTATCTTTCTCCTTATTCTTTCTGGGACACTGGAGGTTTTAAAAGGCATCAAAATTATTAATGAACAAGTAGAGAAGTTATCCTACTCTAATTTCACCTCTGGCATGTCAGTACACCTATACTTTTCACTCTGGCAGCTAAAGTCAGAAGGTCCATCAAAGTAGGTATTGTCATATGATCATGTTAATATTTTTGTGTATGACATTCATTCTGGGTTAACCACATTGGGCAGAGTGGTGATAACATGATGACTTGAAGTAAAAGAATTTTTTTCCTGCCAAAACTAAGTGAAGAAGAGGTTTTAGATAGACTGGATAGTCAGTGGGATCTACCTAAGCATCATTTTAAGAATAAGAATGTGGCTCATGAGGCTACGATTGTACAGTTGTAAGCAAGTTACATCCCCATGTTTATATTCACAATGTCAGGTGCATTCCAGATCCTAATGATACCCTTTAAAGATACTCAGACTCTGTACAGAGTATTAGAAGTGCAGAGGTGGAAAGTTAATCATAATTTTGTTGTGGTTTTTATTTGCCTATTGCTCCCAGGGGAGTGAAATTAAAAAGAATTCTTCTTGTAGATAGCCTTTAAATCAGTTTGTGTTCTTTCCTAAGTGGAATGAATTCATAATCCTCTGTTTCCAAGGAATTATTTTGATCTTGTCTGTTGAGTTGAAGTTTATACATTGCAACTTCTATGTAAGCAATATTTCCTATTGATCTTTTAGTGATCCTATTAGTTTCTTTCATTCCCTTAATAGAAATTTTAGCAGTAATAAAAGATAGAATCAGGCAGTAATTAGAACTGTGATTAGTTATAACATGTGTTTCTTTACCAAAGCAAAAACCCAATAAAATGTAAATTAAAATAATGGAACTGTGTCTAGCTACCTTGAATTATATTAGAACATTCACTTTTTCTTCTAAGCATTAATATATGCTTTAAAAGGCAAATGCTTTTATTATGCAAATTCAAATCACAGTGCAGTAAGTGTATTACTTTGAAAATTGCTCTTTCTTACCCACAAATGATATAAAAAAATGAAATGACTGTGAGAGGATGTGGATGTTTGTGCTCTCAGGTCTTGAGCCCACAAACATTTGTGTCAATAATCCTTGCTAATTAAAGTCACCACAGGGGTTTCTTTGACTTCAGCCTTTTATAAAACTGAATATAATGCAAAATGTGGCTTTCCATGGACTAGCTTGGGTTATTGAACTTGAGCAGTGGGATCAGGGTTTGGTCCCTCTATAAAGTGACTAAAAAGCTGTCATCACTGCAGAGAACAAAGCACATTATGGTGGGTTGTCCCTGACACCTCTTTGTCTCCTTACTGAGGAATTTCACAGCATCTGGTGACATCTTATTCACGATCATCAGGTCAGACACAGGGGCATTTTGGTTTCCTGTATTACCTGAGCAGGTCTGGTGACTCTTCTTTTGATGTGACTGTCCAGAGAAAACAGAAAGCTTTCTGCAGCTGAAAGGTGGGAGGGTGTGGTTTGTCCACAGGTCTCTCAGCAGCTGCCCTTAGTCATCATTTCCTTCCTCCTTTGATCAGGACAGCTGTCTCCCAGGACTGGGATCCTGGACAAAGCTTGACTGTGCTAGAGCATGTTCAAGCACAACTTCTTAAGTTTGTTCTTGTTGGTGTAGAAAAATGGTCTGAGATCAGGATCCTGTGAAGATCCCATGGAAAGCTGGGGCTGTGCATTAGGGCTGAGATCCTTTGGGCAGAAGTGACAGACCCAGTTGTGGCACAGTTCTTGGAGCCCACAGGGCACACATGTAATTAGCTGTCTCCTTCTGGCATGGAAGGGATCTTCATATAGGAGAAACTCATGGCATAGTGCTGAAACATAAGTGAAGCTATTGAGTGATTCAGGAGCTAGTTTTTGTGGGTGTCATATTTTGTAAAAATGCATTTAAAGCTACATAAAATGGCCTTGTCAGCTCTTCCACACAATGCAAAGTAATACAGGAAGTGGTTTGGGAAAATATGATTGGGAAAAAATGGGAATGACTGTTAGTCACTGTTCTCCTCTTCCTACTCCCATCAAAATAGTAAATATTAAAATTTCACATCTAACTTAGCTGCGGTTCCTGGAACTGCCTCCTCTGCTGCTTAGTGAGCCATGGTCTCTGCACAGTCAGCCAGAGTATCCTGCTCTGTGCTTACAGTGAGAATATCAGTTTTCAGGTAATACAGTGATGTATGACCTCAGGTGAGAGAATCCAGCCAGTCTGTTTGTATTCCTCACTCAGTGGAAATATCAGCATTATCATGACTTAACGCTGCACTTTGGGCAGGCAGATTGTTGGGTTGGTGCCTGCCTTCATCAGCTCCAAACTTTCTCAGCAAAGCACTTCACAGGGTGGTGATGTTGTAACATTTCTTGTTGAAATCAGTTGTTTTTGCAATTCCTGACCACAGTATCTTTCACCTACTCATGCAAATGTCTTGACAGCCATGAGCCAGTATCCTGTTTTCCCTTGGCTAGGCTGGTGACTTGTGCTGCTACTGACCATTTTTCTTTTCTAGTTAAATCTATGTAATATTTCTGAGTACCCTGCATAATAGCACTGATATACTGCACTTTCTCTAGCTGTACATACAGGTAGATATAAAAATACCATGTTACTGATACCTGGGCAAAACTGGAATCTGTTCCTTTTCTCCTGTAGCTCACTGGTTATTTTCCATGCATTAGGAAGATACACAGTTCAACTAAGGCCTGTTTCCTTGCTCTTTTAGGGTCTTGTTATAGAAAAAAAACCCCCTGCATAAAGAGAAACGGGTGTCTTGTGGTCTGGCTGTACTTTTATTAAGCTTTTTAGCTTCTGTTGGGTTTGCTGCTGTTTGGATGTGAAGTAACAGGGGGACTGGGAGGGTGGTTTGAGCTAATTAGTTTCCTTGCACTCCGAGGCTCTTAGCCAGATTCCTGTAAGTTTGATCATAAAGTTTTATGGCATATGTTTTGCTCTTTATGGGAAGAAACACCATGGGGAGCTGTACTTCAAAGAATCAAGGTCCCCTTTATGCTCTTTGAACTGCACAGGAAAATCTTCAGACAGGTTACGTGGTGTGACCACTGCTTAAGAGCTCGACTTGAATTGCTCTTTTGCTCTGGCTCTTTAAGGGATCTGTGTGTCTTTGGGATGAAATTGAGAAGCAGGAAAATAGGACCTTATTAGAAGCTGTGAATTCCTTTAGATGTGTGTGGGCAAGATGCAGCTCCCTGCCCAAAGCAGTGCACCTCTTGCTGCTCAGGAGTTGTCATGCACCTGATTTTTGTGGGTGTTCTGAAGAACACTGCCTCTGTATTCTCTCTTCTGCCCAAATTCTGACTCATGCTGAATAGTAGGTAGGAATATGGATGTAGGACTGGGTGTGGCATCAGGGGAGCACTCCTGGGTGTGGCTTGAAATGCTCAGAAGGTCAAAGTGTGTCTTTAGGAAGATGGCCTCTGTTACTGTATTAGAACATAGACTTTCTGATAAATACATACACGGCTTAACATAATTGTGCCTTAGGACATGAACATATTAAATCAAACTCTTGAATGGTCCCATTGCATGCTGCAACTCTCTACTCTTTCCCAATGGGAACAAAGCCCTTTGATTTTCCTCACAGATGTGATGTTAAGAGAAAGACCAAAGGAGAAAACCAATGTGTAATGCCCAATTGGCACGGAGTACTTCTTTTGTTAGGAAACTTAATGGTGCTATTTGCTTCCCAGGGGAAATTCCAGTTTTAGAAACTGTCCAGGAAGGCCAAGGCACCAAAGCCATGCAGTTATCACTGCCCCCCTACCAGGGTATGGTGTCCCTAGAAAAGCTTTACCTGCACTGCAGTGGGCATTTACTTCTCTGACTGAGTTGCTCCTTGGCCCTTCTGCTCATTTACACCAGATCTGTCTGACCTCTCCTCTGCATGGTCAGCCAGGTAAATGCAACATCTGAGGTTATAGTTTTCAGCAGCTGCTACATGGAATGAACAGCCTACTAAAGGAATTGGTGTCCTACTCAATCCCATGCTACTATGGGATTTATAAGCCTAACTCATTTATCTGTTTCTGAAGATATCTCCTTAGTTGGCTATTTAGTTGAAGATAATTAAAGGAGAGCTGTTAAGTTTGTCAGTTTTAAACATCCTACTGCTAGCTTATGTGTTTAGTAAATTGAAAGTAATTAAGGTTAGTTGGTTTCAAAAATCCCTTTCCTGTCTGTGAAGCAGAGGTCATGTCATTGCTTACATAGTACTGAATTAAATTGCACCTATTAAAATGTGTTTTTTATCATCCAGCAAGCTGCCTTCTGAGATGTGAGACAGGAGACATTCTGGAGAAATGCTGCAGAGAATTTCTGCTATTTTAAATGTGGTAAATTCACTGGACATTTGTGTTTGTATGTATGTATTTTGTTTTCATATAATGTACCACGTCTCTACCCAAGGGTGCAGGTGCTTCTTTGGCTGCTCTTGTGCAAGAGCTCCCTCTTTGATCTGGATGGTTTGCCCAGGGATTAGATGTGCAGGCTTGTGAAATACATGAAAAATGACCAAAAGGAGGCATTCATAGCTAAAGAAATAAAAGAAAGAAGTTATAAAATATATTGTAATGTGACTTTTCCTGAACCTTAGTTTCAGTATCTAGCCCTCTTGGCATTCATAAATTATTTCAATGTAGTGCACTGAGCCATTATGTGTGTGATGGACATGTCCTTCTCCCAGCCTGGACTGTTTCTGGAATAATGCAGCCAAGCCTATGCCAAACAGAAATGCTGGATTTGATATACTGGGTCACAAAAGTAATTTTTCCAACTACTATTTATACTCATCAGAATAGCTTTGTATTTTTTCAGATAAACAGCAATTTGTCTTTATTTTCACTTTTTTTTTTTTTCCTACAAAGGGAGTTTCAGTTACTGCAACCTTCTCCATCAGTCTGCAATTTGTTTGAGTGCACAGAGACTGATCTGGGAAAGAAGCCTGACCCAGGACAGAGGGAGAGGGGAAGGGGGTGGGAAGTAAATGAGCAACCCAAAGAGATTCCCTAATCCCCTCTGTTCCTGCCTTTCACAGCATTTCCTAGCATTCCATTTCATATAATGAATGCAAGCACAAGGCCAAATGGTCTGAGTAACATGATCAGATTCTTCACAGTGAATTTCTTTGTGTTTTATGGCTTTCCAGGACTCACAGTGCAGATAGTGGGAAATCCAGGCACTGAGCAGAGGAAGGGCCCTGGATCTGAGACCTAAATGCAACACTACTAGGAATATTTATGAAGAGAAAAAGGGGAAACAGAAATAATTAACCTTCTTTGAACAGTTTTTTCCTCGAATGGCAACTTCTTCAGTCGACCCTCCACTTCTGTTCATGCTGAAATGTCAGGTATTCAACTTGATTTGGTCCCAAAGGATCTTTCTGATCGATTATCTCATATCCTGGAATGACACTTAATAATGCACTGCGCTGAAATGTGATGTGTGCCAAATTTCTTAAAATATAAAACTGCATCAAGCGATGTGTCAAAGGTTTTGATGTGACTTTTCTTTGCCTAGTGTGACAAGAATATCCATTAAGCACTTAAATAAACAGCTTCTGGAAAAAGCTGTGTCCTTATGAGCAAATTTGCTGAAGGTAATGAGCAGGTGTATGAACTCTGCCAGCAATATGAATTGTTCCCTTCCCTGTTGATTTGCTGGGGTCTTACCCACCATGTTGTTTACACTAAATAAATAAATAAATGCAATGTGGCACTGGGAAATGTGATGAATTTGTAAATCAAAGTAAAATATCCACAAATATCTGAAAATCAGATGGAGAATTATTTTCTCCAGTTTTTCAGAGGCTTCTCTCAAACGGTTGAATTTCCTTCTGTTTATTTGAGAATGGGCTCGCTGAGTAAGTCCAGGAAAGGAGGGGAGATTCTTCCTTCCCCGCAGACTGTAATTTTACTGGTCTGCTATTCAGAAAAATTTGTTTGTCAGCTCTTAATTGGTAATTGATATTAGAGAGTGCTTAATGTCTACCATGGATGATGGATTGTGCCACATGCATTATTTTAATCATGTGAGTGCCAACAAGCAGCTCTCTCCTGTCAGCTCTACCCCAGACACTGCAGAAGAATCTCTGCCAAAGCACTGAGCAGTGTTTTGCCTCCACCACTGAATATATTGACAAAGGAGGTAGTGGAGGTGGTGACCAATGTGAGGATTAGTGCTTAATAGCTGGAGTCTCACACCTGCCTGGCTTCAAGGGGTTGACAAAACCAGGGTTTCATCCAGGTCGTGCATAGCCTCAACCTTTCACCTCAGAAATAGAAGTGGTAGCAATGACCAGCTGAAATTTGCTGGCTAAAGTGTGTAACAGCGTGAATATTCCCAGATTTCAAGCTCTTATCTTTCCTGTGATGGAGAAAACATCTAAACCAAGCTGGTTTGTGTAAGATGTGTTCTAAAAGATGCATTACAAAGTCTTGCTCCTGCCATGTCTGAGGACTCTGAAGCTACAAAATTTCTTTGTGATGCTGTAGCTTCCTTGCCATCTTTTTAGGAAATCCCAGTGTACATGGGGCTGTTAGTGAAGAAACTCAATTTAAATAGTGCATATTTAACTTCACAGTCAAGGGGTGGATGGCAGCCTGCCTTTACCTTGGGTACATCCCACTGCAAACAAAAATGCAGCTCCTCCTGTGGGACATGCTGCTTGATAATCACTCAGAGCCAGACTCCCTAATCAGCCATGTAAAAGGAGCGATAAAAAACTCCAACTGGCTCTTAAAAAGCTGTTTTCATCTCAAAGTCAAGATTCGCCACTCATACTTGGGTATCTAAACAGTCTTGCTTTCAAGAGGATCTGAGCATGTACTGCCCTCATTAAAATCAGTGGGAACTCAGCATGTCTGAAAGTCATGCAGCTTTATTATTTATGTACCTGGCTTGGGATTTAAATACCTGACTTCAGGGTTTGAAAATTGTAATAACTGTTTTCCTCAAACAGTGAGGTGTGCTGCAGAAAACTGTTCTTGCTTTCAGGAATCCTGCTGTCTGCAGGTAAGAATTGGGACATTTGGACTAAAAACCTTTAGCTTCTCTAGTGATTGACATCTAAAAAAATCTATCTTGTCTTCAGTGGAAGTTATGCACAGACTTAGTTTTAAGCCTGTGCTGAGGTGTTTTGTCAAACTGGGATGTAATACTGAATCCAGGTCTTATATAGGCAGATACAACTCCGAAAGCTTCATTTCTCTGGCCTGCTGAGCATATTCTGCCACTTCCTGGATGCAATTTCCTCCCCAGTGTATCTGATTTAAGGCTTATATTTTCTTCTAACCCTTCTTACATTAGCCTTCTAACAAAATTAAAACCTAAGCCAGCAAATCCAGAAGCAGTATGATTTTCCCAGGGTTGGTGTGACTTCCTCTGTGTGTTACCTTGAAAAGCATTTAAGTTAGGATTCCTTCAATATTGCACATACTTTGGGTAAAGTCATTCAGAGACACAGCACCTTGGAGGTCCGTTTGGCTGGCAGGCAAATGTTAAATGTCTGGGTTTCCTTGAATGTTCTTAGAAAGAACAACCCAGCTGTGTGGGTTGCAGTGCTCTTTGAGACTGAGAGATGCTGTGGAGTGAAAAAACTTCAAACTTCCAGTGAGGATGGTCTCCCAGCAGAGTTTGTTTTCTGTCAGCTTATTTGAAGTCTCACTGTTCTCTTAAAAATCAATATCAATTACTTTCATGGGGGAAATTTTGAACCAGTAGGCAATTTGAATAACTTGCTTCAGCTGCCCTTTGCATGATGCATTTTTTTACAGTGTTTGGCCACTCTGCACCTTAGGTCTGCTCTCAGCTTTGTAAAAGTAAGGTAAACTGTTCCCAGTTATGCATCATTAAGAGTTTACTGGAGAGTGAATGTGTGTGAAAAACATAGGTTGAATGACTGTTTAAGGAATTGCACTTTCAAATCTCTAGTGTTAAAATATAGCAATGCTATTTCTGTCAGAACAGGTTATCTGGGTGGATACATGAAATGTTCAAATCTCAGTGAACCAAGGAACCTAGGGAAAGACAAGATTTAAAATTTGTTTTATATGAGTTCATTTTGTACCAAGTCTCAGATGCTGCATACAAGAGCAGGGTGTGGCTGCTGCAGTGTGTGATTCAGTACAGATACAATTCTGTGGAGCCTCCTGTGGAATTTCTTCCATTTGTTGTATCCTTTGAGGGTACAGAAAAGCTTTCCCCCTGCTTCACATGGGGTATTGACTCTGACAGAGAATTACAGTTTGTTTCAGGATTTGTTTCTCTCATATCCCACTTGAGTCAGCCTCACCTGAGCACAGTAACAGTTTGACATGATAATGTAAATATCGGATAAAGTAAATTTTGCCACGGGTCTTCAGATGTTTTTATCTGAAACATTCTCACTTGAGCAGCTTTGCAGAGGCTCATGGGCTATTTGTACTAAAAAAAACCCTGGTATTTGTAATCTTTTATGCTGAAAGGTGGGACCATACCAGCTTATTCCAAACCAGCCATACAGCAGGACCTGTCAGACAGTCCCAGTATGTACCTGGCTGCTGGAGGGCAGCATGGCAGTGAAAGCCTTCAGAGACAACGAGACTGCAGGAGTTTTCTCAGTGTGGCCACTTTGAAGTGGTCCCTGAGCTCCCTGGAATCTCATGTTTCTGTGGCATTAGTGCAGTGCAAATGTTCACCAGGGCCTGGTGCACACAGGGGTGTCAGGCATGGCCAGGAAGATGAATGTCCTGCTGCAAATTGGAGTGATTTAACAAGAGATAATGGGGCAGGCCTACCGGAGCAAGCCTGGTGAGAAAACTGTGAGCCCAAGGCATCCATCAGAGCTGATCCTTGTTAATGATCAAAGGCAGACTTCCTTCCACTCCTGCTGCTTCATGCTCTGAGGGCTCAGGGCAGAAAACCCTTAGAAATAATGTCTGGTTTCCCAAAACAGAGACATTTTGTAGAAGAACAGAAACTGGCAACTTAATTTGCATGAAATACAGTCAGCGAAACTCTAGAAAGTAGATGTTCTCTTCCTAATTCTGTTTGGGTGTCATGAAAGAGATCCCAGGATATTCCTTAATTTTTATGATATTCCACTATCATAAAAATCTTGGAAAATTTGCATTAGTTTTTCAGAAAGCAAATAAAAGTATACAAAGTAAAACTAAAAAAGAAAAATGAAGCGTAACAATGATGTGTAGAAATAATTTAATGATAAATATATCTGCATATGTGCACTCCTGGTGCACCCCTTACTTTTTCATGTTGGTTTTGAGGCATACAGGACAATGGGATCTGAATGTTTCATATCTGATTGTTTCAAATTCTTGGGCTGGAAATAGAGTATTGATGGGTTGTTCAACAGTGGCCTATCACAGAAGTCTGAGGTTTAGCTTCAAACTAAAATTAGGTTTTAATACCAGGAAATGAACTTACTTAAGTGAGGAGACATCTTGTTAGAAAGAGCTGTCAGTACACTGATTAATTTGGCTCTTTTAAACTACAGTGTTCTGAGCCTCTCACATGATAAATGATTTAGAAACACCCCCTTCTACTGAGAAAATAAATGTATGAATCAGCTGTTCTCGAGATCTGACTGGGGCTCTCTGTGTCTTGTCCCATGATGTCCCTGTCCAATTAAGCCTCAATTTCTCATCCTGCTTAAATGATCAATCAAGGTAAATGGAATCTGAGTTTATAATTGTTGTATATAAAATATATGTTTCTTTGTTATAGCACACTGTGTAGTAGTTTTCCTGTAATGTTAGAAACTAATATATAAATGCAGAATGTGTGTTTGGGGAGGGATTTTCATGTTTCTCTCTGTTAGGCTGTTAATACCCATTGCCTACTCTAATTTAAAATATGAAATTTCTGATGTTTGAAAGATAAAGGAAATTAGGAGACTTTTCCACTTTATAAGATGATTAGAAGTAAGGAAGTTTTCATTTCTGTACTGTAGATCTTGAATGTGATGTGGTATTTCATTGTACAGAAGCGAGGCTTTAATACATACAGCAAACAAATAGGAACTGCTGTCACGGCACGAAGGGGAGCCAAATGTTTAAGTTGTTATTTTGGAGACTGCAGCTCTAAGGAATGACCCACTTAGATCCCAAATAATATACTTTGCTTAGCTTTTTTTAAAACAATACACATCAGTGTACTTTATATGTTGTTACATATTCTAAAGCATTCTACAGCAACATTATTATTCTGGGTGGTATGTTATTGTTAAAGCTTTCTCTTTTGCATTATCAAAATGGCCAGCATCAAACCAGTACTACAGCCTAGGCTGCAGACATTTGACTTTTAAAAAACCCTTGATCTGGCCCCCCAAAAAAACTCCACAGCCCTCTTTTAATGTGGGAGTTGCCTTCAAGATTGAGGCTTGTTAGATTTCAAAGACTTTCTACTTTTGTTGAAATTAATGAAACAGCTTTTTGTGGTGTTGATTTTTTCTTTTCCTTCCAGTCTGAGTTATCCAGCATTGTGCTTGCAGCTCTTCATTGATAGAATAATCTTATTCTTTTTCAAGTTTCAGCTGTGTGCTTTGCAAATTGCACAGGATATAATATTTTTCCTTTCAAAACTATAAACTGTGGAATGAGGAGGCAAGCTGTTTTTCTAACTGCTTCTATCATCATTAAGATACACAGTCCCTCCCAGACAAAAACATAAATATATTCAGTGCATATCAACATTCAGTCTAAGTACACAGCACAATCATTGGTGCTCACAGTCATCCAAAAGATGTGGGCTTAGAATAATCTCCATGTAAGATTTGTAATTTTGTTGCTGAAAGGATATGCATGATGAGGTAGGAATAATCTCAGAATACTTTTTATGGGTTGACTTCTAGTCCAGTTGTTATAGAAGTAATAGTTGCTATTGTGAGAGACTTCAAACTGAGACATCTTAAGGAAAAAAAAATCTTGGTGCAAATTCTCTCTGATGAAGAGATCAGAATGTTGCTGCTTGTCTTTTGATTGGTGTGAAGGCTAAGGATTTAGGGTAGAAGGCTGATTTTTCACTCTGACACATTCCTGACCTTTGGCATGTTTCTGAGCTGGAAGTCCCATTTAAAATGTGGAAACAGTAATGTCTCTGCATGAAAAGTGTATGTCCTGGACATATACTTAGGAGGCAACTGAGGAAGATAGAGAACTCCAAAACCACCTTTTTTAAACAATTCAGACACACTGTTTATATAATAAGGAGGTCTGAAAACATCTCAGTATTAGAAGGTTAGGATGATACTATAAATGGTTGATTTAGCACCCTGGGTTATGTATTCAATCTGATTCAAGAAAGTGACCAAATCCAGTGATCATTAATCTAATCATTAATCAGTAATTTTTAATTTATCTAAGGTTAAAATGTTTTATCCCACCCATCTTAGAGTAATGCACCTGTGTTAGTTTTTATGTCAGGTCCCTGCTTTGGGCAGATTTTTATGGGCAGGTTACAGACCCAGTACTCCAAAGTTCACCATGAAAATGCTGACACACACTAAAGTGTTGCAGCAGTGGTGTAATAACCATGAATTCCTTTGAAGCACATATTTCCCTTAGATGCATCATAAAACCAAAAATGAAAAATACCACTCTGAAAGCTGGTATTTTCAATAGTTTTTAAAATAGCAAAAACTGCTGATTTGATTTTTGTCATCACCATAGCTGCTCTACAGATTGCCCTATTTCATCTTGAAAGGTTTGTCACCATATATTTAAGCAGTTCTCTCTGCAGATCTTTTACATACAGGATGTTTCTCTTTATGAGTGAAAAAAAACTAAGATCAAGACACAGTTCTTGGCCTGCACTTCTGTGGGCTCTTGGTGTACATTGGACTTGACCTTCCAATGTGCAGCACATGCAGCTTCGTAAAATATTCAGCAAATATGTTCTGGGTTTCTTCATTGAATTAAGCAGAACTTAAACTGAGACTAGCATGATGAAAGTGCATTGAGTCTTACTTGAAAATCTCATTCTTAGATAAAGCTGGCCTTTGGTGAGGCCACATATAATCTCCCTCCCAAAACAGAATATGGACGCAGAAGCTGAAAAGGAAAGGAAACTGGATATTTTATTTTCTGCTTAGGTGTCTATATCAGATATTCTTAATGGCTCATTTCAGAAAAGAGAGTCATGATAAGGAGAAAATTATAATATTTTCCACTTTCTCAATATCATCAGTGATGCTGCGGACATTCCCTTCTTTCATGCTTTCCCATGTGAGCTATAACCCTTTTCACATTCATATAATTCTTCTCTTACAGCACCATTTTATCCAGTATAGCTTGTCACATGGATCAGGAGAACTATTTGCAGTTGTTTAATATGGTGGATTTCTCCCCAAGGCCACATATGCACAGAGACCATGTGAAAAAACACTGGAAAACTTCTACAGATAGTACATCCTGGTGGAAAAGAGCTGAAAAGGCAAGTGAGCGAATGATCATGGCCAAATGATGCTGGACACACAGGCAATGCTTGCTGTGAGTAGGCTGAGGTTGGCATATTAAGGTAAATGTAGAATTCCGAGACAGACATGAGGGTTTTTTTCCACAGGAGCAGCTTTGCCATGAAGATTTAGTTAGCATCTGCCTTATGAGCAGCTTCCTATTTTTGCAAGCAACCATCTGAGACTCTGTGTGTAGTTGTAACCAAACTTCCTTGGTTTTTCTAGCTCTTCTTTGAGCAGAGTATCAGTTCAAGGATTATGGTTCTTCTGTGAATTCCACCCCAAAGAATAACTGGATTTTCTTGGCGTGTAATATTGCAACTGGCTGCATGTGTATCTTTTTGATAGGAAGAAATTGGGATATCAGGACAGTTGAATTTATGCTGCTATCATAGATAGATCTGTTACATTTAGGGACAGACTGCTGAGTTATCTAGGAAAATAGACAGAGCCCTTTGAGTCCAATTCTGACCAGTTTTATGTGTGTACAAATGTCAGGAAAGTCAATGGAAACAAACTTAAGTGTGTGGTCTGTGTAAAATGCCAGACTTTGGAAAATATGGAATAAATGACTGGATAATATAGAAAAAATGAAAACTTTTGTGTTTCTATGTAAGGGAGCACACATCATCTTCAATAGCCCTGTCCCTGAGACAAACCAAATAATTCTGTATGGCTAGGCAATGTGTAGACTTCAGACAGATTTAGATTAAGGATCCAAGCCATACCAAAATAAAGTGGTTACAGTAAAAACACTTGCAAGTGAGATCTTGTAGATTTAATTTGAATCCATCCACATCACAAAATTCAGGAGTGCCAAGTTTTCTTTTGCAAGGTTTATATGCCATTATTTATGTCCTGAAATGTGCAGCCTCATATGTGTGATCTGCAAGCAGAGACTCACAAATCCTTTTTTTGCTTGCAAGGCCTGACCTCATATACTTGAATCAGATTCAGAATCTCCTGGCTCTTCCAATTCATGCAAATTCAGAGTAGTGTCTTTTATTCCTTTCAGGATGTCTAAGTAACCCCAAATTGTGTATTGCAGATCCATTTCTGCTTATATACAAAGCCTGTGAGAAGGCCAAGTCCCCAGCTAGGGGAGCTGATTTTTTGTTTAGTGCAGTAAAAGTCTTGATAAATCAGGAGTGGCCATGATACAGGCTGTGGTGTATTGGCTAGGATGGAACTGCAGCTCTTGGCCCATTCTGACTTTTAGCTCCATGACACAGCTATGCAGATTTTTCCTTCATTTCCTTCCTTGAGAAACGTCATCATGTAGGCTTTCAGTTCCTGGCAAGACAGTGAGGACTTTGCTTGAAAAAATCATATTAAATCATGTGGGTGAGTCCCACATGACTGTCCCTGTTTTCACAGCAGGGTCAGCTGTGCCTGCCATTCCTCCCAGTCTCTGTGAGGTGCCTGTGTGATCTGTTCCTTTGTTTTAGTTCAACCTGAGGCTCCTCCACTACAGCTTTTCCTGCTGTAGACATGGCAAACTCATATGTATCTGTAAATGATAATTGGAATCCTGTTCTCTGCATAAATCTTTTGCAGGCCAGTCTTTCCCTGTGAATCATCTAGACATGATGGAACATAAATGTTGTTGCATTTTTAATCCTGTGCTGCCTCTGTTCTGCAACCTGCTTCAAGTATAAGAACAAAATCTGGGCACAGGACTACAGTTGCAGCCTCACTAAGGCTGGAGGTGAGAAAAGACTAGTTGACATAAAATTTTCAGAATATATTCCTGTTTATACATCCCAGTATGACTCTGTCCATAATAAAGGCAATTCGTATTTCACTTTTTACTAAACTTTGCTCTTTTACTGTATTTGTAGTTTAGTTCTTCATCCTTCCCTTGTCCAAGTGACTACTCCTGCATGAGTGTGACAGCCTTACATCCATTCTCATTATAGAATTTTCTTAATTCCCAGGGTACCTGCACAGGATAAGGACACAATTTAGCCTTAATGAGCACTTGTAAATATTTTCTTAAATGTTTCCCTTAAGTGCAAAACAATAAATCTTCAAAGTCCAACAGGCTGGCACGTCATGACCAGGAATTCCCTGGGAGCTAATGCAACTGCTGTTGTGCTTGCTGTTCAGCCCTAGCAATTTATGCAAGAAAAGATTGGCAGCAAAAAATTAAGGGGTACATTCCTACACATCCTCTTGGTATTTAAAAAGGGTGAAGTCAAGGTGTGAAATCTCCTCACTTGGACCCTTTGCAAATCTCACTGTAACAGCCCAGTCCCAGTGAAGAACTGATGTACTGAACCATGGGGCAAACCTGGTGTTGTGGAGTTAGGAGCTTTGGAAGACCCACATACCCAGAATAGACCTAAAGGGGCAAAGACTTTATGAGGTAATTCAAGGAGGAACTTTTGGCAGGCTGTCTTCTATTGATGGCACTATTTTTTTTGAGTAAAAGGTGCATGATAGTTCACGGAAGCTATATAAACATAGAATTTTTGTATTCCCTGTATTTTGCAATTTTAAAATAAGAGTAGGTATGAAAAGTAATTTATTGCAAAGGTGACAACTGTACTTTTACAACTCAGTCTCCATCATTATATCTTGATTCCAGGACAATAGTTCAAAGATTATACACAATACCAGCTTAATATGATAATCCATTAAGCTTTAGGTTACTTATTTTGTGTTCTTCCATCCTTGTGGTTTGAATATGGACCTAATTGAAAGCTGGTTTTACTTTATCTAGATGGCAAGTACATTTGTAAGCAATGGAAATGACATAGTAACTCACATTAACAGGACTACATAATTTCCTGATAACTCCAATTATCTTCTGTCATCCGTGTAATGTAATTAAAATGTTTAATTGTTTTCTCTAGATAAGAAAAGGTTATAAAAGCTATAACAATTTGTGTGGACTTAATGACCAGCTGGCATTAATAGCCTAAAGCCCCCAGTTATCGAGCCTTTCTAGCAATCATTGATTTCAAAGAATTGCCCTGTGTCTGGAGCATTCACAAATTCTCCTGGACTTTAGTCATATTAGACCCTGCAATCAATTGATCCCACAGATAACACTGATGCAATTTATTTTACCCTGGCCTCAGGCTACCAGTGAAGATCTGCAATGTGAATCAGGTTATGTCATGTCAGTGGGAGTGATAATCTGATATGATGGGCCTCCATGGGATGAGGGTGAGAATTGCATGGCTGTGGTGTGTTAATTTTGACAGAGGTGTATTTAATGGGAAACAGTCCAAAGATCAACCAAAAGGAGATAATTGGGAAGCCTGTGATTTTTCTGTCTGAGAGCTATTCCATTGGCAGGAGACATGTATTGCTGCACCTCTAACACTTGGAAAGAGAGGGGAAAAAAAAGAAGAAAAACTGGTTTGTTTATATTAATAATAGTGATAAATCCATAAGAAAGAATTAATATACTACTCTTATTTACAAAAGTTCACCTTTATTTATGAGCTTCTGCTCCTTGTCTTTTTAGAATCTTAAAACATGTACTAATCTGAGGGTGAGGGTCAGCACTGCCTGAAAGATATTTGCCCCTGGTTTCCATCACAAGGGACACAGTCAGTTACTTAAAAACAAATGCTAACTTTTATTTGTGTTGACTTGAAATTTTAATGCTCAATTCCTTCCTCAGACTGAATTTTCATATTCATCTCCTAAGGATATAAATGTAAATTCTGAGCCAAGATATGAAGTGGACTAGTTGCTGAAAAACAGTTTGTAGTGTCATGGATGTCTGTTGCCTTTTCAATATCCAATTTGTATTAGGCATCACAGAAGAGAATTAAAATTTGGGCTATGAATAGACCTATTGAATGGTGACATACTGAGGGATAAAATCTGCAAATATTTTGTCTTGCCCTCTTTATTTGGGTGGTTTTCTGGTTCCATTCCTGTTTAGCCTTGATGCTTATTTGCCTGTCTTACCCATTGGCAGTGCTTCCTGCTGTCAGCTGTCTTTTATGGTTTGTGGTTGTCTATGGATAAAACTCCACTGAACATCCCATCCTAAAATCATCCAATCCCAACAGACCAGACAGATAATGACTGTAGTAAAAGCCAGGCTGTTTTATGGGGCAGGGGGGCAGCATTTTATGCCATGATTAAAAAATAAAAGTTCATGTGAGTAGTCAAATGGCATTTAGTAGGAATCTCCAGGTTGCACTTATAAGCAAAAGTAATTACTGCAAAGCTTTTTCCCTGCTTTGGATTTCTTTAGTGAGGTTGGCTAATATCTGGAAGAATACAATTGCCTAGAAAACATTGTGGGATTTTTTACTGTAATTTCTTTAGGAGTCTATTGGTTCCATTCCTTTTAAATCCTGTCAGACTCTTACAATGCAAACATGAAGCTCTCATGATTTAATGTGCTGCTCAGGCATTTTGATGTATCTCTCTTCTGGTGGTTATATTGTCATTGTGTAATTGTGGTCTTCCATCCTGTAATTAGGTTCATGCTGGTGAACCCTTCTGTCTGTTTGGAGCTGGGGTTAATTCCTGGAGCAGCTTCCAGGCCTGGCAGATCCTGGGCTCCACTCGAGCCATGGGATCAGTGAGGGGCTTGGTGGAGTAGCTGACTTCTGATGACAATGATTGAAGTAAGCCATGAAAAATAACATTTGTTCTGGGGCCTCATGCTGATGTTTCTCTACCAGCTTCTCGTTGCCTCGCAGTAATTCATAATTTTAAGGATGTCACCTACAATATTGGGTTCTATTTGTATGTGTCATGCTTACAGAAGGCCTAAAGACAGAGAATCTGTGAAATCTTCTCTCTCTTGTTTTTGAGTTCTCTACAATTGCACCAGCTTGTCTGGTTAATTGAGATCCAGAGAGCAGCAGCTTATTAAAGTGGATGAAATTCCTGAACAGACAGGTGCTGGAAGAGGTCCATGTCTCTGCACTCCAGGTCTATTGTATTAAGCTGTCCCTGCAAAGAATTAACTCTCTTTTCAAAACTGGGAAGTGTTAGACATGTGCATATTCCTCTAACCTGGGTATGTGTTTTCTCTGTCCATTAAGAAACAGAGATTTTTCTTTGAACATTGTAAATGTGTTACCTCAGCCTCTATATGTCAGCCTAGGTGACAGATGATTTGATGATTAATTATCAATACGTGGAAACATCTGCAATTTAAACTACATCATTTTAAAAAATGTTCTGGCTGGAAATAACAAACTGTAGAGCTATGAGAAGTGTTGTATTTTAAGACAAACACAGGCTATATATTTCTCTCAACACATCTAGTTGATGGCTTTGAGCTACAGATGATAAGAAAGAAAGGAGGGGAGCAAATTCCCTCTCCTGGGCTGTCTGCCTGCCTGTGGCATTCCTAGCAGCCTGTCAGAAGAGAGCAGCTTGCAGATTTTCAGCTCCAAAGGGTCTCTATCTGGGGTCACTGGTGCCTTCTGGTGGCTGGTGTCCCCAGCCTGGAAGAGAAGGTTTATCCTCTCTTCCCTGCCATTGCCTGCCAGGAGAAGCAAGGATGGCTGATTTCCAAAACAGGAACTCTTGTGGAGGCTGGAGCTCCAAAACTGTCATCTACACTGTAGGAAAGATTAGGCAGCTATTCTGAAATGAAGGAAAGAGTTCAAGAGTTCTTTTTTTAAATTTTCTTAACCACTGAGTGATGAATCTATCTGAGAATCAGAAGCTGCTTCCAGAGAGCATTTTGACCTCCCTGGTTTTGTGTAGTTTCATGGAGGAAAAGCAGAACCCAGCCTTTCCTGCAGAGTCAGATGCTGTCTTGCAATTCAGTGCCCAGTTTGGTGGGCCAGTCACAGTGCTGGTTCCCCAGGCTCATCTGATGCTCTGCTGCATCACTTCCATCCCTGGATGGCAGATTGAAGCCCTCCTGATACCCCCTAATGACATTCCAGCTATCAGAGTCAGCCCCACTGCCTGTGGTGCTTCAGAGAGCAACTCTTCAGTGGCAGCATTGAAATCTTTCAGAACCTTCTAGAAAAATCCCTTCAGGAGTACACAGTAAGAGGGTGCAGAACAGCTCTGGGGAAGTGAAAGAGAATAAACCATTTCTAAAGCAGACATTGGAATGAAGCAAGGCAAAAGCAGCACGTTACAGGGATCTTACTGGCATTAAATGGTTTGGATAAAATAGTGCTTAAAATGGAAGAGACAGACAGTGGTTTAGGAGCTTGTGAGTCACAGACAAGCAATGAAGTGGAATCTGTGGGTATCAGCAGTGGAAATGTCGCCTCTGTTGATAATATTTAGCAAATACATAGAGTAGTTCCATCCTCATCCTGTCCTCAGCAAAACCACATATATAAGTTTAATTTAATGTCAGGCTTTCAGAGATTAGGAATGAAGACTTGTGGGGCTTTGGTACAAATCAAAACCATGCAGAGCTCTCATGTATCTCCTGATCTCTGTGTGTGTACAAGACTAGATTCTTGGCTATGAACTTTACCTTGTTGAGTACACTTTTTATCCTATTAGCTAATGGAATTTCTGTTTCTTCCACCATCTGTTCATATTTAAAAGGTTAAGTTTCATTAATTTGCCTGCAACACAAACCAGCCCTCTTTGTGGAACGTCCAAACAAACACATTTCTAACACATACTTGCCTTGCTTAGATAATGAAAGTAAATTAACCTGGAGTGGAATGATCACTCATAATGCATGCAAGTTATGCAACTATCCACTGCTATCCTGTGCTTCTTACCTGGCTCCATGCACATCTCCCAAATAAATGGTCTTTAACAGCAGCAATAATGGCAGCACAGCCCTGTGCAAAGGCTCATTAAGAAGTGAGCCCTGGGGTGCTGTTGAGAGATGATACATAAACATACACAGGGGATCAGTCTGTGTCCCAAATGCTGAACAACTAATTGGACAAAAATGGACTTAAGGAATGCAAGAAGCAAATCAAACAGTGTACTTGATTTGTGATTAGATACTGAAAATGTTGCATATTTTATCCCTTGCTAAACTAAGCTCTTAGGCAGTGATTCAAAACATTTCTTGTTTTGCTGGTATATTTTAGAAGTACAAAAATCTATTTTGGTATATATATCCATTATATTTTCTTTTTATGGGAGTATTTATGCAATTGTGTTACATTGTTCTGTCATTTATCTATTATCAGATTAATATTACTTGTTGAATTGCACGACACTAATAAATATTTTCTTTCCCTTTCAAGGACGGTATATACTAGATTGTCTCTAAAGTTAGGTATTTTGGAATATGTGAGGAGACATGAGTTGTGGGCATTATAACTTTTATATGTGCCAGCTTATCTGCTGATATGGTACCCTTCTATCAACACAACTGAGATAGAAAATGCAGTATTTGAAGGAAGAGTCTCAAAAATGGCAAACAAAATTTGCTGCTTTCGGTAGGAAGGGCAGTTATCAGGAGAACAAGAACATCAGTTTTTTAGTGAGGTGTTGTCAAAAAAATCAATGTGGCAGGAAACATTTTTAAATGACTGGAAAACAAGACTTGGGAATTGCTTCAAAAGTCAATTTGTGGATCTTCAAAAGTCAATTAAAGGCTGAAGTGGAGAATAATTTCTTCAGGCTGAGGAAGAAGGGCTAAGCCATCTTGCAGCTTTCCTTCAGCACTGTGCTGGGTTATTACTTAGGGAGCAAAGAGCTTTTCCCTTTGGCTGGGGTCATTATTCTGAAGGCCCACGCTCTCCCCAGTCATTCTCTTCTCATAAGATGGAGAAGCTGCAGCAAACTTTCCTGATTCTAGTTTTGATCTTTTTATGCCAGGTAAAGGCTAACTTGGAAGGTTGTGTGACTGACTTTTTACCAAATTTTGGTACATGTGTAATGTGCAAGGGTCCCCATGGCATTTGCAATGACAGTGTGCAAAAAGTCTCTTCATTCATAATGAAATTACATATTTTAATGATGATATGTTCTTGGGTTTCAAATGAGATTGTGGATAAATGCTTCTTAACCACAAAGAAAAGTCATTCTTCACTGGCTCCAGGTGAATTATTGCTTTTGTAAACATTGGGTTTCTCTTACCAGATCCCTTTGAAGTCAGGAGGTGTGGGGAAGGAGAGAGCACCAGAAGGTGATGTCCTGAGGATGTGAAGGATTGCTGTCAAGCATTGTTTGAGTCTGGAGGGTAGATGTCCAGGGAGGGGAGTAGCAGGAGCAAGATAGGGAAGTGGATTGTTGATATTACAGGACATGGTGATGGAAGAGAGTGCATGGCTTGAATCATAAAATAAAACATTTCCTGGGATGCCAGATTTCTCAAGTGTGTTTCCTTTCCACAGTGCACTAATATTCACCTATAAATCATTTAAAAATATGCCTATCTGTCTAAACAAACCTGTGATCTGATAAAAAGGTCCTGACTTTGCTTGAATAACAATGCCAACATCATCCTTGTTTTCCATAGAACTCTCTCCTTTATGCAATTTTCTCATATGAGTGGGAAAAGCTCCCAGTTCCTGTCAATAATGACACTGCTGTGCCCTTAAACTCCCTCTTGACAATAGACATTTTCTAGAGCAAATGTGAAATAAAGCAGTGTGACACTGTCTGGGCAGGTGAGCTGCCGTGATTATCCCTCCTGCTCTTTCTTCCACCTAACCTGTCTGTATCATCCCCCTCCATCTGTGGTGACTTCCCCGTGGTTCATCTTTTGGGAAAAGTATATCTATATTCAGCTGTCAGCCCAAGATCACTGGAAATGTCACTTGTTTGCTTTTATGTCCTTGGTTTTGATGGATGTGTCTGAATTCCTCTGAAGGCCCGTTGTTAGGTATTTATCTCATTCTGTGGTAGCATTATCTGCTTTAGGTGCAGCACAAGTGGGTGTCCTGGGGCATGAGGGAGGGAGCCAGGGCATGAGGAGGACAGGAAGAGGAAAGGAGTGCTGTGCTGTGTGTTTGTGTGAGTGAGGCTGTGCTGTACAGCAGGGATGCTGTGGGGCCATTGCAGTCTGTCACAGAGTTCCCCAGCACAGCCCAGCTGCTGCAGGTTTCTACTTGGCTCTGGTGCTCACTCCTACTTACAGACAGCAGAACCGAGCCTCAACACTGAGCCTTTGTGAAGTTTACCCATCTCCAGTATTTCCAATGTTCAATAAAACGTCTTTTCTTTCTTTTTTTTTTCATCTTACCTGACTATTTGCTTCAAAAACAATTCTGCTGCTCCTGGCTTCATTAATATGCATCCAGTGCAATGTAAATGGCTCTCGAGGCCTCCCCTTGGTAGATGATTTAATGTGGCAGTTATGAAAACTGCTCAGCCTGTGCTCCATTAGCATAATAATGAAGCTTCTGCAGCAGCGTTATCATCCTCAGAGGAAATAGCCTGAGTGGTCACAGCTCCTTTAACAAGTACCACTTTAGGATAAAAAGCAAAGGGCTCTGTTTGAAATGCTAGATTGGAATATGCAAAGTGGGAGGGAGTTGTTGGTTGTCTTTGCTGTGCAGGGAGATGGGGGAAGGCAGCTCATCCCCAGCTGGGGGCAGGCAGGGAGCTGTGCCAGGCAGGACCCCCCTCCTGGCATGCGTTACCTGGCAGAGCAGGACACCTCCTCTTTGGTTCAAAAGCCAGGAGAATACAGGAACCAGCCTCTCTTTTAAATCTTTGTCTCCTGTTCTTCGCCTCTGAGACTGGAACAAGGACTGGCTTATTTCCCCATACTGGGAAATTCAAAAATCCAAAATGCGGTGGTTCAAGGCTGTATGTTTGAGTTTTCTTCTTTGTGGTTTGTTAACAGGTTAGGGATGTATTACAAGATGGAATACAAGGCTTTTGGGTAGCTGAAAGAAGCCTTTCTCTGTGACTGAAGGGAAAAGATGACTTTCAGGTAAAAACAGTAAAAATCATAAGTAGTACTCCTCCAATATTAAGAAACTACTATTTGAATAAGAAAGAGTTGAAAATGCAGTTGTGGAGTTTAAGGGGGTTGACAGACTTGGAAAGAATGAGGAGCAGTTTTTTCTGCCCTTCTTACAGAATAAAGTGGGTAGAGAGAAATGGCATTCTTTGTGAGGGGAATACCTCCCATGTTTCCTGGGTGCCAAGGATTCAGTGAAGAGTGCTGAAGCACTGCTTGGCTGCATTTCCCTGAGGCTGCTACCCCTGTGGCAAGAATTGTTTAACAACTGCAGCTTACAACTGAGTTTATTGAGCTACTAATTTAATTTATTTTTAATATGGTAAACCAAGCCAGCAGCCTTCAGAGGTGATTTTACGTCCTAGGCAACCATCCTACTGTGCAGCTCAGAAGTTCCAGGGATCAGACAGTGGCTCAGGCCTCTCAGCTTGATTCATCTTTGCCCTGTCAGGACCTGGCACATGATGGATCCAAATTTAATGGATATATTCCTGAATTCAAGAGCAGGCAGGAGCTGGGGCTCAGCCCTGAGCTCAGTGAGGCTCCTGAACCAACAAGCAGTGGGTGTGCAGGTGGAGTCAGTCCCACAGCTGAAGTTCAAGGAAGCCAAATCAAAATGCTCTGATGCTTCTTCCCTGTTGGATGCTAAAATTTTCCTATTCCCTTTTGGAAAATATGAAGTTGCCTGAAATTGTCCTTTCTCAGTGACCTTTGATCTTTAACAGTTCCTTGAAGGCATCTGATAACTTATTTTCCTCTTGCACAAAGATTTTTGATTTGCTACCCAAAGGAGGTAGAGGGAGAATGGCACCAGAGATAGGGTTGTTTCATATCCATCCTCAGAATTTGTCTTTGCAATTGGTTTCTGCAGAGGTCGAATTTTTCTGAAGAATTTCTTTTTGGTAATTTTCAAGGATTCTTTTTAAAAAATGGAAACATGTTTTGCAGTATAATGTAATTATTATGTAATATAATACAGGTTAGTAAAAATTTAAAATATTAAAGTAACTCTAGATTAAAAAGTAAGTGCTTTGAAGACTTTGTAAAAACCCAGAATACACTAGAGTGTTCCTCAGATAGCTCAATGGCAGGTAGGTAGAAAGAGGTAAGAAAGGAAAATAACCCAGTAAACAATCCTGCTTGATTGCAAATGTTTTGAATGGCAAACATTACTCCACATGATATATCTGTGTGTTCTTGTCTTGTATGCTGGTAAAAAATTTTGCCTTATTTCCAAGCCTGGAATTGCTCTTCACCCCAGAGCTTTGCTTCACTGAATGCCTGAAGGATTGAGAGAATCCAGCCTTGCTCCCATTGAAGTGGGAATTTAGTCCCTGTCCTTCAAGAGTTCCCTGGAACAATCATGTCCATGGATGAGCTCTGTTGTCACTGGAAGTGGGCAGGAAAGGTGATGGGAGAGGGAGGGACTTTGAATGTCCTTAGAATTTATGTCTGCATACCAGAAATGTCTGTTAAATGCTCAGTTTGACCACTAACGACTGAAACCCAGCTGAAGGATTTGTCCACACCTTGTTTGCACACATTCTCCAGTTACTAAAAATCATGTTGCCTCGGCTTCATTCCAAAGTCTCACATCTCATACCTTGTGCTTCTTCCTGTCATTGCCCTGAGCACATTTTCTGGGGGTTATGGACTCTATTTTTAATTTGCTGACACCACTCTTACACTGATTATGTTAATCTCAGCACTTTGGTGACCTCTTGCTCTTTTTGCCTTTCTTCTTTTACTTGCAGAGGTCCATTGGGAACACTGAGTCACATCACTTCTTTCTTTTTTCCCTTTGTTCTTTGCCACTTTTTGTTGTTGATGTTGTTTCTTTTTTTTTTTAATTTTTAATTTTTTTTCTGTTGAAACAGCAGTAAAGTAAATTTTGACAGTTTAGGGGATGATCTGTCCTATTTTTGGTTTCCAGGGAATTGGGTTTCATGGTTTGATGGTGCTGGCTGTCAACTCTGACCTTGGGATGAGGATGGTTCATTCCTTGTATAATTCCACAGGAGTTTTAGTATGCATAAGTATGCATCAGCTGAGGATCAGACATGGCCTTGTCCTGGGCTTTAAGGTTGGCTGCCTTTAGTTATTATGCACCTGCACAGGAAGAGAGATGCAGTGAGCCTGACCTAATCCATTCTTCCACATGGGGAACAGTGACAGAGAGAAAAATGTTCTTAAATTTTTTCCTTTTGCCCACCAAGGATTCAGGCAGTTGTCAGCAGTGACCTTTTGCCAATCCTGTTGCCCATTCACTTTATTAATTACAGCACATTCAAAAACAATTAGGCAAATTAATGGAATAAAAAACCTTTGAGGCTATCAAAGGCAGTTGGCACTTAACCAAGACATTGCCTGGCTGTAACTTCAGGAGCTCATGGAGTGTCCTGGGAAAACACTGTCCAATTCTCCTGCCCTTCCCTGCTTCCATGCCTGGACACTTCTGCAGATGGACAGTCACTGGGACTTGTGTGGCCACTACTGCCTGTGGCATGAGAAGGGAATGAGTGGAAATGAATGAGGAATCCTGCCTCTTGGAGTGGCTGTTTCTCTTGTGAGTGGCTCGGGATGCAGTGCAAGAGGCTCTCTGAATCCCTGCAGAGCCAGGAGGGCACGGCATGCCCCAGCAAATGGGGTTGTACTGCATGGCTCACACCAGTTCATGAGAAAGGGGAAAGAATCAAACCTCAGTGAATGGGCATCGCTGCCTACTCAGTGTGGCTACAGTAGAAATTCAAAATGAGACTTTCTCTGTGCTCTTGCCATCTGCTTGCTGTTGATATCGGTTTGTACAACGTTTACTTTGGAGCTGCTTCTGTCTTTACTTAGGATTTGTGAACCACTCCCGTAAATGGGTGACTATCTACGAACACCAGGATAGAAACCTCCAGTAATAATGAGTGCCAATGGCATATTTTCCATAGAGAAGTGTGCAATCAAACATGAGCTGGGCTCTGCTCTGTGGAATGTCTTAGACATGAGTGCTGTGATCTGGTGTCACTACCTTCTGCTGGCTTTGTAACTTTGGAAAGTGCTTTCTTATCCTCTTATTCTACACTCCTCTCATCTGCACACAGTCCAGACATTCATGGCTTACTGTTGTTCTTAGCAATATTAGGGAAAAAAACATTTTGCAGCCTCTTGAAATGAAAGGCTCTTATGCATTCAGTGCAATGGGCACGTGGTGCTCCCTGCAAAGTGAACCTCTCAAGTGATAAGGCCTGTCACTTCAGATTGAAGTGAAAATAGCAGCAATCATGACAGGAATTTGATGGTTTCTATTCCTCCTCCTAAATACAAAGTAGGAGGGCTTTCTGTAGAGCGCTTGAAGTTCTTATTGTCTTAGTGCTGAAGGAACTGGAGTCAATAATCCAGTCACAGGGGCTTTTGCCACTGTTTTTGGTTAGGGATGATTGTCCTGAGAGTCTATTCAGCAGTGTCATATGGCCTTAACAACTAGCATGTTCAAGAAGGTGATATCTTTCCTCTGATCTCATTGATTTACTCCAAGTGAAGGCCAAGCCTAAGTGTGTCATGTATTATTGCCATGTACAGAAATCTGTGCCATCACTAAGTTGTTACTGTTTAAGACGTGGGATTCTGGCACAATTTGCAGTGAAGTCACCTGCAGAGAAGGCTTCCCTGGCTTGAAGTGTATTTGCAGGCAAAAAAGAGAGGTGGCATTGATGTCTGTATGTGGGACATGCATGCAGGAGGGAGAGACACATGACTGACTGTGGGCTTGCTTGTGTAAGTTTATTGCTGATCTTTAATCTTATCCCAGGTTCAAGGGGAAAAAAGAAAGATCTTCTAAATTCATGTTACCCACCCAAGGGACTCTCTAACTTATCTATGTCTGTTGGTTTTTAGGCATGTCCCAGCTTCTAGTAAATAATTTTGTAACTTTTTTTCTTCAGGCCCACCCAGGAGGAGAAATGCATTTTACGCTTTTTTTTTTTCTTTTTAATACTAGACTCAAGCTGAAAAAAACATGCAATACTACCTACTTTTAGTAATGCTTCATTTTTATTGAAAGGAAATACTGGGTGGACAGATCAGTGTTTGTTTACACTGTTTAACAGTGCTATGCTACTGGTTTATGGGCTCACGGGTTATCAAACATGAATTTCTCTTCATATTCCTTGCAATAAAAAAGTGATTTTGGACATTTCAGAAATAAAGTGCTTCCAGCCTCACTGTGTTCTCCTGTGCTTTCCAAGGCTGAATGCCTTGCTTCTAATGTGAAGATAAAGATGACTGCGAATATTAAAAAGTAGCATTACCAGCTAGAGTTAAACATTCAGGATGAGACATTAAGTTAAACCACATGTGAAATGCAGCTGTTTTTACTGAGGCTTTCATCAGTCTGCTGGGAAGATTGGTGGGTTTTAATATGTGGTCTCAAGCAGAGCCAATAGAAATGTGTGGAAAATGTGTGTGAAATCAGTGTGTGTCCATGGGGGGTCTATGGTGTTGTGTGTAGCATTTTATTTGTGTTAATATAAATAATGGTGGTAATACCTATCTGATCACAAATGCTTTTATTTCCCAGGCTTATGTAGAATGGACTGATCAGATAAATAGATCTGGTAAATTACAGTAACCTGCGCCTATATAATAAATCACATCCTGGTTTGTTTTTTTTCCAGCTGATCAGAACAAGTAGTAAGAGGAAACCATGCAGTAAAAATCCTCTGCAGAAGAAAACAGACACCTGGGACATGCTGGTCACAAAACCACTGAAGACTGATGCTTTTGACTCAAACTCTTAATGCCACTTAACATTTAGGTGCTAAGGATGACTGTGGATCAAAGAGGTGCTGAATTCACAGCTGCTAAAAGAGAAATTGCTGTGCCTGTGAGGGGAGAGATGAAAGCTGATCTGTTAACAGGGTATGTTGCTTGAATTCATTCACAGGAAAGGTTAAGGGATAGGAAAATCTGCCACTATCCATGAGGGCAGCCAGACTTTCCTTGGCATGGGAGCTGCAGGTACTGATGATGTTTAGTGGATTTTGCTCTCGTGTTTCTGTCAGGACAGTGGCTGGACATGGTGCAGATGTCACGGCCCTAATGAACTCCATGTGCAGCCAGGATTCTGGGGCCTTGCAGGCAAAGCCTCCATAAAGGTGTGCTAAAGAAAAGCCTTCCTCTGCCTGTGCCAGGAGGAGATGTGCTGAGCCTTTCCCAGCTGGAAGTCACTCCTGTACCTTTGTGTACAACGATAAGCTACCAAATTTGGTAACAACAGCAGAGCAAACCCTGAGAGGAAGGGAAGAGATCCAGGTGCACTGAAGTTTTGCCCTTGTGTGTAGACATAATAGGATCTGGTAGACATAAAGGACAGCTTTAGAGCAGTTTTGCACTTAATACAAAGACAGCTTGGGTAAAGGGAGAGAAATAGGAAACCAAGGGAGGTGGTGAAGCCTTATTAAGTGTGCAATTTTTTTAACTTCTGATAAGTGATAAAAGTGATTCAGACTTTATCAGCTCTCTGTAATTTTCAGAAGTGTGAAAGGAAGTAAAAGTAGCAAAGAGGCAAAGGTTGGTTTTGTAATGATAGTCTTAGAGAGACTCATTTTGTTTGAACACTCTTATAACCAAAGAGCAAATGGAGAAGAGGTCAGGGAACAAAACTCGGTTGACTTCACACAGGAAAGGTTGGAGGGAAGAACTAAAAGGTAAACACAGGTAGGGCTCCAGCACGAGAAAATACAATTTACTGAAAAAGGCAGGGGAATTGCAGAGTGCATTCTTGGTTTATGCTTATGCCTCAGCAAATTTTAGAGGAACAAAACCCTGATGCACCATTAAATAAAAGAGGAGAAGAAAATGTGAAGTGCATGTCAATTTTTAGTGAAGCACTGTATTATCATACCAAATTCTTATTCTGTGTAACAGGAGTACCCACTGGAATTAATAGACCCTGGAAAGAATAAAAATCCTGAATAAACAACAATCCACAAACCTATCCTGCCTCTGTTGGAGGGCAAGGATTCCCCTTTGGGGGCAGATGCTGCAATAGTTGTCATAGCAGCACCCCAAAAGGGGAAAAGATTTCATTGATGATTTTCAAACAAAATCTAGGAATGCAATTAGACCAATGTTAGCACAAGCTACCACTCTGAGGAAGAGCAGCTTCACCTACTGAAGATCCTTAAATGTGCATTTGATATGTGAAACTTGTTCAGCCTGGCATGAAGGCTTGCCTAAGGGGATGTGCTGTAACACAGCAGCCAGAAGCTTGGAACTCATGTGAAATCTTCACGTTGGCAGCTCTCAAAAGGGGTGCAAACAGACTGATGTCTCCTAACCTCAGAAAATCAGCAGCAACAGTGATGAACAGCATCAAACACAAGCTTTCCATTGCAACAAACATGCTGTGCAAAGACTTAACAAGAACTAAAGAGTTTCCTGCAGGGGGCTTTCTAATTCCCATCAAAGTAATCTCCTGAAGGGTAATGGAAAATGAGGGAAGGTTTATTGCTAACTCTGATTTTTTTTCCCCCTTCACTCAGTCATGCTTCAGGCAGAAAAATAAGATCAGTTTGAGCAGTTTTCTCTCTGAACCTCACTGCTGGTTATAGCCCTCTTCCCTGATACCTGCAGCATTGGAGCACACAGGCTGTCACATTATGTCTCCCTTTCTCTGTCTCTTTTTTTGTTCTCTGTGGAGTGGTTGTCATTTGTTCATATGGGTCAACAGGAACAAAAAACCCAAACTGAAACAACAAAAAAAAACCCACAAAAAACCCCCACCAACCCCAAAACCAAACAAAAACCACCAACCAACCAACCCACAAAAAACAACAAAAAAGCCCCAGTGTGATTACATGCAAACTTCTTTTTGGGCAAAATTTCTCTCTTTAGTTCAAAATCTCTCTGGAGATGGTTAAACTGAGCTAGAATTGTAAAGGGAACCGGGTAAATAACTTGACAGAATTAATGCTGTTTTTGGATTTTCACTTCTCTTACAAATTCTTCTGGGAATAGACTGATTGTTTACCTCAGATATTTACATGTGTCTGTTCAGAATCTTCAAGGAAATTTAATGCATTTATCATAAATTCTGTGGATAAATTTTCAGGTTCTCACTGTACACTTGAAGACATTATGTATTTATATTTTCTCAAATGAACAAACTTGCTTGCTTCAATTCATGTTTCCACTGTTTCCTGCAAATATGAGCAGGTATAGAGGAGTGGGGGTTGGTCTCCTCCCAGGTGACAAGAGATAGGACTCAAATTGTGCCAGGGGGGTTTACATTGAATATTGGGGAAAACTTCTTCACAGGAAGGGTTGTCAGGCCCTGGAACAAGCTGCCCAGGGCTGTGGTCAATTTGCCATTTTTGGGGGTGTTTAAAAGACGTGTTGATGTGGCACTTGGGAATGTGGTTTAGTGGTGGACTGGGCTGGGGAATGGTTGGACTCAGTGATCTTAGAGATCTTTTCCAACGGAAACCATTCCATGAAATCTGTTTATCTTCTGGATCATTCAGGCCCTAACACTGTGAAGTGAAATCCCTTGGCTGTAATTGCAAATGAAGTAACACAGGGCAGGGAACAATTAGTGGGACAGTAGGAAGTCACAAGAAGGGATTTAAGGTCAATTTGGAGACCGTCCTCACTAAAGCTCCCTAATTTTTCATCGTCTGTGAATTAATATATTAATGGCCAATCAAGAGGTATTTTTATATATCTAAATATTTTGGCTGTTTGAAAATTAAACTTATTCTTTAGTTTTGTATTCCAGTGCCAGCAAGAGATCTGCTGTGGTGCTCCTAGAATGATAAATTGATAAAAATCCTAATAGGAGAAACTCAACAGGACAAAACCAAAATGAATTAACTTGCCAAGACATGGCTAACATCATTGAGTTTATATATGTTTCATTAAACTGAGACTTGACAGCTTTATGAGGAAACAGTGGGGTTTGCAGTGTATGAAGGACCTGTAATACTGCCAAGGCTGATCGGGTCCTGTGCCATACAACCTATTTAATAGACAAATATTTGTACAGTGAAAATGTCACTTTAAACGACTGGTTTAATAATCCCTTAAGTTTTTAAATGATCTGCAAAGACTGGAAACTCTACCCTGGTGTTTAAGATCTAGTGGAACATTAGATAATCAAAGGAAATTTTTAAAAATCAGATTCCTAAATTAGGGCTTTTTTGATGACTTCTGCTGCTTCTTTTGCTCACCATGTTTCTACCATGTTTGTTGGGGGTTAAAGCTGGGATTGACTGGATGTCTGTTCTCTCTGTTGCTGATCTGATTTGTTTCCTACATGCACATTGAGTCTGTAAGTTACTAACTCAGATCTGCATTTGTGCTTAGGCTGTGTGTCTAAATATCTTCATCTACAACCTTGACTGACTGATAAAAGAGTAATTAGCAATGGGTAAAATCAAGGCTATTTTTCATAGTTTTCCCTTTTCTCATTGCCACCTGCAATGTGAGGAGCACTATAAGCTTGTATTTGTGCAGTGACAAGTTAGTGAGTCCATCAGGACTTGTCTGTGAGTTGATCAGCAATTTGTGATGATCAGAATGATGCAAGGATGATTCTTGCAATGTGTATATCCCACTGCAACCTCTCAACCTGGGTGATTTACTGTGAAAAACCCTGGCTATGAATGTCAAATGCATCAGGCTATTCACTTAAGAGTTGGCTTGATAGTCCTTGTGTGTGCCTTGCAACTCAGAAGATTCTGTGATTCTGTGATCTGACTATAGCAGTTAAAGGAGGTTAATGAGGAAACCTAGTTCCATTTGTCTGCATTTTTAATGGCTGAAATCAGTTTCAGATTCCCTCTTGTTCTTAGCTGCTGTATAAATCACAAGTTCAATTTTCCTTAACAGAACTGGGACTGAGGCCTTTCATTTCATTCTTCCCCTTTTTCATCTTTACTTCTAGGATCCATGACCTTATCCTGCTTTTTACCTTCCTTCTCTAGAAAAGTCAGTGGCCAGTTTGATCTCGGAAAGAAAGAGAGATCACAACACAAAGCATAGTGTTTATTTGATAATGCAGATCTGAAAAGGCTGACAGTGAACTAGAGCAATAGAGGAACAAAGCCAGAACGTTCCAAGAAAGGAAAGGTTAATGACAGACAGGAAAAACACACACACACATGCACAAGGATAAATACAGCACGTATTTTCCTCTCTCATACATGTATTTAACAGAGAAGTTGAAACATAACAGGCAATTTAGTAAATATCAGAAATATAATGATCACAGAATGGTAACAGAAATAATAGCCAAGATACCCAGAATCTAATTAGAAATAGTATATCAGTAGATGTATGTTTCCCTTAGACTGTGCATTAAAAAAGAGCTAAATTTCATAAATTGTCAAAACTAAATTTACATATGACAAAGCCATATTTGGAAGTGTGACTGATTGGATTCAGAGACAGATGCCTTCCATAGTGTTTTAAACTCTAATTGCAGCACAGCAACGTGTCAAGACTGGGCAAAGAATTTACTGGGGTGAGAAGCAGGAAGGAAAAAAAAGTCCTGAAAATTGCATTAATGGAAACAGCAGGCAGGTGGCAATAACCAAATAGCTTTAATTGTCCAAGGAGCTCATGGGAATCAATTTGCTGTGATTATTACCCACATGGTGTAAGGGAGAAATAGCAAATTAAATAGAATGACACAAATGGTAGTAAACTATACCATAGGATTCCCATAGTGAGCTCACAGCAGTTTTGTCCTCAAGGACACGCTGTTTTAGGTAATTTTCTCCTGGAGAAAAAGGTGTAGATGCCAGTCAGACAGTGAAACACAGTTATTAGTGCACACATGCAGCCTCACTTGGTAAACCAGATGTATTTCGATTTTGGGTAGACTGGAAAACTTACACACCCACAGGGCACAGGATTGATTTCTCCCTTAGAACTACCTTAACATAATTTAGTGGCTTATGCTGAAACAGGGAGTTGCTATTAACTTCACTTCTTGTCTATACAAAGCCACACTGGGAGACCACCACGAGCACCTATCTCAGACTTAACTTTACAGACCAATAGTTTTTGTATGGCAGAAGATTGTTGGCATTAAAAAAAAAAAAAAAATCTATCTAAAATTTAACTGAGACCTACTCAGACTTTAAGAGAAGGCTCATTCAGGGCAGCTGGTATTCATCCAACCCACTTTATTCACAGAGGACTTTGGCAATGCACATTCAAGCTTTTGGCTTGGCCATGGACATGAGAGGGATTTACCTGATTAAACACAGCCATTGGAGATGCCTCAAACTCTCTCATTTGGGCACAGGCCCTGCAGTTCTCTCTGTGCTATGTGCAGAAGAGATGGCTCATACTGAGGTGTTTGAAATGCCACTGGAGTCCCCTAATTAGTGATGAATGCTGTCTCAGCCTTGTACATCCATGTGCTGCATTGCCCCAGTCAATACAGGCCAGGGATGAATCTCCCAAAGCATTTGCTGCTGTCACTGCTCTATCTGTGTAAAAAAATGCCCTTTGATAAAGGAGGGGCTGGTTTTCCAGAGCAAAAAGTGAAGTGCTTGCTGGGGATATGAGAGACTGTAGGGTTTGTGTTCCTGGTCTGAATCAGGCAGGCTGGGTTTGAGCTGGGATCTTCCACATCCTCAGGAAGTGCCTCAATCACTGGGCCTTCAGCTAATCACAGCCCCTGAGTTAATTCGTGCCAGACCTTAATTATTTGAAAGCAATGCATTTCTGCAGAGAAGCTTTGATTTTTAAAGAAATGACATTTCTAAAGTAAAAAATAATTTTCAGTGAAAGAATCCTAACTAATTTGGACATTGATTGGTATGGGTCTCTCAGACAGGATATTCCCTCCTCTTTCAAAGGGGAGCATTCAGGAAACAGGGACAGAGTTTTGTCTTTGTCAAAGGAAAGAATAATGATGGCTGGATCTCTGCTTCTGAAGAGGGAAAGTTATTTTAAATAGTTCAGAATGGTTGGGATGTCCAACTAGAAATTCCCATGCTGCATGATCAGGCTAATTCCACAAGTGAGCTTTGGGTGTTTAGCTGTGTCACATGCCAGCCATGCTGATTCCAAATCATCTCATTTGCTGCTTTCTCTCCTTGCAGTTCCCCACATTTTCCACGGGGTAATAACTGGATGTATTCTAGTGAAGCATCTGTAAAGTAACCTTCAGCAAGAGGACTCAAATGATGATGCAAAATCTGCACAGTCAATTTAAAACTAATCCTACTTTATGTCTGGGAAACATTAATTGGGTTCTGTACAATACACATATTATTTAGTTTGTCTGACCAGTTCTAGCAGACAAAGCAAAAAGCATACCTTTAACAAAACTCTAATCTTTAGAGTAATGGGATCAATTCATAGATCTGGCTCAGCATATAGATTTTGAAAAAACTTCCTTTAGAGTCTGCACCCAGAGCATATTTAGACATTTCAAATTTATTATACAGTTTTGATTTATGGCACAATTAACTTTAAAAAGTGCACAGCAGGTCAGAAAATAAATTTCGTATACCAAATATCTCAAGTAATTAATGTAACTCTCATCCCTCCCCCATTTTTAATAGAAAACCAAAACAAAATGAAACAAACACTTTCCTTTCTTTGTTTCAATACCCTTTAGAATCATTACAACAAGCTAAACAAGTCCAGTGATGAGTATTCTCTTGAAAAAAACCCTTTACATTAATTTCCTGCACTACATAAACAATTCTTCATTACAGCTGCCACCACTGGCAACACTACAGCATTCCTTAATAAGCAATAATATGGGATTTACAAAATATACAGTAAAGGATTTTGAAAGGAAGTGCTTGAATCCTATGTAAATTCCCTTATTGTGTACACCTTAGCAATTGTACAAACTATGACAGGTTCCTGCTTACAAGCAGCAGGTGATATCTTGCTGTATGCTAATAATAATTAAGGCACAAATAGCCTTTTCTGTGCTCGTGTCTAGGATTACCTTGTGTTGTGATAGCAAAATTACAATTTGGAATTGAATTAAATTCTTTGTGTTTTCACAATTGCCTGTTCTGAAAAGAGTACAGAATTTAGGACGTGATGATTGAAATTTAATGTATGAACATTGTGAGCTGATGTGTTTGTGTACATGTCTCTGATATCCAGATTATCACAATAACAGCCAAAAATTACTTTTCAATGATAAAACTTTCCTGTAAAATCCTTTTGAAAGGTTTTAAGCTTAACACTGTCATGGCTGGCATGGGAACAACCTTTGGGAAATTGGTTAATTCCTGTAAAAACTGCTTTTATTTTTAAAAACAAGCTTAAACAGCCTTAAACAAAAGTAAACTGCAGCTTATTGCCAGCAACAAGTATTTTGTACTGTACAGTATTTATTTAAAACCATTGGCGGCTCTCTATTTTTAAATCTGTGTTTGAATGTCATGACTCTCTTCAGGGAAAGGAAAATCTAACTACGTAGCATTTAGCAATCAATTATGAAGTGTCTCGTGTAATAAATATAGCATGTAATGGTGCTGTTTATCCTGGTAAAACATTTATGCTTTATATATGTGTATATAAAATCATAACAGTAATCATGTGAATATAAATCAAAAGTAAAGCAATGTTATGCATGAGGGACAGATGCAATTCAGACAAGGACCTTTTAGTAAAGTAGTGTAGAAAACATGATCTGAGATAATTAGAAATGTTCATTCTTAGGAAATAATAAGAAATACATTTTATATTAACGGAGACTCTCATTGCTGAGCACAAACCAGTGAGAATGGATTTGCTTGGTAATGTTGAAATGGAATTGGTTTTTCCAGCTGGGCTGAGTGAAGGTCCAGCTCAGTGGCAGCTGAGCATGTGGCACGTAAATCAAACTGTGTGTGTGACACGATGGGATGAGTGTCCAACCTCAGCCCTGACACAAGCAGACCCAGGGATATTTAGTGCCTAATTAAAGAAACCAACTGGCTGCTCTGTGCCATTGGACCCAGTGTCAGTCAGTGTGGTGGTGGGAGGATGCTTGAGAGAATTCAGTCTTGAGAACTTGGATGTTGAGGGTTAAATTAATTCAATATTTTTCACAAGTGTAATTTTGTAAGGAGAAAAATAGAAATGCCAAGTCCTGACAAGATTGCAGAAGAAATTTTCTTCTTTACATCTTTGCTTCTTTCAGTAAAACTTAGCTGGAAATGCTTGGAAGACAATTAGATATAGTTAACTCTTCATTATTGTGTTTATATCCTAAAAAAACCTCCTTCTCCTGTGATTTGTTCTTCACAGTCATAGCTCTGATGGCTCTTGAAGAATCAAACATTCTCATAAAAATGTGCTGCTTGTTAGCTGGAACTTGGATGTGGACTATCTTTGATTTGAATAAAATCACATTTAAGAATTGTTTGTCTCATTACTGCTGGAATGTGGATATTCATCCTAAGAAGAGGCATGGCAGAAGGAAGAGGTGTTTGGATTCAGAAATACAGCTCTCTAATCAGATGGAAGGGTGTGCTCTACTTTATGTGCCTGTTTGCCTGAGGTATGTGTTTCTACAAACCCACAGGCTTAACATGTGTCACCTAAAAAATATGACACTCTGGGTGCAGGAAGCCAGGCAAGCAGTGCCTGAAGTAAATTGAGACTCTTAATTCTTCCCAGTACATGTAGATAACAATAATTTTAATTCTGTACAAGGCACAGTAGCCTACAGCTCCTAGGACCTAAGCCTGATATCACTGATAGCTGGTGTAACTTTGAAAAATATTCTGCTCAGAAATCCATTCTGGAGGGAAGAATGTAAATGTCAAACACCTTGTTTCACACCCATGCTTACATCTTTGGAGGATTTTTATTAATAAAATTGCTTACAAGATTTTTATTTCATAGGAAATAACATGTTCCTGTTTATAATTTCAAGAAAGTAAAAATACTAATTATCTTTTCCTGTGATCATTTCCACAACAGTTTGCTGAGATAAATAGGGAGCTTTGACAAGTGAGCATCTAGAGTGACTCTAGTTTTTATTAGAGACTGAGTCTTCCATAGAAATAGGTGTTCTGCAATTCTTGTTATTTATAATTCATGTTGAAAAAAGGAAAGGAAATAAATACAGAAATTATGATGCAAAACTTTTTTTTTCCAGAAATCTCAGCAGGCTTTAGAAATAATATTGGCACAGAAATTCACATTCTAAATGTGAGATATACATACATACCAATCCTACACTTGTTCTCCTTTTTGAAAGGGCTGAAGATTTATCTTGAGGAAATCCTTGACTAATTGGGAAAACTTCCAAAATATTTTGCAAGGTATATTTAAGTTCTGTCAGTTTGAGTCTTTTTGCTTTGGGAATTATTCTTAGAAAATTAGCTCAGCCTAACAATCTGAGTTGGTTCAGAAAAAAAAGAAAAAATTCAACCTTAATATCTAGATGAGACAAATATTTAATTACAATAATAATAATAATAGGTAGAAGCATAAAAATTGCTTAAATTAAAGAATTTTGAAATGTTGTTATGTCTCACTTTTATGGTTATAATTTTCTCATTTTTGCTGGATGCAGCAGTGAGCAACAGCAATGGATGGATTGTGCTTAATGCCTGGGCTGATGTTTGTTATATCAGCTCTAATACATTTCCACAGAGCAACCTGAGATCCAGTATAATTTTAATATAAATGCATTATAGGAATTGAAGGGCACTTACGGATCTCAATTACTTCTGGGAACTGAGGGTGAAACCAGTCCAACTCCAACTCCTTTGAAGCTGAAGGCAGACGAAAGAGATTCATAGCAAAACATTTTTATTTTATTTGTAGTAATGCATGCTTGAATTCCACTTAGCTGTAGTAGTGGTTTAGAATTTGGAAACCGGTAGCTAGGTAGAGAAAAGAAACACAAATTATTGCTCAGGGATAAGAGGGAAGAAAGAATTCAGCTATTTGATATTTTCTTTGGCAGCAGTAAAGGACAACTCTTTAATAAAGAAAATTATTTTACTATAAGAAACTAAGTTTTATTCTGTTGCACATAGAAAAACTGTGCTGAGTTGAGAGCTGTTTGCTTGTGCTACCAATGTTCTGTGTACTGAACATAAAAGGTAGTAAAAATATTTTTCTTTTTTAGTATGTCTTTCTAATAATTGAAAATTTTATGTTTTTCTACTCCCGTTATTAAATGCCAAAACTAACTATGAGTTAGAATTAGACAAAGGTACTTCTTCAAATAAAGTGTAAAAGCTTTCCAAAGTTACTAATGACAAAATGACAACTGAAGATGAAATAATAATAGGGAGATGCAGGTTACAGATTTGCCAATGCTTTTTTCAGTGTTGTTACTGGCAAAAGAATTTACATTCCATTGCAACATCAATAGACTGTTTGGGAAGTAAACTATTTGACAAATCCCTGAATATTTTATGTGAACACTTATGTGTCTATAAAGCACTGCAAGGAAATCACCTGTGATCTCTTTTGATGCCAGTGCCCATCTCTGCCAGAGGGAGAGAGCAGGTGACTTGGGTGATGTGTACAACTGATAGTGCCATTAACAGTAACCACTTTATTGTGCAGTAAAAACCATGTATATCCTCTCAGGATATGCTCCCCGAAGTTTTAAATACTCTTTGTATGAGAAATATGCATTTCCCATAAGAATAGCTAAAATGTCACTTCTTTAAAGTCCTGAAACCTTCAGGGCTGGAAACAAACAGCTGAAACCCATTGGGAAGCTGGCAACATTTAATCACTAGAGGGAAAGGCTCCCATTTCCAGCTCTGCAGAGTGACATAATATTGATTTTTAAACCCAGCACTCAATCTTTTGGGTTCAGCATTTAGGGCCAAAGCAGCCTGGGGAGAGAAAAGCTGTACCAGAGATGTTGGTGAGGAGGAGGAAACCTTTTAAAGTGATATAATGAATTTAAACGTCTTGCAACTCTTGGATGTTTGACATGTTCAAAATACTTCTGGCAGAAATGGATTATTAGCTAGAATGCAAAGTCAAACGTGTCTGGTAAGTACAATTCAATATCTGCCTCTGGTTTTTGTTGCAGGGGTAGAATTTCCATATAGTTCTTTTCAGAGAACTGTGATTGTGCAGGAAGTTGTTTGGATTATCATCTGAGATTATTTCTGCTGTGAACTCCAAGTGGACTGTGGGGATAGAACAGTGCTCTGCCCTGGACTGGGACTGGGTATCCTGCCAGCATCCCTGTGGAAGTTCCTGTAGGTGATGGGGCTGCTCTGTGCCGGGTTACTGTGGTGCTGCCCAAGAGTCAGGGTAGGCAGAATGGCCTCAGAGTCAAACATGAAACCTGTTTTCTGGCTTTCTGCATTAATGTCCCTTTCTGCTTCTTCACCTGTGCTTATTTCTCCTTCCATGACTGTGTTCAGATGTCCTTTGATACTCACATTACTGTGCTTTCAAAACTTTGCTTCATTTCTCATCTCATGTGTAGACCAAGTCATTGAAATAGAACGTTGGATTAAAATTTAGTTTTTTTGAAAATTAATGATAAATATGGTGCCAAACGAAACAATGATGTCTTATCAAACAAAACATTTCCTTCAGTATTACTTTTTGTTATTCACTGTGGTGAAAATATGCCCCAAAGAAAAACCCAAATAATGTTGGCAACACAATATTTTAAAAATTTTAAATTGTTTTTGGCTTATCCAACAAGCCCCAAAGTACTAATTATCCAGTTAGCAGCCTTCTGTTTACTATCTCATGCCAGGGTTCAGTTCCTTTTTAAAAAGCCTAATTTGGAAGAAATACAACAAAGAAGAACAAAGAGACTGTCTCATACATGAAGGGTGTTTATGATTCCTTGACTTTCTTGGAGAAAAAAAGACAAATCTTTGCCACTTGCTCTGGCCTTGCAGCCTTTGTGAGTTATGGGTCTTTCATAACCAGGGAAGGAACTTAGCACTCACCCTTCACGGGTGAAACAGCCTATTCATATTCAGGAACAGGTGGCAAACACTTATAAATGGATTTAAAGAGATGCCAAGATTATAGTCTGGAAATGTCAATTATTATAAACTGGTTTAATTCTTTGCTCCCTCTCTGCTTGTATTTCATATACAGGATTTAGCAGTGACAACTGGATACTTAATATTGACTAGAGTGCTGGAATCAGTAACAGAAATAACATTACCTTTGAAATGAAGTTTAAAAGAAACAAAACTTCCTAAATTCTTTCCTAAGATGAGGCAGGGAATAGTTGCTATAGTGCATTTCAGCTGCCTTTCCAGTCTGAATTTGACCACATTTTGCAGGGCTACAGTCTGTGCCAGGTGCCTTGGAACAGGCTGGCTGTGGCTGAGAGGGAAACAAGATGTTTTATGGTGTCTGAATTGCCCTGGGCTTTACTGGCACTGCAGTTTGTGCTTATCTATATCTCCTGCTCTGTTACCATGTTTGTGGGAACTCAAGGATGGCAAGACAAAGATGTCACTCTACAACTGACCACAACAACGTGACATCCCATCTGTCATGCCCTGTTGTGCCTCTGACAGCAGCAGTGTCCTGCAGCTCCACTTTCCCCAAGAACTCCTTCTGAGGGGGCAACTCTCCCTGAGCAGGACTCTTCCTGAGAAGCAGAGAACACAGCCTGGGTTCTCCTGAGTCAGCTTCAGGCCCTTAACTGAGCCCTGCTCAGGTCTCTAGAGAGAGATAAATACTCTGCTCTTTTTGCTGATTAGGATCCTCACTTAGATGTCTCTATTAGCTGTGTACAGTCACTAGGAATGAATCTCCTCATACGAAATTTGTCATCTTAAATTCAAATATAGAGAAGGATGGCCTGAAAGTGGAATTTTTAGCTGGGGATAATTAAAATTCAAATGGCACCTGCGTGGAGTAGATTAGAGTCAACCTGTCATCTTTCTCAAGTGCTCACATAAGAGAACATCATTACTAGGGCACCAAGTAAAATAGCCTGAGGCTTCTTTAGGATACGTTTTGCAGAAGTGCAGAGTAAGAATGAGAACAGATGGAAGCGAGTGGATGTGAGCGCTGTGAGGCACCGGTGACAATGTAACTGCTGCCTCCAGAGAAGGGAAAGCAAAGGACAACAGTCTGGGAACGGAAAGAAAAGTTGCCAGGAGCTAAAATGGTGGCAAAGTTGTTTCTGTCAGGATGTGAAAAGGCATACCTGGAATAGTACTGTCCCGTTTTTGCTAATTTACAGGTAATACATTCTGCAAATGACATTCTGCTATACATTAGTAGTAAAAAAAATGCTTCTTTCTCCTGCTCCACTTCCTCTTCCTCACTCTGGGATTAAAAATGCTAAGAGAAGGATCAGAAGAAGAAAGATGAGGAGCTGTTGCTTGACTCTTTAACCCTGTCTGAAAACCCCATGGTGCAATATGACTATTCTTGCAAAAAACCACAAATTGGTTTCTGGCAACACAGGGTGGATAATAACCCTGCAAAAGTGAGTTCTCCCTAAATACCCAGTTGTAACAGCAGTGAAGTAAGTCCATTTGTTTCAGTGGTACAACACTTGCACTACAGAGGAACATTTTGACTGCTGAAGCTTTCTAGACCCGAGGTTTGTTTGATTCTCGGCAGGGAAGGAAGCCTAAAGGGTCTCTTTCAGCAATTGTCCACCTGAAGCTTTGAAAGAGCAGCTGGCAGCTCCAAGAGCTTCTTGATGACTATTTTTTTGATATTTCAAGGGGTAACTTTTGTGTACTAGAAAGCTTTTGACTTGCTTAATAATTTAGCCTTTTTATATCCTGTTGAAACCATAGTATGCATCTCCTCTGTGTCTTGTGTTTGCAGGTGTATACATGTATTTGTATTTATAAGAATCCATATGGGTACATTTGCAAGTATGCGTAAATATATATACACACATATCTGCATATGTTTTTATGTACTGTATTTGTCCTATCTCTAGGTACATATATATCAATCTATTTAATTTTTCTTTTCAATTCCCTCTTTCCTCTGTTTTCTGCATCCTGGAGCAGACTACCTACAGATGTGTTTGATGGGTTTCAGTCAGTCCCCACTACAGCACAAGGTGGTAGAAGTGCACACTTATTAATGGGTTTAAACCACTGTCTTTGTTATGCTCCTGGGCCTAATTCTTGGCAACAGCAAATTGCTGAAACTCTGCTAAAATTGACTTTCCTGGAGCCTTTTACGTGCTCTGAGGGTTCACCCTGTGAGAGTCAGCATGGACAGGCAGCTGGGACAGCTCCAGCCCCACGGCTAAAACACAGAGAGTAAATGTATTTATTTCTGTCACCTTGCTGAGGGGGGATCCCAGAGCAGCACCCAGGCAGGGGACATGGACAGAGACACAAAGGGACACAGAGGTACCACCTGGCCATACTAGACATCACTGCTCTCCACACTGATTTAGCAAGGGTCACCCCCAGCTGCAAGGACACCGAGGGTATTTTATAATCCTCATTTCCAATCTTCTGCTTTTAACACATCCCTCCCAGCAGGATAAAAGGCTTGAGGCTGTAGGGATGGACTAGAACACACAAACATCCACAGGGCATGTCTGGTCACTGAAACAACAGAAGGGTTTTTTGGTCCTTTCTTCTTTTTCAGACATTACTGAGTGAAGCTCTCAAAGCAGTTTCCATGCACATACCTTTTCCCCATGCTACATGGAAATGCTGTCACAAAAATCAGGTGACCCTCTTCCAGCCAACACTTCTGGGAGCACTTCAGAAATGGCATGGGAATAGGAAATACAGTTCAGTCACTATAGCAGAAAAATTCAGTGTTTGCTTTTTCTCCTGATAAAAGATAAGGAATCCAGGAGAACTGTGTTCCTGTAAACGACATAAAGCAAATGAAACTTCATCCTCTGCTGGGAATGGCTGCAAGCTTGTTCGTACTTGGTGAGCTTCAACCAAAGGTGGCACTAGGGGATCACAAGTAAGTCTTTAAATGCACCACTGTGCTCTTCATTCTCTTCCTGTCGTTGTGTTCTCAACTCCTTCCAATCCAGATTTTTCAGGTGGTATTTTTTAAAAATGGACAAGTCTTCTCACTGACACTGGCTGGAGATACAGAGGTGGGAATGGTGAGGAGGATGGAAAACTCTCTCTTCTTTTAATAGTGAAAGAAATTCTACTTGTTATCTGTGTATCTGTGCAGGATGGTGTTAATTCTATAAAGAAATGTGGATTGAATTCCAGTTTTAAAAATCCATCAGGATTTAGATCTGTTCAGATACATTAATTTCTCCTTCTCATATCTGACTGGTTATCTGGTTATCTATCTAACCTCATATCTGCCAAACTCTAAATCTTCCAGTCCTCTTGTGCTCTTGTGTATTGTTGAGACTCTGAAAAATACTTCATTTTCACTGGTGGGCTTTGACAGCAGACCATGCCTGCATCTTTGGGAAGTTCCTTCAGATCTTTTAAGCTTATCTGTCTTTCAGCTGGGACAGAACTCTGGAAACAAGGCATAGGCTGCTGCTGCTGCTGCAAACACTTGTGGGAGCTGCTTGTAATCTTCCTGTAAAATTAACCTGGCAATGGAATGTGAAGCTGCAGTCTGCTTAAATAGAGTGTGTTTCCTGTAGGGTTGTAAGGAAGTCACTCCTGTTTCTGCTCCAATTCCCTGTCTGAGCAATAACTCTTCCTCCTCCATGAGCTGCTGGGACAGTAAATCAATTCTTACATGCTGTGGATCTGGGTGACATATACATTTCTGGATATTCCTTTGAGTCTGCCCCAAATCCCTGTGGGGTTGTCATCTTCTGCTGTTAGGCAGGGGCTGTTGCTGCCTGTCCAGTGAAGATTTTAAAGGAAAAAGGGGCTGAGGAAAAGACCCAAACTGTTCCATGCCATCTTTGCCTTGTGTTTCTCTAGGCACACCTGGCCTTCTCAGGTCTCTAGGTTTTAATCCTGTTCCTGACACAGATCTGAATAAAGCCATCACCTTTAATTTTTACAGCAGTTTAATACTTCAGGGTAACACATCTGATTTTCAAAAGGACCACTGAAATCAATGGGTCTTGGACACTGTGGGGCTGTTGGGTAACTCAATGAAGAAATATTTGTATCTTTTGATGAGTCAAGTTGATCCAGAATAACTTTGTCTCAATTTTCCTAAAAGCAAAAGAGAGGGGATTTCATTAACCCATCTATAAGAAAGCTGTGACTAAAAGACATAGGTGAAGAACTACTAATTTTAATCCATATTAGATGTGTGTTGCAGACTAGCACCATATTAAAAAACCTGACAAATGAGCTTGAATCATGTCTTATTAAACGGTATAAAATCACCTTCATGTATGTCACCCTCTTTCAGTACTGTACCTCTCCTTTATGCTTCATTTCTGTCCTTGAATGTAAGGTCACAGGTAAGGTGAGTGCTGCTTGCCTCAGAGCACAGCAGCCTGCCCTGTACCCTGTACCAGCAGAGAGGTGAGGACACTGATTTATTAATGGCGTGGTGTGTCATCTTGAGCTTTGACAGATACTTCTTTCGAGCTGCTTTGCATTGTCAAACTACACAGAAAATGGATCATTAAAATTTTAAAAAGGGAAAGGTGTTCTCCAGCCTAATGTGGTGTCTGTGCTTCCAGCCTCTACCTGAGACTGCTCACTACAGTACCAGTTTCTGTGAAGAATTCATAGGCACAAAGGGTTAATATATTGCAAATGAAATGGTGACTGCATCTGTTAAGAAATACATCACGTGTTTCTCTAGAACCCTCAGTAGGGCTCTAGAGCTGCTTGTGCATTGCCAAAACCTTCCTGAAATGTGAGCAGTGTGACACCTCAGTGTGTGCAGCCTGAGCAGAGTTTCTGATAGACTGGGTATCACACTGTGGGGGGAAAAAGCCAGCCCTCCAAACCAGAGAGGGAGAGCATGGAAAATTTGGGTCCCCTCCCAGCACAGCTCTTTATTTGTTTAAAGAATTTGTGTGGTATGTGTGAACTATCCAAGTGAAGCCCTGCCCCCTGCCATGTGCTAATGACACAGTTTAAATCACTCCCATGTGCTGTGTTCTCTGCTCTGTTCACCCACCGCAGTAAATACATGCTGGTAATGCCAAGGGCCTGGAAGAGGCTCAGAAAAGCAAAGAGTGTATTAAAACCTGAACTTGAGTCTGAGTACTGGGTGTAACACAGATCATTTTGTCTTTGCTCTCAGAGACAGCAGAAAGACAATGTCAGAAGAGCTTCTTGGTAAAGTTTCAGATGATTGTGGATTTTTCTGAGGGATTTTTCAGAGAGACCTGAAGAGATCATTTTCTGGTCTAAATGGCCGGATGCAGGGTCTTCTTGTGGGTTTAGAGCAGTGCTGTGACCTCTCTGCTGCCAGGAGAAGGCAGACTGGGAAATTGTAAGTCTCTAAGGGTGAAAGNTTGAGAGCAGTGCTGTGACCTCTCTGCTGCCGGGAGAAGGCTTCTGGCAGACTGAGAAACTGTAAAAGTCTCTAAGGGTGAAAAGGTCAGGACAGTTGTCACACCCTCTATATCCCATTTTGGTGGATATTGGAGATAGGAATCCCAATTAATCTTATTTTCTTAAAAAAATTAGTGAAACAGGGTAACATTTTCTGAGGGTATACGTGGTTCTGCACTTGACAGGGAGAGAAAACCAAATGGCTTTGTGCTTGTCACTGTAAACTTTTCTGAAAATATATGTTATCCATCCCTCACATGTTTTTTAGTCCATCAGATATTTAAAGAGCTCCTTTATGTACCTCTGCAATGCCTTTCTCCCCTTTTTGTCCTATTCTGTTGGGTTTTTTTTATGTTTTGTGGTGGTTTCAGACAGACTTCTTCAGTTCCCTTTCAAGAGCTGCTGTTGATGTGCCAGGATCTTCTGATCCAAAGCCCTCTGAAGTCAATCAGCTGAAACTTTCTGAGAGCTCAGTGGTCTTTGGGTAAGGCCCCAAGCTAGCAGGGTGCTTGGATTTTAAGATGAAGTTGTCCTTACAAACCACTTTTTAGGGCACATGTGCTTCTTCAGGAGTAAACCTTCACTGACATGAGACAGATTTAGCGTTGATAATAATACAGGGATTTTGTTCTATAACATCCATCCCTTTTACATCCTGAGTTTTCTGGAACTCTTCCACTTCATAGTAGAAAGGAGGAAGTTCTCCACTGGAATTCTGAATTTATTAATCTTGTTCACCATGGATCTTCAGGTGTTTTAGGTGCTGTTGACTTCACAAAGTTGGTACTCTAGATTTCAGGAAGGTGGTCAGCTACCAGGGTAAAATGATGGAGTTTCTGCTCTCTGATACCAAGGACTTTAAATGACTTAGACTAAGGGGGAAGTAAGGGGACAGTGCAAGATGGCACCTAACTGGGGAAGAGAAAGAAAAATATTTAACTCAACAGTGTGGATCTCATATCTTATTATTTTTTTATTTTTTGACTCAGAATTTTTGGCTGTTTACCAGCTTTGTGTTATCATGTTCCCACCACATAATTGCATGTGCAATATTATAATGAAATGTTTCCAGGCTTCATCTCTGGAGCAAATGTATAGACTGTAGAGTACACACAGAGTAAATGTATAGAACAATAGAGTTCATGCCTGAGTACTTATTCAAGACCACAAGAATTCCTCCTTAAACATTGGACATTGCATAACTCCTAGAAAAGTGAAGAAAAAAGATTACAGAAATTACTCATATTAAATATGTTTTAAGAACATCCATGAATATAGGGTTTAATAGCTTTTCTGTTAAAAAAAAGTAATAAATAAATACAAAGATATACCCAAACCCAAGAACAACAAGAACAACAAACTCCCAGACTTGCAAGTTTTCATGGGGACATGTTTGGTTGGAAGAAATAGTCAAAACAAAAATTTTCAATGTCAAATATTTTTATCATTTTGCAGATGATAAAATGAAGGAACGGTTTGAAGGCTTATATCCTCACCTAAATGTGTTGGGTGACCAGTTAGAAAGGACTGAAGCTAGTACCTTTAAAATTTTGGCTTAAAATTCTTTTCTGTCGTCTTATGCCCACACTTGTGCGTCAAGGTTTCGTGAATTTCCTGCAATCACACCTTAAATTTCTCCTCTGATGGGCAGTGTTTTATTATCTTGAGAAAAACAGAATGAACATGAACATCATTGAGATTCAAGCTACTATCTACAATAAAACCTAATTTGGGACTTTCAGCATGCTGATTAGTACCCACACTGTGTTGGTTGTGGTAGAAGCAGAGTAACAGTCCATTCTTCGTGTCCAGCAACTTTCTGCCCAGTTAAATATTTACTTTTTAATGGATATCATGATAGGTACTGCTTGCTTGTTTGTGAGCATATCATAATATATTTTCTGGAATTAATTGATTTATCCTCAGAATCTGAAAGTTGAATTGAAGTGGGATAGACATGAACTCTATGGAAATCCTCACAGATATTAAAATTATGATTTAATTAGAAAACAAATACTGTTTTACACAAATAAAGTCTCCTGGATGCCAGTTACTAAATGCAATAATCCTCTGAGCTCTGTCCCACTTCACTGTGGGCTGTTGTCTTTGTATGAAGGAAGCATGGGAAACAGTATTTTTAAAATACAGTATTTCTGACTAAAGTTAAAAGTATTTTTTCCCTCCCACTTTTTGACTACAAGTAATTGTTTATTTATGCTTTGTTAGGGCTGAAGCAGGAATAAGACAGACATTAGCATTACTTAAGCTTGGATTAGAAGGGAGGCAAACCCTCAAATTTCATGGTTGTTTACAATGATGATTTTTGTTTGTTTGTTTGCATCCGATTATGGCTTTAGGAAGCATGCATTCCAATAGGTAATGAGATGAATGTAAATGTTAATTGCTATTGATATTTCAAGGCAATTTTATGACCCTGAAGTTCAGCTATTTGTGTTTTCTTCTTTATAGAAATTACATCTGAATGGCCATGATGAATTATTCTAGTTTATATTCACCTCAGTCTATTTTAGTGCCTCTTTCAGAAGTAAGAATAAGCCTGTTTTGTTTTTTTTTTTTGGTGTTTGTAAAATATACAACTTGCTGTCTTTTTCAGTCAACTGAAAATCACATTATTTAAACTATTTAATTATTTGAAATGCCCTACAGTGCAGTCTGGTAAAATGTTGATTGTCCTCAGGGTCAGTGACATTCTCTAGAGTGACCAAGTCCCCAACAATCGCACTCTATGTACAGGGTCAGGATTAAAAAATTGTTTTGTTGCCTAGTTCAGTACATGTCAGCCTACCATCCTAATAAAATGGAGAAGTGGGGAGATACCCATCCACCTCCTCCCAGAAGGTTCAGTCTCCATGACAAAACTGGGAACCCAGACTAGTCCTGAGCATTTCCTTTCCAAGAGAGCAACAGGAAGAGTCACTGTGGAGATGTTCGGACAAAGTGACTTAAATGTGAAGCTTGCAGGTCTCTCAATTAGGCAAAAAAATGTCTGGACATTCTTATTTAAAGAAAATTATGACTCCATTAATCTGATTGAAATGCTCCAGCGTTGCCTTTGAGCAGGGATGTGGATATTGTCACATTTCTTCCATAAGCAGAACTTGAGGTCTTGTGGACCTCCTGATCTTACAAGGTAAAGGGTGAGGCACATTAACTCCTTTGTGAGCAAGAACAAGCTTTGGAACTGTAGCATGAAAAAAATGTAGTTTAGGTATGGTAAAGATATTTTCATTTGAAAAGCAGTCGTAGTTCAGGAAAAAACTCATGCTGAACCTGAAATTTTGTCTGCTTTATGTGTCGCTCCATAAAGTTTATGTGAGCATGAAGGCTGAGGCTGTCTAAAATGATTTATTAAATGGAAGCTGAGAGCACTGAAGAAGATTAGAAAGAGCAGAATTCATGAGAATAATCAAACCTGGTGCTATTGAGTTTGACTGTTTTGCCTAGGAACAATACAGTGCTAATCTCAGGAACCCCTAAAATGCATGCAGGAGCAGAAATACTGTGCTAGCTTCTACTTGCTGTTGCTTACACCTGGATGCTAATTTTAAGTATATTATCAAAAACTTAAACGAGGCTTAAGCCAAGCCCTGAGCTGGCAAGATATACTATTGTGATGTATGAATTGGTCATAGTTATTGTGTAAGGAAGAGAACATGCTTCAAAGGCCAAAAGGCACTTTCTCTTTTTTTTTTTTTTTTTTCCCCACTTCTTTCTTAAAGGCAGGGCTCTGAAGTGAGGTTTACAGGGTGTCAAATACAGCTGCTCTGTTGTGCTGTATGCTACATTGTGTTAATGCCAGTTTGCCATCCTTTTGTTCTGTCTTCTTGGACAGCTAATAGAAGAATCCAGAGTAACCAGCTGCATATATTGTCCAGGTCCTGATCTAATAATTCTGCAAACCAGTGGGAGTTTGGTAATTCCCCGTTATGATTTGGGGTTCCTCTCTGAGCAGGTTGGTTGTGCAGCACCCCCAGTCTCCTGGTGCAGATGTGGTTTACAATATTTCTGCACTGTGAGTGCTGTAACAGCAACACTGCTAGAAACAGCCCATTCTGAATGTGCTGTGGCCTTAGCATGCATAAATGGACTCAGGTGGAGATAAAAATTTGAGAAAATAGGAAAAGTATTAATCCTTTCCCAAAGGAGATGTGTGTGTTTTCAGTATTCTAGGTTAAGGAAGACAGTAAACAGAGAGGACCAGGACTCAGTGAGAGGCTGTAAAGCAGGTATATTCTCTGAAATGAGATACAGAGTCCCTAAGGATAAAATGCCAGCTTCCTCCTCATGGATGGAACAGCCATTACATTTTTGCAGTATCCAAAAATGAGGGATACTCTTAATATGCAAGGCATAAATTCCATCCTTGGATTATTCCACCCTGAACCCCGTTCAAATGGGTTTGTAGAAAAGGACATGTCAGAGAAGCGTTGATGATCCATCTCCCTTTTCTAGAAGCAGCCAGCATGGACACTGTGGAAAGGCACTGAAGTACAGTGGATCAATTACTGTCTGTCTTTTGTCATTTTAGTTTGGAGAGTAACCTGTGCCACAAGCAGTAAAGCTAAAAATGGGGTTGCATGAATGTTTCTCATTTATCTAGAATTGTGTGCTGTTCCTCAGAATCCTTTGGAAGCAGGTGGCTGCTGTAGCCCCAGGACAGGGCTGGCAGACTTGGAACCAGCAAGCAAAAGGCAACAGCTCCCAGTTTCTTATAAAGGCCATCTTGGCTGCTGTCAGTATTGCTTCAGCTGGGACTTTCTGGAGCCTGCTTCTATAAATATACAACAATTCACTTGTGTAATTGCCATTACCAATGTGAATTCAATTTGTCTGTATTTTTATACCATAGCATTAGACCTTAGAATCTTGGACTGGTATAGATTCTTTTAAGAAATGCTGACCTTTCCAGATCTTGAGAAGTAGAAATGAAGTCATCAGAAGAAGATGGGGCATGGATTAAAGTGAAAAATAGAAGTAATTTTTAGTAAGCTTGTTTTGCTTTTGTTTTGCAGTCGTGTTGTTTGTTTTGTTTTGCTGTTGTGTTGCAGTGTTGTTTATGCTAAATAATTTCCTCTAATCACCTGATGCACAAAAATTAAATTAGTGTTCTGGTTCCAAGACCTTTTGAGGCAGACTATTTTTATTTGTTAAAAGTATGAGGTTGTTTTAACTGAAAAAAGACTGCCATTTGGGTTGGAATAGGATCTGATAGAAAAATCTACCCCTGAAATGCAACAATCACTGAAAAAAAATTGGAAAGGGAACCTAATCTTGCTCAATCCTTCCCTCAGCAAGAGAATCTGGCTAGGAAAGTATGGCCCAGAATGATTTTGTGGTAGTCACTTTAAGCTAGATGGACACTGCTGCCTTATTTTGGTGGGCAATGATTGGAATCCCAATATCAAATCATTTAAAGCACAGCCTTTAAAGCTTCCCATTCACCTGATGCAAAGTGTTCTGCAAAGCACCTTGGGCCACAGGGCTGACTTAAGTACTGCCGTTAATAGTTGTTAGTAGCTTTTATAAGGCATCTCTTGCATTTCCTTTAATTCATACAGAGCTGTTGTTGCCTGTCTTGTTGACAGCTTTGCATGTGTCCTTCCTTGGCAGGGACAGCACAGGAAATACTGTTCTTGCACTTAACTGTGCACAGAGGAATAACTCCATGGCACGTCTTCAAATGCGTGCACAAAGAGAGGATCAGTAAGGAAAAAGGCCTGTGCACACTCTTGTATTCCATGGATCCTGCTGCAGGCAAATTCCCTGTGAGAGACATTGGCTGGTACAAATGCACGTGAGGGAGGGGAACAGAAGGGAAATGCAAGGCTCAGACCTGTTATTGTGTGTGAGTTGTTCAGAGTAATCAATGAGGGATATTCTGGACTGCAGGGCTTGCAGCACACAGGCTCTGCAGGTGTCTTGGGTGCTGTGTGAGGAGAGGAGTCTTCCCCACTGTATTTCTTATCACCACCTCGCCAGGCTGCTTGGATGCCTCAGCATTAGTCTGTGAGTAAGCTCTTCTGCAGACAAAAATACCTGAAATAATAGAGAATTCTACCCTAGAGTTCTGTACAAGGCTTACTCCTCTTCTGATGGATTTGTGTGGCAGCCTGACCTAGTTTTGTAAGTACAAATCCAGACTTGTATTCAGTACAGTTAATCCTCGTCGCTTCTCTTCAGATGGACTTTGCAAAGTTTATAACTATCCTCAGATCTGTGCAGGATCATGTCCTTAGCTACTGCTCCGTGTTGATACTGGCATTGTTTCAAATATAATGAATACCTGAATAAACAACCCTGAAAATTATATGTGTAGGTATATATATATTCATGATTAGATTTATTAGTTTGGCCTTTGGCCAATTGCCTAAGTACAACTACTGTCTTACAAAAAGATCAATCTCTGATAGTCAGGAGCTTTAGGCAAAATTTTGTCTTTTAGATCTTGGACCAGCCATGGTTCTTTGGGTCATCATATTCACTTGATTGCATAACTGATTCTAATAGGACTGATGGTAAGAGGAAGGCTTTTTAGAATCAGGATATTAAATAGACTTAGTTAAGTGGCACATTTTGTGCACTGGAAAAAAGAAGTTCTTCAGACTGAGAGGGTAAAAGAGTAATTCACCCCAAATTGAAGCCTCAGGATTGAGAATGAGTTAAAAGTAATGCGTTCCATTAGCTATGAATTGATAATTTTTCTTTCCCACAGCCTCTTCCATAACAGTGAGCCAGATCTCCTGGTTTTGGCTTTGGTTCTTCAGTGTCCTGAGGTTTTTCATGGGTTTCAGCTGAGTGCTGCAGCAGTGCTCAGCAGGAGTGTGACCCCACATGAAACTGCCTTGGTTTGACTGCACTGTGTGATGCACTGAGAGCACATTAGAATGCTTTCTTTCCCTAATTGTCCTTAGATGAGGAAGGAAATAATGTGATGCTGCCTTCTCTCTCTTTTTCAGAACCTGAGCAAGCTGCTTCCATGCATCATTATCCCACAGTGCTGCTTCCAGCACCCCTAGGATGTTGCATGTTATGTTTTTTGGAGCTGATGTTGATCACCATGATCTGTGCAGCTCAGCCTCATTGCAGCTCTAATTAATCCCCTCTGTTTTGAACCAAATTGTCTGAAAATCATTTTCTTCATTTGCTGCAACTGCCAAGGGAGAGCTCCTGCAACCTTTAATGATGCAGGTAATCGTATTACTGCCAACACAAACACTCCTTTACAGAAAGCCTGCAGACCCACAACTAGAATTTGCTGAAGAACTTCCCAGGAAGTTTTGTTCCCTCCCCTCCATGTAAAGATTTGAATATATTGTAGAAAAACATTGTCCTTTTGGGCCAGGTTTAGACAGTCTGGGGAGCAGGAGAATGACTGATGCTCAGAATGGCCAGTAGTACAGGCTGGGACATTCTCACAGGGATGTGAAGATGCAGCTTCAGGTGTTTACTTCAGAAAAAGAAACCCCATCTAGGCCAAATATTGTAAGCACTGGGATATTTCCAACTCTGAGAAAGTCTGTTCACCTTTCCACTCCCCAAGCTCCCAACATTTTGCTTTCATTTTACCACAGAGCTAGCATCAAGGTCTTTTTATAGAAGGAATTCTGGTTTCCAGTAAGATCAAACTATACCTTTGTTCTGACCTCAGTATAGTCTTTCCCAGGTGACAAGATGTTGATAAGTGCTTAAAATGCCACAGTGATGGAGACTTCTTTTTGCAAAACCTAAAAAAAATCCCATCAGATTTGTTATACACTCACAATCTGAATTCTGGTCGTGGTGGGAAAGTAAATGGAGACTCTGATTTTCATTCCTACACTTTAATTCTATGTTCATTTGTATACGTTAGGACTGCTCCTACTGGAGCTGATTTGAATTCTAAACAGTGTTAGTATTTATTTTTGTAAAGCTGTGCCATTCATCTTTAATATAATCATCTAATTTACTCTATTAATGCCAGCTGCTCCATTTGGCACAGGTCACCTGGAGTGTTTGGAACACTCTACTAATTTTTCCTTGAACTCATTCTGAAAATCCATAGAAGTCAGAGCACTCCACCTCCACAGCAAGAGAATGTTTATTTTTGTCCATGTTCCTAAACACCTCCTTAGTTTGGCAGAAGAAAATATCCTCTGGGAGGCAGACTTTCATTTTACTGGGAATTATTTGTTTATTTGGTTGATTTTTTCCAGAATTGTCTTTGGCATTCCCAGATGATCCCAGGGAGTGGCCACTTTTTTCATAATTCCAATATTTTCATAAATTCAATATCTTTAAAAATACCCCAGGGAGTATTTTTCAGAGCAAACAACTGCTGCCTTGAAGAGGATGCTTTTCAACTCTTTGGTGCCTGCCACTTCTCTCTCTTGTGTTTGAAATCTAGGATGGGTAAGAGTGTGGAATGTTTCGTGTTTCCATTCTCTGGCGAAGTTGGCTTAACACCACTTCACCCCACCCCTGATCTCACAGAAAACAAGTGCAAGATTTGGAATTGCATAGAGGTTTGTACAAGTTAGGGCTAGTCCAGCCTGAGACAGCAGAAAAAACAAAAAATGAACAAGAGTGATGGCCTCAGCACACAGAACAGCTGAAACATGATGTGGAACTACCGTGGTTTCTCTTGAGCTGGGGTTTTATATGTTTTTCAAGCCACAGATAATAGCATAGGTCCTGTCCTTCCAACTCAAACTTCAATTACACTTCTTAATCCACAGGAGAGTGCATTGTTTTATCTGCCTTCCAAAACATTCAACTAGAAAACTAAGATAAAAGGTGACATTTTTGAATGTAAATTTTAATAGGCAACTGTAATTTAAATAATGAAAGAGCTTTTCCCTAGCTGAGGAATTTCCAGGAGGTAGATTAGGGGCAGGCCTCTGGCACCCCTATTCTGACTGATTTCCATTCTGCTGTAAAGCAGAGATCCTGATCATAGAAAAAACTATTTTCCTCCTGTGTAACAGTAATGAGTTTATTAAAAACACACAATAGTGTAAGACAGTTTTGACTAGGCACATTACCAAAGGTGATAACATAATTAAGCCATGGCTTGTCAGAGGTTGAGACAGTAGCTAAAGGGAAGATAGTTTCATTTCTCCATCTGGATCATAGAGTGAAATTGAAATCCTGCTGCTGCTTCTGCTGAATTGAAATGACTTCTAGAGAATCCAATGCTCTGTAGGTGTGCCCCTCATGTGTGAGTGGTCAGAATCCAGTGCTCCATGTGTGAATGGTTGCAATCCAATGCTCTGTAGGTGTGCCCCTCATGTAAAAGTGGTTACAATCCAATGCTCTGTAGGTGTGCCCCTCATGTGTGAGTGGTTACAATCCAATGCTCTGTAGGTGTGCCCCTCATGTGTCAGTGGTTACAATCCAATGCTCTGTAGGTGTGCCCCTCATGTGTCAGTGGTTTGCAGTGCTACAGCAGGGTTGTCCAAGGTCTCACCAGAGCTCTCCCAGGTAACACAGTTCAGGCTCACAGCATATCTTATTGAACATTCTCTAAATCATCAAACTTCCACAGAAGGTTGAACAGGGAATTCATGGCCTGTAAGACCCCGTTTGAGATGCAGTGGTTCAGGAGTTCAGGTTCCATCCGCACAGAGATTAACTTGAAATCAGTTTGTAATTCTAGGAAAATTTAGCCGATCTTCTTGTACTCTAAATTAGTAATCAACTTATGTTGCTACTTTGAATGCAGTATTTAATTTCTTAACTGATTAAAAATCTCTGCTATTCAGTTGTGGACATTAACAGCTGTCTTATCTCTAGTGCTCTTTTGTGAGCAGATCCCTAGCCAGAGGTTCATGCTAATTAGAAAAGGGTATTGTGTGCATGTGTATTAGTTTCAACTTTGTATTTAACCTCCCCAGACTTAATGTTTTCAAAAAAAGGCTTTCTTTTAGCCTAACCTCTTGAAACTACTTATCCTAATATTTATGTTGCATTGCAGGCAATCCCATTCTGTTAGTGAGTAATTAATGTGAGGCTGTGTCACCAAACCCTGAGGCCCGTCACTGTTGCAAGTGAGTGTTAATTTAAAGCATGTTATACTCCTCAAATTATCTCTTTGAAGAGTCTCTCTGCCACAGTTTTGTACTGCTTTGTTTTCAAAGTAATCATCTACAGTCCAGATTTCCTTTGGGAGGGAAAAACAAACAAACAGAAATGAAAAGACAAAATAAAGAGTTGGAGCCAAACCCTTTCAAATTAATGAGTTAAAGACTTGAGACTTTTGTATCGTTACCCGATGTTGGAGCATTAAACTGCCTCCCATAGTTTCCTTTCCTCCTTTGTTAGTTAAAGCCTCTTTTTTCTTTTTTATGATCACTTTTTACAAGTCTGATTTTTTTTCATCTTTATCAGAAATAGTATGTTAAAGTTATTAAGCCAGCAAGGGCTGAATAAATTTTGGGGCTTTTTTCACCTCCCAGCCCTGTATCAAGAAAAGGCACTGAGCATGAGATCATGGCCTTTGTAGGCAAGCATAAGCTTTTTTTCCAGTTCTAACAAATTTCTGACACATTGGAACAGAAAAGATCACATTTCTGTGCTGTAGGTAGATGGCTCCAGCATTATTCATATGATTCTTTGTATATGTCTGTAGCAGCCCTTTAACAAGAGCACTGAGCCAGCTCTGAAATACAATAGCACTCAGGGCCACCCTTTTATGTTTGTTTACTCACTTTTATGAGCCTTCCTCAGTTATTTGATTCACAGGGCTGAAGGATGCCAGAAGACAGCTCAAGAAATTCATTTGCCCTTTTTTTGGGGAGACCCACTCTGCTGACCTCCCTGTGCCTGGATGCCAGAGTTTTCTTATGGAACTTGAAATCTGTATTTTTTACCATGTGGTTGGTTAATAAGATATCTGATCTGCTGTATATAGCAGTCTACCTCTTGTTTTCAATACACCTCCACTGGCATGGAGTCTCTACTGCTGAAGGTCTGTTCCTGAGCAAGATAAATCTGCAAACAACAGCTAGGTGGATGAAATTTAATTTATCACTTAGTTTTTGCCAGTGAAGGTCACATGGAGGCCAGTCGGTATCAAACCTAATTCTGCTGCTCACAGAAAAAAGATTTAACAGGAGACAAATTAACCATTGGACCATTTTCTCTGTTCTCTGTTCTTCATTTCATCATGGTAGTCATTTGAAAAGCTAAATATAAACAAAAGTTGTAAGCTGTACAAACAGCTGTAATCTTTTTGCAGCAATTATCTATATAAAGTTTCCTCACTTTCATTATGGAAAATAGGTCCAACCTGATTTAGCTGAAATAACCCTAGATTTGAGCCCACATGTACAGAGCTTTAGATAGAAATTGATGTGCAAATCACTCTCCTCTGTGACCATGTGCACAGTAAACCAAGGGTTGAGTATTTTTGAGTATTTAAAAACTAAGCCAAAAAGTCTAGACCTTCAGGTCTAGAACCTTCCTTTTCTATGTGTGTGTATAGTTGCATGAATAAAGGGATTGAATCATCCAGGTGCTACTGTACTAGAAGTAATTAATACTTAGTGGATAAGTATGGTTTTTCCTCCCATAAATTGATTTAATTTTCATATCCTGATTGCCTGGAGCGGCTCACTTCAGCAACCTTGCAGAATTTGCTACATTTTTGATTTATTGTACAGCATCCTTCTACACCTTAATCCTTACAGCTTTCACACATATGGAATTAGTTACAGATTTAATGCCCCATTGATATCACTGCAAATATTTAATTTCTGACATCTTTAAAAGAAAGGAGATCAGAGTTTCAGGTATTTTCCCACTGCTAATTCTCATTTTGATATATTTTCTACTGCAAAAGTAAATCTCTTGAGGCTGAAATATGACTGATATCTGAAAAGTTGTTGATGATAAATACATGTATTGTAAACATAGTGAATGTCTCCAAAAATGAGGGATTAAAGTTTTACACTCATCTGCAAAGCCCTAAAATGTGCAAAATGTCCTGTGCATTGAATGATGGGTTACTGCTAACTTTTTTTTTGTTATTTTGTTAAAATATGGTAATGAGCAGGCCATATTTTCCTAACATTTCCAGTCCTGCTGTACGAATGACCCAATAGTTTATCTGCTCATTATGGTGGCATCTTCTAGACTCTATCTGGAGGAGATACCCTTTTTATGATTTCATACATACATACATATTTAAAACTGTATGAAATGCTTTAAAGGAAAGAGAGACAGGTTTGGAAAGCCAGTCCCTGTGGAGTTTTATGTATCATGATTTCCGAGGGACTGAATAAGAGGAGATGGCTTTCCTTCTTAGGAAGGAGCCACGTAGAAAATTACAGTTTTTATTCATCACGCTGAACAAGTCAAAGAATTAGATTTTTGTTCCGTATCTGTATGTCTTTTGGGGATTTTTGTAAAGAACTTAGTTGGTAGTTCCTGTCATTTTTTTTACTTGAAAAATCTTTTTTATTAAGGAGACCAGATTGTATGTTTGATCCACAGCTATATCAAAGAAATTTCCTGGGAAAAGTATTTCAAACATTTTTTTTAAGATTTTGGCTTACTTTTTTTTAATATATACTAGTGTTTGTGATAGGATGTGACTTCATAAACAACAACAAAAAATATTTTATAGGGTTTTGTTTTATTTTTCTAATTTTTATCTTCTGGAATGAAAATCAGTTTTTGACCAAATATTTACTGTCCAGAGAAAATGGTCCTGGCTCCTCCACCTTTAGATTGGAGTGGTATAGACAGGGAAGCAATTTCTAAGAAACTGTGTGGATATTCAAAGTAGCTTCTATAGAGCCAGCTGCTAAAATGTATCCAGCCAATCCAGGGCTTTCACTGTGTTCTTGAGGGAACACTCCCAGCTTTTGGTTAATATATTATTGACATGTTTCAAACAAGTAGTTATGCATTCTGATGACATGTAATATAAAGGAAATAATTATTAATGTAAACACTTTTTGTCAGCAGAATAACAACTGCTGTGGAAATTAAGACTGATGGCTACTTGTTTATAGATGAGGTTCAGAGAAATTTTATTTAGGCAGGCACCAAGGACAGAAGATTCCCACTAAGCCTCCATCCTTGTCAAATATAGTCTAGCACTGAAGCTGTGTAATACATGCAAAAGTTATTCTGCCTATATTCATTTAAATATTTCAGAAAACAACATCACCTCTGCATTGATTTCTCTCTAAAATTTGCTTTAATCAAGAAGATTGTCTATCAGTTTCACTATTAAAGCATTAAATTGAGGCTGTCCACAATATTGTTTATCATGTTTTCACCCTTGGCTTGCATCTCTGAATTTCAAGGAGGAAAGCAATCCTCACTGTCCTAATATGTCTGATTTAGTTCCTGGGTCAGATTTGTAAAAGATAACTAAATATATGGTGGGATTTTAAACTATATGGAAATAAATAGTTCCTCTTAGTGTACAAGGCTATTTATTCATATAGAAGTGCAGGGATCCTAGATTACATGGAGACTTGGATGAAATACCCACCGAGCTGCCAGTAGTTATTGTTCAAATTCAGTATGGAGTATACATGGATCAACCAAAGAAATTGAAAATGACTAATTTGATGCCTATCTTTGGAATGTGAAAAGGGAGAAAATTCTTGGGAATTTTAGTGTGTTCAGCTTAATGGCAACTTCTTGAAATACACCAGAACTAATAACCAAAGAGAATGTTATGTCAAAATCAGATTGGATTTAAGATTGTCAAATCCTTTCTGCAGGTATCATGCCTTGTATATAAGAAAGAAAAAGGTATAATTTATCCTGTAATCAGTGAATTCTGGTCTTTTGTGATGCTGTCTGAAAAAAGCCAGAGAACCAGAGTCCTTACAGGTACTGAATCAAAGCAAAATTGGCTAAATAACTATTTTCTTTATGGCAATTATTGGTGCTTAATTACCACAGTACTAATGGGGTTTTCATCATATTCTGTCTTATTTTCTGGATCAGTTTCTTCTAATTTTTTATTTTTTTCATTGAAAATTGAATGAGAGTGTTGACTTATGAAATGGGTACATTAGTTGATACTTTGGGAAAAAAGCAGTCCAGTACTTCAAGGTGTACCTTGAAGATCCTGTCAAGTTTCTAAGTGATCTGAATAACAACGAGGCGACTGTGGGAAGGCAGTGGTAGAAATGTGGCATGTCCTGCTCTGTGAAGTAAGGCAAGGACTGAAATGGCCCATGGAAATGTCTGTACCTCCATGTCCCTGGGTACTTACATTCAGTCTGGCTGACAAACTGAGAGATGAGATGTTTGGAGCCATCTGCAAATGGCTGAAATGTCCTGTTTGCTCCAAAGTCCTGATGCAGGCAGGAGCAGTGAGCAGCCATATTTTCCTACAGTAGTTCTGTGCATCCTTGTGGAGAAGGGCACATGCTTTTAAATAAAGGCATAAAAAACTCTGCTTATATGCTGAAAAATTCTGTATGTTTTATACAATGCTGTTCTGCACTGAGCACTAGATTTTTTTGGTTTCAGTTAGGAATATAGGATATTCTCCCTTGTTGGTTCCCAGATAGCCCACAGGCAGTAAAATTAGAAGTGTTCAACAAGCAAGGAAACATACTGTAATTGAAAGCTGTTACCTCTCCTCTGCCTCTCTCAGTAAAAAAAATGTTAAGAATAAACTCTTAAGGAAAAGTAATTTTTTATGCGTTTTTCCATCTCTAAAGGTAAAAAAATCTTAATTTGCCATTGACAGTCACAGTAGAAGCAGCTGGTCTTAATCGAAGAAACTCTTTCCTGATATTTTCTTCTAGAAATCAGACAAAACCAAATGTTGAATCTGCACACCTCTGAAACATCATAGGTTTAGAGCAGGATCAGGCTGTGAACTTTGCATCTGGTCCATATCAGTATAAGAAACTGAGCAAAAAGAAAGAAAAATCAAAGCTGTTTTAGAAGTAATGTGTATATTAAACCTCATTTCATTGATATTCTTTGAAGATTATGCATTCCTCCCTATTCCAAGAGCCCAAGATTGTGCAACTTGCTCTCTGAGGAGTTGCTGAGCACTCAAGCTGCAGGCTTTTGGGGCAAGTAGTTTGGCCATAACAAGGACAGGCAAAACTCTGTGGATCACATCCTTCAAGGGGCTGTCCTGATGGAATGCTTTTGAGCCCCTCTGTAGGATTGGATGGGTTTGCATTCTCTTGGCATCTTGCTGGTGCCTGTGGCTGTGTTGGTGTCTGTGGGTCCTGCAGCCCAGCTCCCTGGCAGGAAAGTGCCAACAGAATCTGTTCAATATTTCCTAAACCCAGACATGATTAAAGCGAGCTGGATTTCCATAGGCTGAACATGACCCTGTGCTTAGTGCACAGCAAGCACAGCAGAACCCAGCTGGGGGGAAATGTAGGCTGCAGGAGGGATGGGAGCTGAGAGACAGGCTATAATAAAGCCCTTACTACCATTTCTACAAGTCCTTGCTTGCAGATGCAGTAAAATTGGAGAGCTCATCCATATATGAGCAATTAGAAGCAAAACCAACATAAACATTCCTGCACAACTAATCAATAAACTCGTATGTCTTCATTAGCAAGGTAGCATTTGGTGTTATTGATATTAAAGATCTATTTTCTGAGTTGGGTCTCACTGCAATTGTTATTGATGAATAAAACCCCCGTGAGCTGAAATTGCTGTCTTTTAAAAACTAGAATCTTGATTGGATGGCTCTATTTTCCCTGCATTGCTTCTCACCACATCTCCTATTAAGCCAAAAGTATTGAGATTGTCTCATTTCACAAATCTGAGTTGTGACTCAAACTGGTCACTGTGGATGACACAGAGGCACAATGCTGAAGCTGTATTGGTGCATGTGTATCACTTAGGGCTATTTTAAGAATGGATTTTGATTTGTGTCCTTCCTACTTTAAATATGACTTGTTCAATAACATGTTCAGTAGTAATTAGATAATTTAATGTCTACTGACAGGTCTTTTGTGACTGAAACCCAATTTTAGCCCTGCATACCAAGGAGCTTGCCAAGGAAAAGTAACCCTTTTACTTAGTAAGGAAGGATAATGGGTAACTTCTGGAATTAAGTGAAAAATTGAATCCAGCTTCCTGTGTGCACTTTAGGTCCCACACTGGGATTACAGAACTAGCTCTGAACTGCTTGGCTGCTGACAATAAAGATTTTATGTGTGTCATGTTGAATTTTCAAAAAAAGTTCTTGAATCAGAAAGGTCAGTTTTACATTGAGTCTGGCTGCTTGTTTAGGAATTTAAGTGCTTTGCACTGGCTTGTCTTCTCTGCAGCACTCAAGTTTAAGTAGGTTTTTTTTGAGAAAAAAAATGGTAATATTCCAGTTTAGGGAAAGGGGAGAAAGGAAATAAGGTCATATGCAAACAGAATTTAAAAGTGTTAGCCTAGTTTCCATCATTAAGAATTGATCCACTGAAGAGCTCTTATTGGCCAAGTGCTTACTTACCAATGGTTTCACTATAAGAGGAATTTTATAAACACAGGAATAATTTCATTTCCTTGTATTACTGTGTATATTTGAGTAATGCAGAGTCAGTATCTTCAACAATGAAGGTGCTTCTGCCCTTAGAATGAGACAGCAAATGAAAAACAAATATACTTTTTCTTGTATTCAACACTAAATATTTCTAGGCTGTCTTCTGCGATACATAACCTATTGCATTATAGGTCATCTTTTTCTGTGGAGTGTTTCATTCTGAGAACTGCCTGGCTGTGCCATGTAATCACTGGCAGCACACATGTGAGATCCCTGCAAAAAGGAAATGCCATCATTTCTAATCTGTGCATATAAATGGGTCGTGCAAGTCTTAAGATCTGTGTGAATATCCACTTTGAGAAGTTTCCAAAGTTTGTATCAAAAGCTTCTTCATTTTAACACAGCATTCTCCCACAGAGGTTTTCTGCAATGCTTCATTAATCAAGATATAGTCTGAGTTTTTGAAAACATATTTAAATTAAATACTCAGTCCTGACAGAATGTATTTTCTAATGTATTTAGCCAGAACTGTGTGAAACTCTCAGTCAAAAAATCAGCAGATCTTCATTCAGCCTTTTAACAGGATGTCTTTAACTTTGATTTTTAGATTCCCTTTGGTGTGAGACAGATTTACAATCTTTCCATTTGTAAAGTTTTTTCTATATATATATAAAACTCCCGTGTGTGCTGATTGGAGAATATTTTCTTTGAAATTCTGCTGTTTGAATTCCACAAGAAAATAACCAGGAAGCCCTGTGATGTGATATTGTAACCAGACTCTCATTTAACTACTCATTTGTCTTTTAACTTGGTCGTGGGAACAGTAATTTACTAACCTAATTCAATGCATTTGTTGCCTTTAGAGATCAATGCTGCTCCCAGCAAAGTCAATAACAAAACTTTATTGATTTTCCTGGGACCAGATCAGCCCCTTTACGCATGAGTGCAATCTCATAGCATCATAATTTTTCTGTACAATTGCTGAAATATTAAGCCATGTTTTTTTCCTTGCACAGATCCTGATACACTGTGTAGAAGGCAGTTTAGAAGAGAGCTGACTTCTCCAAAGAGCTGTGGCACATGACACATACAGCCACTGAACCACAGGACATAGAAGGGCTCCACTCTGAACATGTGGCATGAAGAAGTAGATTATCACTATGTTATTAATATAATCATTCCTTTCCATTACTTAAATGACTATTTTTTTCTTTCCCAGGCATAGATAAGGGCTCAAGCTTTTGGAAGATATCAAATATATTATAAACCAAGCAATTTTGGGAGGCAGTGTAATTTAATATGAGGAGCATCACCCTTTTTGCCAACAAGTAGGAATTAATGTACTGTTTGTGTTGTTGGATGCACTGTACGTCCAGAATCTTGTTGGACTCAATGTGATAAAGAAATGAGGGGTTGTTTAAGGTGTCAGTGCCATGACCTTCTGATATTCAGCTCTAGATCAGTGGTAGGATTTGACAATAGCAGGGACTGTTCTAAACCCCATCAGTTATGTCTGTAAAAGCATTAGGGAACTCTTAATCTTTAAGCTTTAGACAGAAGGTCATAGGCAGAGATGCCCAGGAGTCAGTAAGGAGACTGCTGGAGGATGCTAGTAGAAATTCAAAAAGACAAAGGCATGTGGTAGATAGCTTAAGTTAACAGGAGATACCTAAACTTGTTATCCCAACACACAGCACCACAGAGGGAAAGAACTACCTGTAAAATGTATTTTAAAATGGTCTCTCCCCACTGAGATTGCTGGGAGAGGAAAACCTGACTGTGGTAATTTAAAATTTTAAACAAAGTATATGTAAAATACAGAGAAATGCAAGTTTGGGAACTGAGTCAATAGGAATGTAGACACAATAAGATTTGTCTATAATCTGGCAGCTTTTCTCTGAACTGTCTCAGTTCTGTTTAGGTGACTGGGAAATGATTCCTAAGCCGTTCTGAGGCTTCAGATAAGGGTCTCACAGAATGAACAGCAAAACACAACCTCTGCATCTATAAACAACCTTAGGTTTAGTAAGCTATAATCACTGTAGCCCCCAAAGGTCTCCTATGTTGTTTCAGTTTAATTAGGCCATTAAAAGAAAACAAACCTGTTATTGGCATTTATGAATATGCAGTGTGCTGTGTTTTTTGTGTGAAGCAAGTTTATCTCTTCACCCTCTCTCCATATTTTTTGTGTGTGTGCAAGGAAGCTGTTTGAAATTACCCTTTGTTTTATAGAAATTAGTTGAGCCCAGTAAAACATTTCTCCTAAATACCATTCCAAACACAAAGGCCTTGCTGATGTACAGCTGAATATTTAGAGAACTAATTTATTAAGAGCAGAACCAGTAATTTTTTTTTTACTGGGGAATCCTACAGCTTTATCACATTGTTCTATGTTAAAGTAATGATGCATCAAGCTCCCCATCATCAGTTAGTGAGGAAGAAACCCTCGGGGCAATTGAAATGAAACAACTTAACGTACAGAGTACCTGGCAAAAAAATTACAAGGCTAGACAAGAGGAATGTGGCTATGCTGGAGGTCTGCAACCGCAGTCTCCAGGAGCCTGGAGCCCTGGCCACACCACAGCAGCTCCTACGGACACTTCTTCCTTGGGAAAAAGACAATTATGCATTGGTATTTGAAAATGGCTGCACAAGACAGCTTTGTCATTGTGTTTCAGCATGGGATATTGAAAAAAAGTCGTGAAACTCTCAATTAACCTTTGATGTGCAAACTCGCTGTTTCATAATAATTAGATAGGGAAGTTGTTTAATAAGCAGGCTGGTAGGGGATAAATAAATAAATTCCAAAATGTCAGGAGGTATTCTGGAAAGACTCCTGTGCATTGAAACTTGCAGATTTACTAAACTAGTTATGTATCTGGATATCAAAGTTTGTTCAACAAACATTTTTGCAAAGACCTTTAATAGAGAGTTGGTTTCTCTCTGCTCCCCTAAGAAACGGAGGCAACTCTTCACAAGCCAGATTTTGGCTCTAAGGATTAAACTTTTTTTTTTTGTTGTTGTTGTAATAAATAAATAGATTGCCTCATGTGTGAATCAGAGAACAAGTTACAATGGAATTATATAATTTCTGTTTCTCAGGTTTTATGCCTAAATCATAATTAGCAAATGTGTCTGCTAATTATGCATTATGACAAATGGAATATTACTGCAATATACTTGTGAAATTTCAAATTTGTAAGATTTTTAAAGAGAAAATTTAATTGATTATATGAGTTATTTTACTTGTGTCAGTGGGCAAGGGTGAGAAATAGTACATGTTATGAAGAAACATAACACAAGAATACAGATCTTTTCTACACTGAAATCACAGAGCAACACATAGAAAATATATTAAAAAAATGAAAGAGAAATAAGTTTGACTACCCTGATGCTATACATTGCATACAGGTCAAAACTGGGGTTAGGTCTTTTCTGTGGAGTTCTTAACTTTGCATGAGGTGGCACTGCTGGTAATTTATCTTCTCATTAACATACAGGTACCTAGCAGGGTGGGTTATTTGTGTCCCACATACCCTGTTGGGTATCTCTGTGTCATCCTTCATTGCAATTAAAGTAATATTTGTACAGCTGGTATTTCTAGAAAACTACAGGTGTTATTTATACACATATATATACACTATATATATACAGTATAGACCAATTTTATATGTAGAACTAGTAGACATGCAAAAAACCTGCAGGTTCAATTATTTTTTTGCCTTATTGCTTTAACTTCTGAAGACAGAGAAGTTGACTGACTATTGCAAATTACTTAGGAGTGATACGTTGAAGTGGCAATTAATCTTACACCCTTGACTGGCGCTCTCTCTCCTCCTCCTTTACAGCAACTACTGTGTTTCTTTCAGTGTTGATTCACAGCATGAATATTCTCATCAAGAGATGTTCTGCTGCAATTTTGGAAACGCGACATTTCTGTGCTGATACATCAGTTATTTTAATGTCCTCTATTTAATTAAATTATTATCAATATTGCTTTCTTATGCTTCTGTCTGAAGCAACATTAGTGCCTCTATTAATGTACACATTAATATTTGTGCCTGAAATATGCTGTCAGATGTTGCTTAAAGTTATTTACTTCTTAAATCCTAGAGCTTATAGTTCAGGGAGTTGTTTTGTCTTAGCAGCAAGTTACAAACTTTGTCAATAGTAGTAGAATCTACCTGGGGTGATATTTGTCTTCATGGGGTCTGGGATTTAAATTAAATATATCACTAAAGTCATAAAGAGCAACAATGTGTAGGTTACAGTATGTTTCAATTCTGCTGTTCTCTCAATGAGACCCTTTAATGCCAGTAATTAATTATATGGAGAAAAGTAAGGATCAGAAAGTCTCTAAATTCAGGTATTTGTATGATTGCTTTTATTTCACCAGGATCTGTAGTTTAAATACCAGAACAGTAGCAGATGTCTTAGCATCTTTAAATTTTACAGCTTTGTTTATAATTTCACTCTGTTAAAGTTTTAATACTTTGAAGTGCATCGTGGAAATGCACGTAGCATAACTACTGCTAGAATCACTTCAAGGGGATTTGAGGAATTCTATTCTTAGCAATTTCCTACAGGCAGCTTTTCAAATTCACTTTATTGACTCCAAACTGTTTCAATTTCTACTTGTATAATTTTACAAGAAATATGACAAACGTAACTGTTTTCCCCATGTTTTATGTCCCTAATGAGGAGCAAAAGGTCAAGGACTTTGGGATGGAGGGGGAAGCCAATTACTTTTGCTACTGTGCTTTGGAATACTGCTTGCAACTCACACTCATTTTCTACCAGCAGGATTACAGGACAGTTAATTTCCCTTGAAAGTTTATGAGGCTCAAAGGATTGAGGTTTGTATTTTTTTTCAATGTTTTCTATTCTTACTTGAAAGAGACTGAAAAGTATTCCCTCTGCATATATGCATGATATACATCATGGAAAACAAAAACTTTTTAGAATATCTAGAACTTGCAGATTAGATTATATTTTTAAGGTCGTTAGGTGCTCTAAGATGCAGATAGATGTCTGACTGATTTTCAAAAACATTTATATGCCCACCTCATCAGTAGAGCTGATATGCCTAGCCTATGAGATATTTGTTAAAATCCTAATTGACTATCTACTTCTTAGGCACATTAATTAAAAATCTGGTTCTAAATGTCATTAAGAGCTATGAAGGAAGGCAGTCACTGGAAAATAAAGAAAAGGTCAGAAGGAAAACCAGGCCAGAGTCATTAGCAAACTTGATAAATTCTTCTCATGTCCGATTTTGCACAGCTGACTTGAAGGCTGGATGCTGAGGGAATCACAGACTGGCTTGGGCTGGAAGGGAACTCCAAAGATGCTCTAGTCCACTCCCCTGCTGTGGGCAGACACACCTTGCACTAGGCCAGGCTGCTCAAAGGCCTGTGATGTAAGAAAAAAGGTGTGTAAGGGCTTTCTTTCCCAGTAAAAGAACAGATTTGAATTTTCCCAGTGCAAGGAGAAAGGTCGGAGTACAGGGACCTGCTTTTGGGAATATCAGGCCTGGCTCCTGTTTAAGTGAAGTTTGTCAGCTCTCTCTGTGGCAGCAGGCAGGGCTGGGTGGTGTGTGAAGGTCACCTGAGCTATTTCAGTTTGTGCCCAGGGGATGTGAGGCCAGGTAATTCATGTTTGTGCCCAAACAGTCAGGAAGTCCTCAGACACAGCCTGTGGTGCTCCCCAGCACCAAGGGGGACACAGGGACAGGACTGCCCAGGACACAGCAGCCCCTCGGGTCCCACTGCACAGCACAGGCCAGGTCTCGTCCCACAGGGAGGATTTTGGACCCACTGCTCCTCACCTGATGTGCCATCCAGGTGGAAGTTTTGCCCCAGTGACCAGGGAACTGCATCCATGGGCTTCTGTAGCATCCTTTAAACATGCCCTGATGGCCTAAGACTAACTCAGAGAGATTTTAACATCATTTAGGGTAAAATGTAGTGAAGGATTTTAGCCAGCAGTGAGCAGCCCTTTTACAAAATCTAACCTTCAGCTGGGGTCTGCTCCATGGGTCATGGTGAAGGAGAAGAGAGAGATTTGAGACGCTTCAGTCTTTCATCCCCAAATGGCTAAATACTGCAGGGATCTGTCTGAGGTCTGCAGCCCTGTAACACATAGAGACTGAAAAAGGATATGCCTGATATGCCAGGTGGCCTTTAAAAACACACAGTTCCATCAGACTGGAACAGAGCAGCTTAATGCACTGCTAATTCTTCTCTTCCACTGCTGAGTTCACTCCTTCTATCACATGTCATCCAAAGTCCATGGCTTATCTGAAAACTGATACACTTAAATGTCAAAACCATCTGAGGATTTACATAGTCTCTCTGCCCTTTGGTTGTTTCTTTCTTATTTTTTTTCTCTCACTTAGTTGTCTCTGTGCTTAACTGAAGTATTACTCATAGGCCTAGACATAGAAATTGGTGGTCCAGATTTGAATATGCCTGTTGCTTTACATGCTCCCAGTTTGAATATGTGATTTATATGAGTGTGTTCTAAATCTTATGTGTTCTGTACTCACCTAAATGTTTTCTAACTTTGACAGAACCAAAAATAATTTAAAGCATTTGAAAACAAGCATTTAGAGAAATCACTAGGTGAATGTGGCTATTTAAGTACCATACCAACCAATTCAGGCAAATAAGAGTGGTTTCTTTCTAAAATAGCCTAGTACTTTGGGTAGGAATTTTGTCTGCAGGGGAGACCATTACATGAAATACATGCTGTGGTAGAATTAAGCAAACTTTAAACCACGATTCACTGGCAGAACAGAAAATTGTATCATAGAAGATCTAGAATTTATACATAAAGAGCTAAGCTCTCTCTGATTAAACACTGCTCAGGTATCCCTCTGTGATGTGACTGTGCTCAGTCACCAATGAACTTAATTCCTATGATCCAAAACCTTTGCTGATTTACTCTGGTGTAAATGAGCAGAAATTCCAGGGGAAGTCAGGTTGTATTTCAGTGTAATGGTGAGCACAACCCTTTGCAATGGCAACACAATAAGGCAGGCTTTTGACTGCCACTTGACTTCAAATGCTGTTTTACTTGACCTTCAAATAGCACAGCCCCTGCCTAACCGTGTTTGCATTGCTTGCATTATTTTAGTTTCTTGTTTGATTGCAGAGAGCAGGAGATAACTGAACCAATAAATGGTAACTGATTACTTGAGTGGAGTTTAACTAGCAGAGTCTAAGTAATGCAGTGGAGGGATAGGAATGTTTTGGTTGGGTGTTTTTTTGGTTTTATTGCCAGCATGACAGATCAAAGTTTTCCTGTGAATGGGGATGGGGAGAGAGATGGATGGATTTTGGTTCTTTGTTTGGTCTGATTTAATTGAATGGTTTAGAAGGATGTATTGTCTATTGGGCACAGACCACCATCAAACAAACAAATAAAGACAAAATTCCCGGCAGTTGTTTCTGAACGTTTTGGGTTTCTGGTTTTGATTTCTCGGAGGTTTTGTTTAGTATCTCTAAGAGCATAAGGACATAATTCTGGTTTTGGTTTCTGTAGCCAAAGGTTTGGAGTAGAGTTGCAGTGGGTTTTATGTATACAGGATAAATTCCAGCTTTTCTTTGCAAAACACGCTTAATAAGACCCTGAGAGGAAATGCTGTGAGAAGAGATTGATGCTATTCCCCTTTTAGCCACAGCTACAGCCTCCAGACTACTCCACAGCAGCAATTGTCTCCTTCAGACCCGCACAAGAAAGCCTTATTTTGCACTTACTTTCCCTCTCTGTCCATTGGCAGTGGAGTCTCCTCTATTAACACTGTATATGGTTTGTCCTCACCTGAGAATATCAAGGAATTTGTGGCTTTCTGGTATGGAAATACATATTTATATGTATGCATGCATATGTATATAAACATGCACACCCATAAATATTGTATTGTCGAAAGGCCTCACAACTGGTGTTAAATGATGACCATCATGTGTTACCTTGGGCCTTTTCCTGCTCTGTCATTTGCACAGCCCATGGCACAAAGGTGTTCCCAGTAAGGAACTGGGGCTGGGGAAGGTCTGTTTGCCCTCTGATTAGAATGGCCAACAACTTTTGTTCTTTTTCCCAGCTGAAGCAGGCTGTAAGAACATGCTGCAGTTCCTGGCAAGTTAACTTACAAAATATGAAGGAGTTCACTGTATTACTACCTTTCACAGCCTGCACTTGGGTGTCTCATTTTAGTGACAGAGACAGTAAAGAGAGCAGACAATGGAGTACAACAGTCTCTAAACCTCTTGTGTGACATAATGAAAATGGGAAATGTTGCCATATAAACTTGAGTTATTCTGAGAAGTCTTTGGATTGAGATTCCTCGATGGGATGACCCAGTGTTCTCCTTTGTCTTAATTTGAACTGGCTACAGTTGTGCAGTGTAGGAGAATTCCCTGGGCAGCATCAGTAAGGGATGGGTTCCCAGGACCCCTGGTACATGTTTTGAAGGGATTGAGTTTAACGATGAATGTCTTTGTTCGTTATAAAAATCCAGCCTTGTTTCACGGAAAGAAAAAATGAAAAGGCTATCTCTGGAAATGCTGTTCATCTCTGCAGTCATATTGAGAAACAATGCATCTTGCTGGAGTGATATGTCCAGGCAAGGAATCAAATATTTACTATTTTTTAATCCCTCTCCTTGCAGATAAGAATGTAACTGATTTTTCAATCAAGTGAGAGTGAAGAATCAAGATGTGAATGGGGTGACATTGGCTTGATCTAATGTCCACTGGAGACCCTCTTTATTTGGCTGTTTGGTTTTAAGTTTTCTGACACTCTGTTCTCCCAGCTCTTTGCTGGTGCAGAAACAGCAGTCTCGTTCAAATATTTTCTCATTTGAGTGTGTAAGCAGCACATGTATTGTCTCCTGTAATTCTAAAGCTACTGCTTGCATTTGTGTCTGTTAGAAAATGAGTATGTGACGCTTAGGAATCAGATAAGTTCCCAAATGGCTTCTCTTTATGTTCCCCCTATTAAATAGCTTTTCTCCATTTCTTAAATTAAGTGTTTCATATTTTGACAGTAGATCAAGCTGGCCTTGCCGCTGTAATTGTCATCTTAAAAAAACCAGGTATTTTATGAGAGCTCATACTGCTAATAGCAAACTGAATATGCATGAGAGCTGCCTAGTGTGTTTCATCAGCATTTTCACTTGCCTTCCTAGAAGTATTATGCCAAATTTTCCTTGTCTCTTGTGCTTTTGCCTTGTAGATATCTTAACAGCTCCAATGCTGTAAATTACAAGTTTAACAGGTTAGTTGGGGTGGAAATAGAAGCAGTTGAGTAGAAAACATGGGCATGGGAATGAAGAAAACCAATTTGAGTGGACACAGTGGGTGGCAAAACCTCAACAGGTGCAGAACGTGTTACCCCAGGGAACAGCTCTATGTTACAAGCAATGCCATATAATGCATGTCTTTCTGCTTTGACAACTCCTGCCTTCAGCCTGGTGCTTAATAAAGCACCTAAACCTATATTCTGCTCCCTGGTGTGTCTTGCTGCTTAATTATACAGTATCCCTGTGATATAAAAAAATATTTTTCTGCAGGAACAGTTTTAAAAATAATTACTCAACATGAGCATGGAATTATTTTAGGGTAGTTTACATTCACAATTTCCTGAGTGGCATCTCCACAGAGGTAGAGTTACTGTGAATTGTCAATTCATTTAATAAGTTCAGTGAAAGGATGGAAGAATGCTTTCCAAGTACAGATTTGAGCTTTTATTTTTAAAAAAAGAAGAAAGAAATTTCAGGGGGAACAAAAAGAAGAGTTACAGAGTCAGGATCCTGTTCTGACCCATTACTGTTAGACATAATGAGTGCTAAAAAACAAAGCTGAGGGGTCTGCGAAACAGGATATCTGACATTTGTATTCCCTTTTTCTCGGTGCTGTGGTGACCCAGAGAAGGCTGAGGCTGTTGTGTGTTCTGTGGCAGGAAAGGATGTTCTCTGCACAAGGAAGAACCCCAAGGCCCAGGGCTTCCATTTTTAGGGCCGGGGTGCTGAGGACTGTGCTCTTTCCTCAGAGCTAACACTCATTTTGGCTGCTGCAGCTGTATTGTTTTCATTTCCTTCAATCTCTATTTGCCAGAGTTGAAGCCAAATTTTAAACACTGCTGCTAGATTATAATGCCTGGGTTTTTTCCAGGCTTCTGGGTTTTTTGTTGTTGGGTTTTATTGAAGTCAGGCAAGAGTACAAGGAGAGTGATGGTGTCAACACCAAGGTCTGTGCAAATGAGTCAAACTGCAGCGCTTATTTCTCCCAAAAAACCCATTGGACACAAGGAAATATAGCAAAAAATCCAATTAGATCAGTCCTTTTGCCTCTAAAAGCACCCCTAACTAATATTGATGTTTCAATTTTAATTTCTGTCCTCAGCAAAATGACAAAAGTGTTTTCCCTCCAATTTTGAGGGCTTTTAGCTTGTGAAATAGACTAGTAGGATTTCCCAATAAATATATTTCTTGGGATTTTGTAAGTGTAAGTTTTTAAGCATGTTTTGCCTTACTGCAGCATTCAGTAATGAAAATATTGATCTTATTAACTGTGCTAATTAGAGCTGAACAAAATACCTCCAGCAACAGCTAGTGAATATGCAATGAAATAACAATTCTGAAATTGCTTTGCCAGTGTTTACAGGAGATGAATATTGTCAGGGATAAGTTTGCTGTCTGGAACATTGTGAGAGGAGAGAGGGGTAAATATTTGCACACTCTAAATTTTAAATTCATTTTTTGGTATTAAAAATTCCCCTTGTAAAATCAAATAATATATGTGTGTGTGTATATATGTATATATATCTTTTTTTTTCAACTAATCTGCTTAATAGGAGAACCAGAATTAAGCAGGTTTTGTTGTTCAAGTTCAAATGAGAGTAATCCCCTGTTGTCACTGCCTGTGAACAGTGTATATACAAACTGTCTGGAGAAGGAGGGAAGCCTTGGATGGTTTGGAAATGCAAAATGTTGATATTTGTGAAGAAATTACTTGCTCACTTGTGACAATAACTCTTTGTACAACACCTGGTATTAGATGTTAAGCATATATGGGGCTTAGAGGAAATATTCTTTAATACATATTAAAAAATGGGTTTAGTACACAGGAAAAGATGAGTCTATAAAATACTTTGTGAAAGGACTGAAGAAGATTCATTCTGTTAATAGTGTGAGATTCAAAGTGAACTTTGAAGCTTTTGAGTACCAGTCTCCCAATACATTTATCTTGTAGCAGGTGACACAAATACCAATGCAGAGAGATTCTGGGCCTGTTGTTTTTAGACATGGCCAGCCACGTGAGAGCTGAGTTTTCACTCTGAGCTGTTAAATATTGTTCTATTCTCTTCTTTTACACTAAAACCCTGTTTCTGGCATAGGTCCTGCAACAGAGCAAAGAGTTGCCTCTGTTGTAATGAGCCATTTCATTACTAAAGTGCTGCAACCATTTTAAACAGTACACACAGTACTCATATTAATAATTCATTAGTGTATCAATTACTTATATTTAGTTCTAACTATTTATTTAATGTTTCAAAGAGTTTTTCAAAAGTAAGTATGTCCTAGGGAGTTTCATTGGTACTATGAATTGTTGAGGCTTTTTTGTCTTGCCTGTGTGGAAAAGAAAGGAGTTGTTGAGTTTCGATGCAATCCTAACATGTGGGGGCAGAATGAAGGATGTAGCAAATTTATGGTCCTGTGGTGGCCAAAAGCAGGCAGAGCTAAATCCAAAGTCTGGCATGTGCTCTTTAAAATGAGGCATTTTGCCATGTTTTTGTTGGAGATGCACTGACTGTTGGGTAACAAGAATGAAACTTCTTAATTAATAACATCAACTCTTGTGAATTTTTTTTTTTTCCCAGAGTAAGGAATTAACTAATCTCTTTCTTTTTTTCTCACTTTTTTTTT
>VXBB01017992.1:43945-77804 GCA_013399915.1 Illadopsis cleaveri | reverse complement strand
TTTTTTTTTTTTTTTTTTTTTACTTCCTTGGCCCATGTTATACTGTGGGTTTATGTTCCAGTATCTCAGTTCTCAGGGTTTCCAACACTGGATCCGCAACACAGAAATGGAATTCATTCATTTTGGTTTCGTTTTTGGGCATCAAGCCCACAAAGTCTCTGGCATATGGGGATGTTGATGGGATGACTCACATGCATAAAATTAAGCTTGTGTTTAACTAATGGTAGGATCAGAGCTTTAGTCACCAGTAGAAATGTATATTTGATTTCCTCCTGGACTTGGCATAACATACAGGGAAAGATATATTCCCAGTTGGAGACATGGAGAGGGGGTGGTAATCAGGGAACAGGAACAAGACCCTGCCCCTCATGTGTTTATTTGAACTGACAATCTTTCTTACAAAATAAGAGGCTTGAACTTCAGGAAGTTTTTTTCTCAGTATTAGTGGTTATTCTAAAGAGGAAAGCACAAAAAATCACAACAAGGTAGAATGGCTGGATAAGATAGATCCAAAGTTTGCATTCCCCAGGTAATTGTCTCTCCCTTGTGAGATTCCTGTGAATGTTATGTGCTAATGAAAACAACAAAAGTCACTGTGAGACTCAGCTGTAGCAAGCTTGTGCTTTTGGCATTGGAAATACAACTGTCCCAATAACTCTCAGTGCTGACCTCTGGATGCTCCAAATTCTGTATACTTGGATTTTTATGTTCATGTACGCTGTTTTAATCATTATAATTCTTCTAAGAGTATTTGCTGTCTATGTTTGTTATGTGTGTAAAGCCCTGACTGATATCTGGGTATCTATTGCAGCACCATGCCGTGCTTATATCAGTGTTTAGCTGCTCCATATCTGTCCTGCATTTCTTCCTTGTTCTCATGCAATGGTCAGGTGTGGCCTTGTGTAAAACAGAGTGAATTGCTGCAATGTTCTTCTGCCATTCCTCAGCAGAATGTCTTGTCTGCTTAATATCCTGTGTCCTCTGTGGCTGTCTTAGCTGGGTGCTGAGCCTGGATATTAACCAGCACAAATCAGAAGCTTCTCAGACTCTGTATTGGCCACTCTGATCATATTTTGCCAGTAAACTTAGAAGAGTTTTTTTCCATCGACTTTACATTTGTGTATTTTTTGTGATCCTTCCCAGGGACTGCACTGACCTTTCTTTCAAGAACAAGCACATCATCTGTCCTTGAGCGTTTGGGGATTGAAAGAGCTAGCAGAGGTGGGTAGCAGAAAAGGCAGCTCTTTCCAAGCTTCCAGCCTTCTCTTGGAGAGAGCTTCAGTGAACATCTGACAACTGCATTGGCTGGGAATGCCTGGCTCACTGCTGATGGTGAGGTTTGGCTTCCAGAGGCTTTTGCTTCTGTCAGCTCTAACAGAGAGCTTCTGCTGGCTGTCTCTTGGTTAGGAGCTGCTGCAGCCCTTGCCTCCAGCTGACAGCTGTGCAGGGGAAGTCATGCACTGCTACAAAGGCTGTGGAGGAGCCCAGCTCCAGCCTGGAGCCAGCACAGAGGTACTGCTTATAGCAGCACTTGGCAGGGTGGCTGTAGAACAGCCCAGAAATTCTGCTTAAAACCATCCAGTGGTAGTGTCAGTGTGCCAAGGGCCATGGTCCAGCATGAGCTGAAGGGACTTAGCCCATTAGAGGACTCAGCCCAGATGGGACTCCACTGAGAGGGTGCTGCCATCCAGACCTTGAGCTTCAGGGGATGTCTATGCCTCTCCCTGACTGAGCAGCACAAGTTGCCATGAGGTTCCTGTTTGATATGAGGAAAAAGATTTTTTGCCATGAAGGTGATCACACTCTGGAACATGTAGCCAGAGGGTGGAGATATTCAAGCCCTGGCTCAAGAAAGCCCTGCATAAACTGGCCTGGGTAGCACTGCTCTGAATGGTGGGTTGGACTACAAAGGTCCTTCCTAAACTGAGTTTTTCTGTTGTACATATTGGGCAAGTGGCACAGAGCCTGTGAATTTTGGCTTTGGGATTGACTCATATGAGAACCTAAAGAATGAAGCCTATGTGGGAAAAAAGGAGCTTCCATTACTGATTTCATTAACTCAAAGTGATGCTTTATCCTTTCTTCTCCCACCACTTAAAGGGGCTTTTGATTTTCTCAGTTTAACACAGAAAATAAAGGTGACTCTCTAATCACTTTTCATGAAATGACCCTGTCAGGTTTGAAGTGATATTGATTTAAATTTGTAGAGGGATGGAGAAGATTGCAATCCATCTGATGTGGCAGCCTCAACAGTCTCAGAGGGATATGATTATAATTATCGTTGCCATTAAACACTAATTAGTAGTGTTAATTAGTTAAACACTAGACTAAGCCTGTCTTGTTCTGCTGTTGTGTTGTTTATTTATTTATTTAGGGGAACAAGGGAAGGTAAATTAATCAGGAAAATTTAATTTAGTCCCTCTCACAAGAAGAGTGGCTCTTGATCCTCTTGCTGCTTTGTCTCTCTGTATTTTATGAACCCCTAGAAGTTATCTTGCAGAATCACTGGAGAAGAGCAGTAGTTCAGCTGTGCACAGCTATTCTCCTGAGGAAGATCCTCACTCTGCTACTCCAGCTCTGCTCTATAACATAATATCAGCTCTGTGCCTGTGCAAGCCAGTGGAGTTTGCCTTTGACTTCAGTGGCAGCAGAAACAGGCCCCAGATGTCACAAATGTACTCGCCTGTCTCAGAAACAGAACTAGTGACAGGTCTAGAATACGATTAAATTCTCTGACTGCTCTGCAGTGATTATTATGGGGGTTTTTTCAGTGTGTCATGTCCAGAAGCACACTCAGTGACACAATCCTCCTGGCTCTTGAAGGGTGAGTTTGTAGAAATATTTAATTTCCCCTTATGGAGATTTGTGCTTCGAAGCAGTAGTTGGCAAGAGTGTAGTGAGTGACTCATGGTGCCCTGCTCTGCCAGAATTAGGGAAAAATGAAGTGGGTAACATTGCTCTGTAGCTGTGAGAAAGAAATAGGAGCTGATTCTCTTGCTTTCAGAGCTACAGTTTGGAGCCCAGAATTTTCAGAATCTCAGGCAAAATTCACAGATGCTTGAATTGGTGTGGGAACCACTCCAAGTAATACCAGAAAGGCATGAGGATGAAAACATGGAAAACTTTTCCTGCTGGAAACATGATGCTAGACCAAAGACAAGGTTACCTGAGGGAGGAAGGGGTTTACTGACATGCATGAAGTCCATGCTTGAAAGAGTTATTCACAACAGGCAGGGGAAGGTGTGTAATGTCTCTGCAAAGTAAAGTCCTGTAGCTTTGGCTGTGAGTATCCTTACTCACCTGTCCTGTTTCTTCTGAAAAGAGTGTCTTTGCAGGGTAAAGGATTTAGACTGCTGCCTCTCTGAACCAGCAAGCTCTCCTGTCTTTTGTAGGTATTTCATCTCAAATACAGGCCACTGCCATGCAGACACTACTGACCAGAAGTGGAAAAGGCAATGACCATGGCTGAGACACAGCAGCAGCTGGGAGACTGTAGAAGAGGAAAGAACATGCACTAATAAGGGGAAAATTGTGTCTGTGTATAAAGTGTCAAATATGATAATTTCCAAAATTTCTCTTTTAAAATCTATTTTGAGATTTCTTTTCCATTTTTTAATTACTTACATTTGTTATTTAACTACGTTTTTTTTTTATTCTCATTTGTTCTGCAAGTAAACACTTTTTATCCACTCAAAGTTTTCTCTGTCTCTTTCCAGGTCACTTGATCCTGAAAAAAGTACAGAATCCATCTTCATTCTGTTCTTAATTAAATTTCCTATTTGTTCATGTAAGATTGCTTTTTTTAAAAAAAAATTTTTAAACTTATTTATACTTATTTATATTTTACTGGGTTTCCAGACATGTAGGCACAACTTTTGACTATATCAACTTTTTATTGCACTTTAATAAATAGAAGCTTTTTTTTTGCTATACTGCAATCAGATCTAATAACAAGTGTCTATCAATGTATAATAAAGGTTTTGTATAGCACTGAGTAATTAATTAACAGAATGGGTACATGATGAATCATTTAACTGTACCAGGAAAACTCCATATAGTAATAAGCTCCGAGCATCTTGTTTTTCAGTAAGATGGAGAGACCCCATGAGATGTATTAAAATTTCATGTATCTCTTTTCCAGAATGCAGGTGGGATCTTATCCAAACACTGGAGAGCTGAAATCTTGAGTACAAGCTTCCATTTCTTGTCCTGGACTTGACTGAAGCTTTTCTGAGGGACAATTCTCCCTTCTGAAAAAGAAATCTCTGAACACCAACCTCACTATTTTTACAGGGACAACAAAACACACTTTGAGTTTTGCAATTGGCATAAAAACACGTGACAGCAGTGTCACAAAATAAACAGCAAGTAGAAATTAAATATAAAATATTCACTGGCAGGTTTACTCCTTTGAGAAAGCTTGACCTGCCTGTGACAGATCCTATTCAGGCTGGGCTGTACATCACTGGTGCCCTTGTTATGAGTGGGGTGTAGGGGACAAAACACCTTGGAATGTGTGAGCACCATTTGGGCTGTAACTCTGAAGGAGGATGTGATGAGGTGAGGGTGGAGTATAGGCTTGATATTGGAGGGTCCTGCTTTGATTGCTTTGTGTCATTGTCACTCTAAAATTCATATCCACCCCAATTTTGGGGGTGAATGGTGCTAATGTATTTTACAGTGTGACTGCTTTAACAGCATGTCTTGCAACACAATCTGGCTTGCAGCAGCAGAACCTGAAACTGGAGAAGGGCATTTCATTTCCGGCAGACAAAAGTGGTGATTTCCAAGACTTCCTGAGTTCCTGTGCCTCCATGCTGTAACATTTTGTTAATTTGACTGTGAGTTATGATTTGCAACAGCAAAATAGGTAAGTCTTGTAATGGCAAAATCATTAAGGGATAATTTTGGCTCCCACTGAAGCCTTTGACAAATGCCCTCTCGATGCTAGTGGGAACATTAGTGAGGTGTAGACCTCTAATTTGAAGAATTTAAATTATGAACAAGGGCCCATCTGAGTATTTTTTGAAGTAAAGTACTTTCAACAATGAGCACTCGGTTGCAATTCTGCCCCCACTGTCTTCAGCTGTGGTGGTGGGAGGGGATCATCTGTCCCCACGAGCCAAGGCCAGGCTCCAGCTCCTTTCCCTTGGCCTGGCAGAGCTCAGGCTCTGCAGCCAAGGCAGCCAGAGGGAGTCTGTGCAGTCAGGGGAGAGCTCTGTGCTGCCTTCTATTTACACCTGGAACTCAGCTCTTAGGAGGAAAGCAGTTGTGGAATTTTCTTTTCCTAAGGAAGGAACAAGGACTGTTCCAAAAGAGGAGGCTTCTGCAAATGTTGGCTGGTGGAGTCAGAAATCTGGCTATCTGCTCGGGCCTGCTGATCTACTCATTCCTTGTTTTTAATCCTGTGATATGCCATGAATCACTAATGAGTTCAGAGGAGAGCTGTAACCTCCATAAATAAAAATAGCACTTCTACTCTCATTTTTATATCTGTAAAAAAATAGCCTCACCTTTCTTTGTCCTCCTTCTCCATATTTTTATTTCTTTCCTGTAATCCAGTTTCCTTATTCATTGTGTCATACATCCTGCTCATAGAAAACTCATCAGGCTTACCAGATATGAACATGATAATATCTTTTAGGATTTTTGTAATTTCTTCTGCTGTAATGGATGGCCACATGCAAAACAATGAGAAACATGAGGATATTGAAATCACCCCTCTGTAATTATCAAATAAATCATGAAGCTGTGAGTTTCTAGAGTGCTTAAAGGACTCCTTCATAAATTAGGAAATTACTTAATAATATAAATTGGCTGGTCCAAAAAAAACCCAAACCAAACCTCAAAAAAGCAAGAAATCAAAATTTACCTTCACTGGGGGAGACCTTGGAAGACCTTATACTCATTTCTCAGTTCATTTTTTCTGTCTTAAAAATCCTGTCAGTGCTTCCTGTTCTGATTTTTAGCATATTTGGTAGCACCCTTATCTAAGAAGTTTTGCAGCAACAACACAATACAGAAATGACTGCATGGCAGGATTGCTCCAGCAGGAGACTACACTCAGACCATGGCTAATGTACATGTTGACTTAAACTAGCTCAAGAAAAGTGCTCCTGGCTGTTATGGAGGGGAATGTGAATAATTTTTTATATAAGAGCTTAGCAAATACAGTACTTACCCCCAAAATGAAAAACAGTTAGAGAGAACAGCTCTGGCCTTTTTGTCCTCTTCCTCCTTTAAACCTCTTCAAAAATTCTGGATGTAGTCTAGACTAGAGTGTAGACTGTAAAAAGAGATTGAAATTTTTTTGTTGTCTTTTTATTTAGACAGCAAGAATAAAATCCCTGGCTGAAGGAGTTAACAAAATTGCCCAGATGTAAATGAAAAGTGGAATGAAAATATCACCTGCACCAAAATCAAATAAATTCTTTAATATATCGCCACTACATTGAATTGAACTGCTAAAAACTTTCTGCTCTGGCTGGCAAGCTGAATGAAATGTGAGACAACATTAAAACTTCTGCAGAAAACAGTTTGCTTGAGGATTGTCACTGCTCTGAGAGAAATGTCTCCTTGTTTCCTTTTGGCTGTGGTAACTAACCTTAAGTCTCCACAGAGAACTGTATGATGATGAGCTGTGGCACCTGGGAGCCAAGTGTTTGTGCCCTCTTGAACTCTCTTATGAGAAATGAGACTTCAGTTCTTGAGGAGGAAGAGAAGAGTGTAAAAGGCCAGTCTCCCAGGGAATACTGCCAGGGCATTAGAGCAAACAATGCCTGTATCCTTTCAGGGATGACACAAACTGGTTCATGCACATCTGAAAGGATGGGGAAGAGAAAAACAGAGCTATTGGCTTATATATCTTTATTGAACAAAACCTGTATTCTGGGCCTTGTGGCTGCTTGAATGATTCAGTCATAATCACAGAGTCCTCATGAAATTAATTTTACTCCTTTTACTAAGCAAACAGTTTATGGTTTGGGACAGCTTGGGAGCCCAAATTGCACCTTTAAGTGTGAGAGAAGAAAGAGGGGCGTAAAGGCAAGTTGGTTAGTGGATTCTACATGCCACGGCTGAGACAAGGAAGATGAAGTGTGATTCTCATTTTGAGTTGGCTCAGTGCTGGCACTTCTGTTCCAGGTGAATCGGAATGAGATTTTCACGGGACTCATTCTTCTACAGAGACTGGCAGAGTTTTAGTTCTGAAGTGAGTCATGCCTGGCCACCTGCATGTCCATTCTGCCCCACGCAGAGTGCCTTGGCCAAGGCTCTTCCATTCTCCCTGTTCCTGGCCTTGCTGAGCTGAGAGCCAGGCAGGAGGGGGTCATCTTTTGTTAGATGTTTTTCTCTAGAACATCTGTCAACAATCCACCTTTATATAAAAGTTAGGTAGCTGTAGCCAGTTTAAGGCCATATCTCTGTGAAAAAGGCAACTTTAGGGAAGAAAACTAGGTAGCCATGTTCCTTCTTCTCTCTGAAAAGAAGAGTCTGTCTGGTGCAAAAACCATTTGGAATAAGTATTTCCATTACTCAGAGACAATCACATTGTAAATTGAAGTAGAGAGGGTGCTAGTTATTTGCCTCAGGACTTACTAAGTGGGTTAGAAGCATAGGCACAGACTGGCTGTAAGGAGTGTAGTCATGTGAGCTGAATACTGATGTTTCTAAAACAAATCACCATGTTTATTGTTTAAATTCAGACTATATAAAATCAGAGAAAATAAGAGAAGTTTTGGGATTTTCCTGAGATATTGTCAGCAACCTCATCTCTTGCAAATACTTCTTAAGTAATTTTCAAGACTTATGGTGAAAGAGACATTGCAACTTCCTTGGAAATTTATTCCAGTATCCTTTTATATAGACAAGGATTTTCTTATTTCTTGCAGCAATTCAGACCCGTTTTTGCTCATCCTGTCTACCACAGATCAACAATAACTTATGTGTTGAAGAATATGGTTGTGTCTTCTGGGCTTTTCTGCAGCTTAACCAACCTCAATTCCTTTTTGATGGGACTTGTTTTTTGAGACCATTAGTTATTTTATTTTGCCTTCTGGGAATGTCTTTAGCTGGTCCATCTGACTTGCCAAACCCTGACCCACTACACCCAGTTATGAATAAATGATGTCCCATTCTAAAGCTTTTCTTCAGATGTCAAATACAAATGTCAAATCATCTGTAGAAGTCACTAGTTTTGTAATAGAATGATTTGTCTTTATGTGGTTCTTATTCTGGTGTTCAACAGTTGGAGAATTTGTTTATTTCTTAAGTGTGAACTGTCATTAATGACTGTCATTAATAAGTACTCAATGCATTTGGTGATGCCTTGTGAATGCTTTTGGAAATATACTTTTGATATTTAGGTTTTGATATTGGTGACCTCTCTAACATGATGTGTAATGAAAAAGAAAGCTTATTAACCAACTTTCTCGCCTTTTTATTTTCATTTAAAGCTATTCTATGTAGGCAATGCAGCCATTCCTCAGAAATCTTGTCTATACCATATTTTACCTTTCTGTACTTCTGTTAGGCCTTGCTGACTCCTCTCATGTCTGAAGAAATCACTCCTGTCCTTATCAGTCTCCCATATTTGAAACATTCTCTTAATGAAATTATTTTCATTTTCAATTAAATTATTTTCATTTTTCTTCTTGAGCCCACTAGTTTGGCAATGAACTTTAAACCTAGGCTTACCCCCACTCTGAAGGTACCTTCAGATGGAACCAAAGCATAGATTAGTACTGGAATGCCTCCTGTGTCTGGTAATGGGATGAAGAAGGTTTTATGTTCATCTTTGTAGGTTATGACATGTACCGAAATTCGGGTGTTAGCTGCAAACACAGTCATCATACTTCAAATAGGGGTTTTGTTGTTATTTTAATTTATTTATATTTAATTCTCTCCTGTCTCTTTTCCGGCATTCTCCCTTGAAATGAATAGGTGATCATGATGAGTTTCTAAATTTTTAATTAGTCCTTTTAGACTAGATAAGTGTGTTTTTCAATTATTAAAAACCCGACATTCTTTCCTGACTTCTGGAACAAAAGTTGCACAGGAGGTGTTGCCCAGGCAATGCACTGAAGTGTAGGGCCAGGCACACTCAGTTGTCAGTCCCCTCCCTGTCCAGACTGGGCTGTGTCAGTCTGCAGCTGGAGCTGAGCAGCTCTGCCTCTACTGAGGGCTGGTCACTGCTGTGAACTTAAACTTCCCTTTGAAATCCTGCAGATCAGGATAGGAATACTCAAGGGGAGCTGGTTGTGACTGAGGTAGAGTTGGGCATGATCCCCCACTATGCAGAGTCCTGTTTTTTATTCCATCTGAAATTTTTGAATTGAAATTTATGGGGGTTTTTCTTTCCACTTGCAGGACATTCTGTTTCCCAAACACATCCACTTTTTACAAATCAGGCAGGTCATTTTACTTCTGTGGCTGAATTTGTACTCAGGTAGCTTTGGATGAAGATGTTTTTTATATTTCTCCTGTGGTGTGAAGCTTCACCAGAATTTTGGCTGGCTCCTGTGTTTTGTTGTGTTTATTACAAGAGGATGCACACAAAGCTCTCTTGAAGCTTCTCTTTGGTAAGAGAATTACACAGAGGGAGCAACCAACTTGTTTCTTCTTCAAGATGTGCAGAAACAAAAGAAGCACCTGTTGGACTGCCCCTCTTCTTTTTCCTGTTCAACTGGATGCCAGTCGAGGCGAGGGCACATGTCAAATGACATGCTAAATCCCTTACATATCACAATGCAGATTTCCCCTTATTTTAGGGTTTGTGTCGGATGGTGATTTTTATTAAGTGCTCAGGCATGTATTGCTGACTTCCTCTGATTTCCTCTGACAGCTTTGTGACTCTAAGCTCCACTGGTCTCCTTATTCAGACACATATATTTACCTGTCACTGGGGCACAGCTTACCAGTATTGCAAATTTTGACTTGTTAAAGTTCATGTTGCCACAGAAACACTTTTATTTTCAAAATTATTTATAATTCCTTTGGGGCAGCTGACTTTTCTGTATTTTTCATCATGTCTCTTATTTCATTTTTAAATGAATTTCATGGCTAGGTGCAGTACCCTACTGCGCACAATTATTGCACCAATATAAAATCTAAGCATCACAAAATCATTTCCAAAATCTAGGCAGTTGTTGGAACCATTGCAAGAAAATCAACAGAAAAGTCCTCTCTTTTTTGCCTTAAACTGAGTCATTTACCTGACATTTAAAATATTGTCTTTAATATTTCTTTCTACCTCATTAGAGAGTTAAATAATCCATGAGATAGTGTGTATTAAAAATCTATTCAAAATATTACAGTATTGCTTTTAAAAAAGCCTCACAAATCTACCTTGTACACTAAGCCTATACCTCATATGTTGGTTAACAGCCAAATGGAGCTAGGTCTTACAGTCTAATTAAAGGCAAAAATCAGGACAACCAGAGATAGCTTTTGTAAATTAAAAGTCTTCTTTTATGTGCTGTGGAGGTGTTAGCACTATTATAAGGACTAATCAGACATTTTACAGTGTTCTGGTACCAGGCACGAAGTGGAATTATGTGTAGTTTAAAGATTATTCAGTTTCTTTAGCACACTGGGGTTAGATTTTTAAGGATGCCTTCAGTGCTTAGCTGCTGTTACAAGGGGAAGTACTTTATTGTCTCATAAGAAGGAAGTGGGCTTTTTGAATAATTAAATGTTTGTGTGTAATGGCAAGCTTCCACTTCTGAAAGCCACTGAAAAGAACAAGAAATCTGTTGGAAATGTAGTAGGCTTCATGTGTTCATGTCCACTCATAAATCCCAGCCAGAGTATATATATCTATACATCCAAACTCACCTGCTGATTGTATGCGGCATTTCATATCAGTTCCCTCTTTAAAATACATATTTCTATCACTAGCCTTCCCTCCTCCAGCAAACACCCAGATAACTCTTATTTGCTTTCCTTAACAAGTGGAATTAGCAGAAAGCCTGGGCCAGTGGTGTGTGCCTTCTCACAACAAAATTAGATGATCCCTTTCATGCATAGACATTTCTTTTAACATCTAATGATTTGTAAATCAGACTTATGCTTATATTGGGCAGTAGGAAAGGTAGGGAACAATTTGTTTTCATACTTTATGTTTCAATGCTTGCATTGTTGTCACTCAGAACTTGATTATAATCATAATCTTACCTGTTGCTTCCATTTTTCCTCCTTTTTCTACCTGGCTTTATATGCATTCACATCTTGAGTGTGAGATTCCTTCATTCTTGTAAGTGCTTTACATGCCTGTCTAGAAGAAGGAAAAAACCAATACCAAGACAAATATGCACACATTCATTTTGTCGTTATCCTTATGATAGAAAAAATTCGTGACAAAAAATTATGTGTGATGTTGTCCCTACTGTGCTTGTAAACAAGTGAGCAATGCCCTTTGTGAACAAAATTTGTAGGTATTTCACAGGTTTATCTGAAGTTTCTAGTATTTATAAGTAGATCTTTAGATGAGGAGTTCTGAAGATGTTAATCAATTCAGCTCTAAAGAGTAATTTTAAAATTTTCATTTAGTATGTGAACTTCTTGCAAAAATATATCTTCTGATTAACTGTCTAAACTGAAGTGAAAAGTTTTATCTGCCTAATGTGAGAGCAATCAGTGTTTAACAGACTAGCAACTGTTTCAAAAGAATTCAACCCCCAAACATAATGGACGCTTTTGGAACTAAATTTTCCTGGTGGTGTTTAGGGATTTAACCATGCAGTGCACATTAGTGTTAATGGCAAATTGTCCGGGCAGATCTCTGCACATTACACTGCAAATGCACTCCTTAGCGTTTAAAGCTGGCCTGTTAACACCCATTATGGAGCTGCACTCAGGAAAGGACAGGAAGAAATATGGTACCTAAACATCTATCACGCAGCAGTACAGTCCTCCTTTCAGGCCCACTCCTTCCCACTCCCCCAGTTTTGGGGAGGTTTATTTTATTTGCTTTTCTTTCGAAAAAATTTTTTTTTTTTCATAAATTCTGCAAGAAGACAGTATGGGGATATTCTTCCCTATGGAAAGGCATTTTCCCAGATTGAAAAATAACTGTTTTTTTCTGTGGGCCCAGTTGAAGTTGGCATAGAACCTGGGGAGGGGTTATAAATACACAAATAAGCTTTTCTGCTTTTCTTTTCCTCTTTCATTTCTTTTTAACTAGTCTTCATGTCAATCCCAGCTATCCTTATGCTGATTCTGGACCTGATTCAGCTGCCACAGAACTTAGAGATGAGTGAGGGGAATGTAATGGAGAAAGCCTCACATAAATTTGCCAATAGCATTTTTTAATTATGCAATGCTGATCTGGTAACAATGGACTTGTGTTGAGAACACTTAAGTTTAGATAAAGTTTTCGCTACCCAGTGCTCAATTTTTCAGTTATCAATTTTCCACAGATTGCATATCTAGCTTCAAGATCTGGTTTCTCCACATTTATTTATGGAAGAATTCCCACAGGAAATTTTGGAAATTGGTCATCTCAACGCAGTTGTTGTCATCCTGGCAATAAGGACAATGAGTCTGGGTTGTGGGCAGATGTCTGAGAGCTGAAGCTGCTCTGTCACACCTATACTGTCCCAGCCATCAAGATGTGTGGAGAAAAGGACGTTACAGCATCTGTGAAAAACAGGAAATGTCTTTGTTTTGTTCCAGGTGACTGCCAACATTTTTGAAATACCAAATTTACTCCTTACAATGAGAACACGGGGAGCCAAGAACCGGGTACGGAACATGAAGAATAAGGGTGTGACAGAGGTTTTTCAGAAAAGCATAATCACAGAAGAGCTACATTTCCATCTGGGATTTGTAATTTTGTTCAAGGTCTTGTGCTATACTTTGGTTTGATGTTCTGAACCTTGCTTCTTTAGGAAAAGATTAAAATGAGGTTGTGTAGAATATCTTTGCCATGGGGTCACTCAGCGGAAAATTATTAATAATTATTAAAGTTATTAATAATAAGGAAAAAGAATTCTAAAATAATTGCAACTATTCCTTCTTTTTTGGTCATTGAAATGAATGAAATATATAACTACAATCCAAATCCACTTAGGTAACATCTCTCCTTTAGAGAGTTGTGGACCTTGGAATACAATTCCTGATGGCTCCTATCACTTTTCTGAGAACTTGTGCAAGGAAACTGAACTCGGGTTAAACTCCTGTTCTTTGGGGAGCTGACACAGGATTTTTTTTTATCTTCAGTGATAATAGAGTCACATGGCAAAAAATTCTTTTTATTTTTCCAGTTCACCATGTGCATTTTATTTTTACTGGTGCAGAATATGTGCTCTAGAGTTAATATTGCCTTGTAGTTTTTCACAACTGAAGTCTCTCAAAATTGGCAGACAGATTAATTACACATGCTCATGGTGCCCATTAGTTTTTTCCACAATTAGTGGAAAAGTGCCACAGCTCATTCTAAGGAGTTATTAGGGACATTTCTGTAGGGATGCAATCAATTCTTTGCTCTGTATGGTTAGCCAAAGCCAGCAGATCTAACTTATAAAGTCCTTTTAAGGATCCTTTAGAGACAAGTAAAACTAGATTTGAAAGACTTACCACAAAAACACTGTTGATCCACTAATGTGATTGAGGCTCTGGCAAATGGTATTTAACTTTTCCTCTTTACAATACTTTTTCAGAGGAATATGAAAGTGATGTTTATGAGTTTCCCTTAAGTTGTTGAAGTGGCTCATGACAATTTTTTTTTCTTCCTCCTTCTCTGTGATATAAGCAACGGCAAACTATTCCTGATGAACATTTATTTAATGCTGTTCTTTGTACCTGCCTGTAAATCTCTGTACCCACCTCTGTAAATCCTATTGAACTGTTATGGCAGTTTCAACCCCATCCTGTCCTAAAGGTCCAATAGATTTTGGTGGCTGCTTTGTTTGACCTTCTATTGAAAGCTGAGAATTCTGCCAGTACACCACAGAGTAGGCACACTCAGAGGAGTGGAATGCTCTGCATTTACCCCAGCACAGGGGAATGGGTCTGTGGTGTGTCTGTCTGTCCTGCTGCTGCTCCAGCAGAGTGGCACTGCTCTGGTTAAACAGATGGATAATTGAAATTACTGCTCAGGGAAATTCCTACCCCTGCCCCAGGTAAGGCATTTGGTTTCTTTGTTTAAATAAGACATATTTCACATTTCAATGGTAGAAAACAGACCTTTGAAAGCGCTATATTTTGTCCAAATTTGTGTTCTTATCTGCTGGTAGTTTCCAACTGTCCATGCAATAGCACAGCTTCTTATTACCTTACAGCTCTGAATTATGGGGTTCTTTTTCACTAATAATGTGACAGCCCATTGGAATACTATTTGAAAATATACAGACATTTTTAATAAAATATTTTTGGTCGTAAATGCTATGGGGAAATTTGGCACAATATATCCTACTTTCAGAAGACAAATTTGCATTTTTACAGGAGCAGCTAGAATGACAGAATAATTTAGGTGCAGTAGAAATTTGGGTGAAATCCAATTGCAACAGTGAAGGTACTATTAGTAATGTGCTTAAATCAATACCATTTATCTTTAACTTTCTAAGCACAACTAATTTACAGACCCTGGGAAGAAACAGTGGTAATTGGCAGCAGTGTGAATTCTCCTGTTTTCTCTTTTTGTCTGACACTCTTTTCAGCTCCTGCAAGAATACTGCACATTAATTTCTCGTTCACTAAGAGACTAACAGACCTCTCTGTATTGTTAGCTTTCAAATTTGTCACATAACACTTCTTTATCTCACCCTCTTCCACAAGCCTTTCAATATAACATCCCAGGTGTTCTCCTTCACCTTTTTTCTGCTTAAGTTGTCACTCAGCCTGCCCAGCACTTTAGCAGACCCATACTGTGGAAGGAACTATTCCCTAATCATAGGTCAGGTTTTTGTAGGGAGGATGACTTGGAAATCAAGATTTGGGAATTGATTGCAGGGATCAAAAAAGGAGAAGTTAAAATTGCGCCACTGCTACTTTACTATCCACTCTCACTGGAGCCTGCTGTAGAACGTCCTAAACTGCTTTTTGCAGAGGGAAAGAAGAAATGTTGTGTTTCACTCTGACCAGCACATGCATTTTTTTCCTCAAAATTTGATTTCAAAGCCTCATTTTATCATAATATGCCTGCACCATTAGGGATTAGGATCATATGCTGATAAAAATGTTACCTCCTTTCAATGGCAGCTAGCAAATATTGCCATTTTGGTCCACTTTAATGCCATTTACTTCACTGGGGATACTTTGTGCTTCTGGAGTCATCATATCCCAGTAACACTCTAGACTTCCATAGAATTAATGGAATTCTGTGAAACTCAGTATCTGTACTCTATTTTCAAATATACTGACCAGACAGACTTCTAAGAGCGTTTCTATATGGGTATCATTTATCTACTCTTTTCTGTATCATTTGTGCTTACCTGTAGTGATTTTCACCTATTGTAGCTATTGCAGTAGCACCAACAGCCTCTGACTGATCTTGTTTGTGGTTATTCCATCACAGAATGCAGAAACTGGAGGCCCAAAGCAGGAAAATATAAACTGACAAGACAGAAAACAGGACAGTGTAAAGCTGCCCAGCCCAGAGGTGTTCAGCCTGTCAGGGGTGTAGCTGGGAGAGAACTGCAGTTGTCTCACTGCCTCTGAGGTGCTGTACTTCGAGAACCTCATTCTCTTCTCAGTTCAACAAATCTGCACTCTGCACATAAGTCGTGCAGGGATCTCCAGTCTGCCTCTATGCTCTTGCCAAACCCAACAGTGGGAAAGCATGGTGAAGTAAATTTAATGAATGTCATTCATTTCAGCAGTGAAACACAACTTTAATATTTTGCTTAGCCTAAAATTTATATGGAAGGAATGAAAGTCATGAACAGAGCTGGCCAGAATCTTCCAGGTTTTGAGGTTTTTTTACAGCCAGAAAAATACTTATATTACTAAGACAAAACATTCTGCCCTATGTAGTGCTGTTATTTGAGTTGTACTAGAATCTTTAATGTTGAGGTTTATTTTCTCCCTTCAAGGCAACTGGAACTCATAGAAAAACAACTCCTTATCCCCCCCAAGCTCACCAGCCAGATACTTTTCCTGTATTGCTGTCAAGTGGGAGTGCACAGTATCCATCACTACCTATCCATGCCTCCTATTCTATCACACTGTCCTTTGTAGACCTCATTTCAATTTTAAATGAATAAAAAGTGGGTTGATTCTTCTGGCTTTTGTAGATGATGTTCCTTGTTCAGCTTGTAGCAGAAGAGCCTAAATAGTGTTGGCAGATATGCCACAAGAGCAACAAGCTCAGGAACTGAACAGGGAGCTGACAGCAGACTGCTGAAGCAGTTGTCTGAGCAGCTACTCTGTCTCCTCAATCACCTGTCATGCTGGGACAATATTTAAAGTTTGTATTAGGTGATGATTCAGCAGCACATAAACTTGGAGAGCAAAGATTCTCCTTAGAAGACCATGTACCTCACTCTGATAGGATTCAGGAAGTTCTCCTTGTCTTTGACATCCAGAATAATATTTACTGTGTTGTTCAGAGCAAGTGCCTTTCCTTTATTAAAGGGTGGCCAGTGGGGATGAGATGCTTATGCTGCAGTGAAGCTGCTGAAACTGCAGTGCAGAAGGAAGATGCCCCTGAGCAGATTAGCTGGACTAGAATTGCCTGCAAAGGGCACTACAGTGACACTGGAGGCTCGTCTGGGTCATTCATGAAGTCCAAGTTAATGGAAACTTCCTTTGCCACTGGCTTTATGGAGATCTCTAAGAAACAAGAATTCAGGGGATTATAGGTGCAATTAGTCTTTTTGTAAGTGCTGTAAACTGAGAACTGTGTGTAACGAGTATCTGGGGAGAGCTTCAGTCATGGCCAAGTTGCATAACTGGTGATGAGGAGAACCCCCTAATTGTCTAGGGGATAGATCAGCTCCCACAGTGCCATGAAACATTCAGTGCCAAGGTTGGACATGAGAGGTTCACATTAACAGCCATATCACAGTATGTTCCAAAAGCTTTGTTGGCATCCTCTCTTTCAGTCAAAATCCCCCGTGCATTATGTGCAATCAGTGTTTTCTACTTGTCAAAAGCCAGCACCCTTTCAAGGCAGCAGCTGGTGCAGTCACTTTGTGCACTGAGAAACTCACTGAGCCTTATCTTTAAGGGGTAACAAACAATGACATCTCCCCATTTCCTATTTTGTACATTGAACTTGCCACGATCTTGGATCATGCATGGGGATTTGGAAGACTGGAAAGTACATCATTTGTAAGCATTTTGATTTCTTGCAAATACAGGGAGGGATATGGGAAAACTGTTGTAAATTTTTAGCAAATATAGGAGGACTCTTGACACAATCTTCAAAAAATTCGTGTGCCCATGTAGTCACCAGAAATGTTCTGGCAGTGCTTTTTCCTCCTTGCTGCTTACAGTTGGTTATTCTCTCCTTGTTGATGCCTTTTGCTATTTATTTTTCTCTTGTTTAGCTGCTAATCTTGCTTTCTTACATGGCAAGACTTTGTGGTGTTGCCTCCTCTCTGACGTGTCACAGCCTCTTAAGTCCCAAATGCTCCATTGCTGCACGGACAGAGCTGGTGGTATCACATGGTTTGTGTTAGTGCATGAAGGGCTGCGTCAGAGCTTTTAAAGGATTCACTCCTGGAAAACTTCAGTCTTTAACAAATATAGTGTGGAAAGGAATAAGATGCCTGACAGACTGAGACTGATATTGTACAGTCTTACTTCTTTAGGAGTCATGCTGAAGGATAACTCTGTCTCTTAAGTTTTGACCTCCACAGATCAAAGTTGTTTAATATTGGTTTATTTTTCAGGCCTGTCTAAAGTGCCTGGTTCAGTCAGCATTGTCCTTAAACACATCAGGGTTCCAGATAACATTTTGGGGACTTTGCATGCACAGCCCTCAGCCCCGGTGTCTCTTCCCCATTGTCTTGTCCCACTGTGGAGCTGTTTAACACTTGCACTGCTTTAGAGGTCAGTGGAAAAGGGCAGTTGAAGAAGGTGAGCTGATCCAATTTCAGAGACAAAAGCTGGTCTGCTGTGACAGGAAAGATGTGTTTTCTGCAATTACTATTTGCAGACCTCTTTTGTGGAGGAAATAGGAATTGATTTGGAAGAATCCCTGGCATTGTAATGCCATCAAAGTGAAATTGCTTATTATCAATTTGCCATTCATTCTGAAAGTCTTTTAAGCCAATTAGAATTATTTTATTTCAGCACAACCATTGCTTCCACATTATGGACATGTAATCTTGTTCCAATAACACATCAGTGGTTCTCTTAATTTTCATATATCGTTTTAGATAAACAGTCCTTTTCTCAAAGTGATTTAATATTCATGAAAAGTATCAGAAGCTACAAATATCGATTACAGCTGTAGAATAATTAAACATAAAAGTTTACTTGAGGTACCCTATCTTTGTCCTTCAAATTTCATGGAAAGGACCATCTCTGAGATGAAGTGTTGACTCTCTATCCACTCAAGAATCCTGATGTTGTCAGTTGCAGTGACTGTCCACCAAAAAGAGCAGCTCCCCTGTAGGGAATGAATGAAATTAAACCATTGAAGTCAATGCACTCAAATAATTGAGTTGTGATGTGATGTAATGTAACAGCCTTGTCATCTTTTTTGTTCAGTGTGCAGCTCAAAAATGCTCTTCTTTTTCTTCATTAATGCTGTATTTCTCTGACCTTAACTTAATGAAAAATATTTTTTCCTGCTTTTTCCCCCCTCTTTTCTTGCCATGCTAAAGACAGATTTATAAGCCTCATTGCATTGGAAATGAGGTATGAAAACTTTCACCATTTGCAATCAGTCCAGACTTGATTTTAAGTAAAAATATTTTCATTTTGAGATGGGAGGGTTGGTATTCCCAGCTTTGCATTTGGCTCTTGTGGACCCCACCCAATTTGCCACACCTGAGGAAAACTGTAATGGGAGATTGGGACAGAATTACTTCTCGGGGAGAAATTCAAGGCAATATTCTCTCTTAACTCTATGTGCTAGTGGGTATTCATTCATGATTTTGTAATTTGGTTTGTGAGCTGATGATGGAGAGAAGTTCCCCTCTCACTTCCATGATCATGGTACTTGCAGGCAGATTATATGATTTGATACCTTTTGTTGTGGTTACTGCTGGTGGTGCCATTGTTGTTCATTCTCTGATTGAACAAAGCAATCTAGCCTTGATCTCAGATACAGTTGATACATTTAGTACAGGCAGAGAATTCTCTAATAATGTCCAAAGGCCAAATAAATCTGTAGGTAGTAAACCCTAACCCTCTTTCCAAGATTTGAAGTAGATCTTTATAGCTCCAGATGGTTTCTTTTGCTCAGTCTCAGGCAGCTGCCCGCGGATGCTCTCCAGAACATTATATCTCCAGTAACAAAGCCTAGACCCCATGAAAATGGTGTCTAATGCACCAGAAACCAGCCCAACAGGTCTCTGTTCCAGAAACCTGCAGATTGGCTTTGAACAAGTTACATCTTTGGACTGGGAGAACATTTTAGGATCATGTGCTGTGTCCTCATGACATCAAAACCCTACAAGTTTTCAGATTTCTGTTCAATGTCTGCATTTATAAAATATTTTTAACTGTCGTTGATTAAATAATCTGTCTTAATTAAAAGCAGATTTTAAACACATGAATGTATGACTGTAACAAAGTTTCTGCTTTTCAAAATTTTAATTAAAAATAGTTCTGAAAAAAACCAAACCCATGAGGTGATGTCTGTGTGCCACCCTCTCCCTTTTCACTTTCTTCACAGCAAAGACTGTGGATACTTATTTGGAAGAATATAGGGCTGAATGGTGAATCCAGTTAATTCAGGAGCCTCCTCAACTCTCAGCCTCTTCTTGTTTTCCCTTCTTCTCTTTCCCTCTTCCATCTTTTGCTGTTCTCAGTGTCTTTCTTTTTTCAGGGTTAATTTGTGCTCTTAGAATCTAATGGAATAAGCTGCTGGCTGCAACAGCTTGTGTTGAGCAGCAAAGATGGTGTGGGAACAATTAATGAGAACTAGCTCTGAAGTAGCTTTCCCAGTTCTGTGATGGCTGTCATTGGGGCAGTTGGTTGGAGGCTTGTTCCAGTTTCCTGCAGTCTGTTCTACAGCCACTCAGCAAGTGAAATTGAGATGGCATCACTTAAAATGCCCAATAACCAAAACCTGAGAAAACCTTGCTTTCTATTCATAATATTGCCAAAATTCTAGCATGGGAGTTCATTGTCTTCCTCCCTTCTTCTCTCTGGTGCCATTTAAATGTTGTTGTTTTAAGCTGTTCTGCACCAAAAAGTGAAATCACACTAATCTAATCTGATCTGATCTAAAAAAGGTGGAAAGGGATTAGAGATGGAGATTTATTCTCAGTCTCTATTAAATTTCCTATGCTGTTTACTTGAATTTCCCTCTCTCTCTTTGTTTTCTAACAAGTTTCTTTTCCTCTTTCCCTGCTCAGGGTGAGGGCAAGGCAGAGCAGGGACTTGCTGCACACGAGCTGCTGGTGGAACCCTGTGGAGCAGGTTGCTGCCAGGGGCAGGAAATGGAACACGTGCCTTCCACCCCGGCACATTTCTGCCTCTAATCAGATCTGCAGTCATGCAGGGAGAAGTGACACTGACAAAACGTCAAGAAATCAATCCTCACATGCACATGGGTTCCAACTGGAGCTCTGGATGGATTTCTGACAGAGAGGAAATGGCCACAGCCAAAACTGTGTTGTACATGGTGATTACAGCTGTAAGGAACACTTCATTTAGCCCGAATAGTAGCCAGCCTTTAGAATGTGAGTAACTGATCCAAGCTTCCTAATGGAAAGTTGAAGTGAACTTAATTAGCAGCTTCAGCTTGTTGTGTTTCTCGCTGTGCTGTACCGCTGCCCTCAGGAATACCTGTTCTGCAAAGCTCTGGCTCAAAGGCTGCTAAGATTTAAATAAATCAACTGTACTCATTTCTAAGCTTTCACACTATTACTTTATGGCTAAGTATACATATATATATATATATTTTGGCCAAGGCTGAAGTAATAGTTTCTCCCTTTCTTTTGCTGTAGCTTGCATCCTGGGGCTTAGCAATAGGGTGCACTGTTCATACATTTTAGTGCAGAGAGAAAAGCAGAGATGCCCTTGGAGCTGTCTTTGGTATGCAGTGCATGCAGCTCTGGTGCTTCCCTGGAGTCTTTTTCCCTTGCACAGAACATAAAGAACCCTATTTCCTGGATTCCACAGTTTATATATTTTACATAGAAGATGAAAGCGCTGGATTTGTCCTAGATTGGCACCCTGGAATGAAAAGGACTGGGAATTTGTTTCTATCCTTTCAGGCTATAAAAATTCTGGGATAAGAATTTCACAGCAAAAGCACCATAATGTCATAATTCTGTGGGCCCTTGATAGATGGTATAATAAAGAGCATAAAACAATTTAAAAAACAATTAACAAGATACTTCATGTAGAACTGTTATTAGCATTAGCTTTGAATATGATTTAGCATTTTACTGCTATTAGAAAAATACTAATATTTCCATCACATAAAAACAAGTTAAAGAGAGTTTTCTGAGGCAGAAAATATGTTCTAAAAATATAAAATTGAAGCTTAGGAGTAAATAATGCTGAAAGATATGATGTGTTATGAAGTCTCTACCATGCAGAGATGGAAGAGAATGATTAATTCTGATAAACAGGAATTGTATGAATTGAATTATTTATCTATTTATTTATGTGGAAGTGTGAAGTGAATGTTACTGAGAATGCTTCTGGTTTTCTTTATTATATTTAAAATGCAAAATGAAGCATATTCTCTTAATTAACTTGTGAGCCTCACTGCTGCCAGATATTGTTCAAGGCAGAATGTAGTAACAGTTTGTAGAAGGCCAAATCATTTTTATCAGTGAACAGGGATGTGATAGGTGAGACCAAGGGCTCAAGATCTGCCTGTGACAAAGCACATGATGATTGTGATTGAATTTGTTGTTTGGCAGACTATTTTGCAATTGTTGCCTGTATCACCCTGGTTAAACTGTGCTGCTGCTGTCAGAGTGAGGAGCACCACGAAACTGGGTCCTAAGGAAGTTTCACAAATAGCTTCTTTTCCCAAGGTATGCAATGTGTGTGCGTATCAGGTGAAAACAGCTGCTTGTGCTGAGATTTCAGAGCGTTTCTGGAGGTTTCTAACATTGTCAAGTACAGCTTCTGGAATTTTCTTTCAGAAACAAAACTCTTTTTTTTTCCTACTAATTTTTTAAGACTTTAAATATCACCGTTTAGCATTTTGTTATCTGATACTCATAATCCCAATAGCTGCTAGCAAGTATGGGTGTGGATTCAAGAACAAAGCGTTGCATTTCTCTACTGACCAAGCACAATCTCAATTAAGTCTACAAAAGCATGGAAATTCTGGGTGAAAGTTGAGGGTCCTCTGCAGTGCATCCTAGTGCTTCAGGCACAATGGAAGGCTGCTGGAATAGCAAGTTGTGTATTTGACAGAAGGCATCCTATCCGTGGGCTCTCTAATAGTTGGAGATCAATTTGATAGCTAATTACTTCCAGCACAAGTGAAGGCTAACTCTGAACCGCGTGTAGTTTGCTGATTCTATCAGTGCGGTAGTCACTGAGAATGCCTCCCAGAGACAGCACATATTATTACCTTTTTTCATGATAATTAACTGTCTGCCTCCTAATAGCGCTGTTTTGCATTACTGTGGAGAGTGACCTCCCAGCTGAGGAAGCAGGGGCACTGAAGCAGTCCTGCAGTGGTGTGTTCTGGCCGGGTAAAACATTCCATGTACAGTATAGACAGTTGTATTGACCTGCTGCTGATGAAAACAGTGTATTAAAGGGCACTGCTACAGTACTTTCAGACCTGACTGCCTCCTCAGTCCTCAGAGTGGCTTCAAGGAGTGCTGGTGCCCTGGAGGACAATCCTGACTCAGGGATAGAGGCTTTTTTTCAGATATAGGACCTTTAACACCTGTTACGTCTCAATTGCTGTGAAAATTTTGGTGTCTGGCACTTGAAAATACGTTTTATCTAATATATTTCTTTTAATACATAGTCAAGCCACATACCTGATATCTGATGGCTTGGTGTCTGCCTATTAGTTTTGGAATAAGTTTTTTTTGTTTTTTTTTTTTTTACTGGCTTTCCTTCCTCTATCTCCAGGCAGAATAAATCGAAATTCAAATTTTAAAGTGGAGTGGGGGAGGGCAAACAAGAGAAAGACAGGTCAGCAGTCAGCTCAGCATGCCAAGGTTCATCCCAAAGCAATTTTTTACAGCTACATTTTAAACTAATTAAAAGAAAAAAAAATGGTTTATAACAGAGATTTGAACCTTGTCTTAACAATAGAAGAGCAGCTGGGTGCTGCTAGAATATCAGAGGTTGCTGAGCATTGCAGTTTGAATGAAACTGTCTGCCTAACTTTAAGAGATGTCAAGTGTAGACCCTCTCTCACTGAAAAAGAAAAAAAAAGGCTTATTGATCCATTTAGCTGGTAACAGATAGGAATCCACCCAAAATGTGTGTTCTCCAGCATTCAAGTTAGATAAATGTCAAGAGCTGCAATTGATCTGAAGCTCACTGCAAAACTTCATGGCCATACAGAGTTATAGACTGGTGAATTCTGCAGGAAGTGATGGAAAAAGTAGAGAGATTTTTGTCATGTTTTTCACAAGAAACCATATTTGTACAGCAATCTGCTTGAAGGGTGTTATGGCACATGACACTGGTAAGAGCAGAACTGGGCAGAATTCCCCAGGTTTTTGGGAAGGCATGAAAGACCTGTATTAGTTCTGGTGTAGGATTTGGTCTGTTGGATTTGCTCAGTTTTTCTGTGCTTTTCTACAAAGAACTAGTTATCCTCAATTATGACTGGCTGGCACATTTATCAATTTATTGAGACAGGCACCTTCACATCCAACACTGCAGTGATTGGTTTTAAGTTTGGGCTTTACCAGTGAAAAACCATCACAAAACTGTCTCTGAACCACACTTTTATTCAATATAAAAAAAAGTGGGTTTCACAAAAAAAATTTAAATAATTGGAACTACTCTAACCCACAAATACAGGTCAGTTTTCATACACTCTGAATTACTCAAAATTAATTGCTTCCAAAAGTGGATTTTATGCAATAATGTAGGCAAAGAAGTTGACTATATTTACATTCAAAGAATCCAAAAAACATAAATGTAGTGTGTTTTCGATGTAATATTTCTTTTCCATAAAATTGATTTTATTTGCACTAAAAAATGGGTCAAGAATGATATGTGTCCAAAATAACCATTTGTAGAAAAACTCATTATTATTCTGGACTTCTCTGCTCCTCTGGTTTGGCCAAATTTATCCAACCAATGTCACAGCAGAAGAGTGGGAATTTTGTTGCCAGGGCTACAGGACAGGAGCAAAAAAAAAAGACAAGGGATAGCACAGAGCCAGACTACTTTTTGTTATTCAACCTGGATATCAATATGGGAAGAACTTGAGATAACTATTTCTGATGTGTAAGGAGACCATAAACAGACATTAGGTTATCTCAGAATCCTTTGTGGAAACTGTGATTATAGACCAGTAGGAAACAGATTTGTCACCGCAGCCTCAAAGCCACGTTTTCAATTGTTCAGATTTTAAACTGGATTTTGAAAACAGTTCTAAACCAGGAGTAGGAAAAGGAAAAGCCTGAAGTATTCTCTGCATTGTACCATTTGTGAATTTTGCTTTTGCCTTTGATGGTTTTCTAGACAATGCAGTCCCGTATCTGAAAAAATCCCAACAGGAATATAGAATGAATATAATTAACCTTTTAATGAAGCAACAGTGGAGAAAGGTGGTAGTTTGAATAAACAGGTATGCAGCTCAGAACCTCTCAGTGTCTTTGTTCCCAATATAAAACACTTCAAATTTAGCTGAGCAGAAGGAAACAGCATCCCCAAGGCTGTGGGCTCTGCCCAAAGTGCCACCAGGTTTGAGCCATCGGGGCAGAGGTTGCTGGCACAGAGGAGCCTTTTTGCTCCTCCACCTGCTTGTGGGATGTTAGCACTGGGGAACAATGTCAGCATGTGCTGGGCTCGGCCTGCTCCCACCCCTTTGGCATCCTGCTGAAAAGTGCTGTGAAACCATTCTGCTGCCTGAGGAAAAGGCTGGATTTAGTGATAAAAGAAATTACATTTGGGTTTTTTTATGAGATGGATACACAGCAAATACTTCTGAATTCTCATGCTGAGGAAACTGTGTTGTTCTGAAGTAAATCATAGAATGACAGAGTCATTTAGCTTGGAAAAGACCTTTAAGACGGAGTCTGACCATGAGCCCAGCACTGCCAAGCCCACCACTGCTGTTCAAAATGTTTCTTAGTACATTTATATTTGTCTTTATGGTGGACACACGCAAAACCAGTTAATGCCAACGTATGCAGTGAAGGGGAAATAAAATACCTCTCGTGTGGACAGAGAGAAGTAGAGGGGTTTCTTCAAAGCGTTTCAAATATTCTAAAATATCTCCACAATGACTCATTTCATCTTTCATTGTTCTTTGAGTCATTCCCACCTCAGAAGATATTTTTGGGGAAGTAAACAAATCAGATAACTAATAAGAATTGTGAGAATTAAACACTTTGGTACCCCAAAGTGAGAGGAGCTTTCTCATTCTGTCTAATCTTTTGAGGGTAGAAAAATTCTTCAAGCAAAGTCTATGCACTCTGAGTGCATTCAAACCTTACTGGGAGCTGAACACTCACTGCTGACCTACATACAGGTATTTGTTCTCAACTTCAGAGTCTTACTAAGATTCCTCCTTTCAGTTAAATGAACAACAAATCTCTCTGCAGATTTTTTTGAAAAAATTATTTTAAAATATAAATTATCATTGAAGGCACAGCAACAGCTCCACTTGAATTATTTCTTACAAATGGCTGTTGCTGTCTTCAGGGGCTCTAATCCATAAAGTTGTTGTGGAAGGTGTGTAGGAAAATTGAGTTGGAACATTTACTATAATTGTATAACTGCTCTGACTGTATGGTATGTGGATATGTTTAATGTAATGATCATAATCAAGTGGATGACACTGGGCCATCAAATCACTAACAAAAGTATAATTTTTTTCTCGACTAAGTATAACAGTTCATGTGGCAAAACTGATGTATTTTATTCTTTCCTTTTGCCCCCAAAATGTTCAGAATGAATATTTGATATATAGCCATTTTCCCACTCTGGATTTCTGTTTCACTTCATTTCCTAATGGGCCATCGGTAAAAGAAGGCAACATTTCCTAAGGCTCAAGTAGGAACACTAATCTTTATATCAAACTGCACTTGATGAATGAATCTCCAAACACTTACAAGCTTTTTGTGAGGATCCAGAAGAAGCTGTGCAGCAAGAACAGTTTAGTATCTGCTTGTGCCTCCAGAACTGCTGGAGGAGAACTCTTGGCACCTCTTTCCCCCAAAGTATGTTCTGCATAGGTCTCCTAGTGAGTTCATTTCCACTCCCAAGATTGACCAAGCAATGAAAGAAAAACACAGTAAGAATTGTCTGAGAGGGAACAAAAGCCCCTACATTAAAGTCTCAGAAAATGAGCTTTTTTTGGTGAAAACTTGATATTATAATGAATAACAGAACACTTCTTTGCTAGCTGAATGGCTGCTAAATATAGTACTTCCATCAGAAGTTTCTTAGATAGTGGATCTCTAGGTAAATGAACATCCTGCTTCTGCCCTGAAGACGTCTTTCTCTTTAAAATTCCAGTCTTTAAAATATTCTTTTTATCCTTTAAAATAACTACAGAGCTCGGTGACAGGCCTGGCCTGTCCTGTCAGTGCCCTCAGAGATGGCTCTCACAGCTTGGGCTGCTCTTTGCAGCTCCAGCCAGGCTGCTTTCATCCCCTCACACGTGAATTGCTGCAGCATTAGGAAAGAGGGGGCTTAGGACTTGGCATTGCAAATGTTTGCACCCTTCCCCCTTTCCCAAAGTCACTGAGCCCAGTATTAAAGATCAGAGGAAACTTTTGTAATGATTCATGAGACACCACTACCCTCCCTCTCTCTGGTTGCCTGATTCCTTATACACATCAATGTGGTCTTTTATTGCTGTTTAATAATAAATGGTATTTTGTTTGCCTACCTGACACTTTTATTAACTTCAGTCGTGTGTGTATGTGCACATGTTTCTCCAGGCATGATTTCTCTCCAACACCCCCCAAATTAGAGGGGGGATGGGGAGAAAAAGCACAGCTTTATTTGAAGAGAATTTGTCCCTAATGTGTTGCAGCTGTAGGGGACCATTCGGCCAATTAAACAGAGCAGGCTTTGGCTCCTTCCCAAATGAGGGGACCACATGTTACACTTGGATCGGTCACCTCAGGGGAACACAGGGTCACAGGGGCATCTGGTTGTCATTTCCTCTCTGGCCAGCATGAGGGAAGCAAGGAGGGGAAGAAAGAATGTACATTTTATTTATCTCATGTCTTGTTCTGCAGCATCAAAAGGTCCAACAGCATCCAGTCAGAGCAGGAGAGGCTCACATGATGTGATGAAGTCCAGGATCTGGGAATGAGAACTGTGTGATTCACTTGCTTAGCTTTGAGGTGTCATTAGCCTATTTCTGTTTCTCTGCTGCAACAGCATAAATGTGAAGGTTCTGTTACTGTCAAGGAGGTATGGAAGGTTTGTGCTGCTTTAACTGACTTGAGAGTTGCTCTCCTAGGTAAGAAATGTGCCCTCTCTGTAAGGGAACAGAACCTCTGTTAGAGACAAGTCAAAACCTCCTGAGCTGGGAGGGAATTGGGGTGTGAAAATGTAAGAAGACCTTGTGATCTCCAGTGTCTCAAACGAGTGATGTAATCTCCTGCTCAGCAAATAGTGTAGATCAGGACTTATGAACAATTTAATAGCTGATCTGTAGCTTAATTGACTCCCAACCTGCACATACACCTTGGGCTGGAGGGTAACCCAGGCTTCAGAGCCATCACACTGAGGCTGTCTTCACAAAAACAGAAACATCTGGTTTCAACTAAACCTGGGCACTAATAAGCTAATACTCATGATGAAGGGGGAAATGCTTCAATGAACTAGTCAGGTCAGTGAACTCCTTTTCCTCTGAAGGTGCCTGGCCCACAGTTTTCAAGCTGTTACGATTAACACAGAGTGATTATTTGGCTTTGCTAATGAAGTAGTGTCAATGATGGAACAGTTTTCTTGATCTAAAACTTTGATCTTTTCAGTGCAGTGAATTTGGAGCTGCAATACTTCCATTCCAGGATACTGAGCATCACAGCAGCTAAGGAATCATGAACAAGTCTGTTCAAGGCAGAGGAACTGATAAATGTGCTTTCTTAGGCAAGGTGAGTGCAGATGCTGGTGTTGAAAAAGGGGAGACCCAAAATTATTTGAGGGAAGGAGAGTGCACATGGAGCAGCTGATGAGCCATGGGAGCCTCCTTGTAAGGATCAGCCTTGATCAGAGGCTGGGGAGGAAGGAATGGTTTGCTCCCCACATGATAGAGCACAGCAGATCAAATCATGGCCTAAAGCTCTGGACCAGTGTCAAACCTGACAAGGCTTTGTGAGGGAATTGTTCAAATTAAGGGACAAGCAAAGTTATGACAGTGTGCTATTCAAAGCAGGGACCTCCTCTTTAATTTCTTTTAGAGGACAAAAAATGAACAAGTTTAATTTCTCTGTTGTTTTATTGACTCATTTCTTGCCTTTTCCCAACAGAGGTTTGTTTTATTTTTTTAGAAGCTGCCTTGGCCTGAAGCCTGAGCCCCAGCCTTCCACCTCCTTCATCAGTGCATACATCCCATTCCATTATGGGTTCTGGTTTGTCATGTATGTGATTTTCCAAAGTGTGCTGTGCACAATACCTTTGCCTGAACAATCCTATGATTACTATTCTGCTTGATTTTGAAAGGTTTGCTATTTTTCTTTGTAGCTTGTTCTAAATATCAGAAAACATCTGTACAACAAAACTGGAAGTCATATGTAGTCACTGGTTAATGCCTATCAAATGGCTGTAAATCTGAAAGGAAGCAGGGTGATTTTGCTTTAGCTTTTGTCAATAACTCTGACTTTTTCCTTTGGACTTCAAATCCCTTACCCCTATGGTTATTAATATCATAACAGCTGATGCATAAAATTCTATGTGGACACTTTCAACGAGACCTAGAGGGCAGAGTTTTCAGGGGATTTAAAATATGGCAGCCACCCCCTGCCAAGGCTGAAGCTACAAACCTGTCAGATTTTGTCCTGGAAAGAAACTCCCATTTTGAGATTATGTTATCATTGAGAAGCTTGTCCTCTGATTAGGTTTCGAGCAGATTCAACACAAAACTTGATCAGAGGAGAGATGATCACTTATAAATGTTATGGCTAAAAAACAGATGAGCCGAAAACACACATGGGGGACGTGGGGTGCTCCAGACCGTGCCCTTGCAGGCAATTCCAGCCTGATGCCACCGGCGGGAAGGTGCTAGCATGTGCTGCTGCCTCTGGGGGATTTGCATTATAAACAACCCACCCAACGCACCAGAGCCCTGGTTGAGGTTTGCTGGGGTGTGGCTCAGCCAGGGCAGCCTCTGGAGCAGCTCAAGAGAATTGCAAGATGAGCTTGGGAACTTTTGAAGCTGACCAGCCATCATTGCACCAGCTGCACGTAGTCTTGAAACTTGGATAAAGAGCATTTTGGCCCCTTTAACAGCAGTCAGGATAACTGCTGTATTTTTTGAGTCAAATGTGACATGTTACAAGAATTCAAGAGGATGCCCTCCACTACCCTGTGTTGCAATCACCAGAGATGGGAGGTCAAAACATTTGCCATGCCCTTCATGTCCTTTTAGGGCCTGAAGCTGTTTATGTATGGCACCAGTAATAGGGTCTTGCATAATGAAATTATACTTTGATATATGTTAATTATCCAATTACTACTGTTAGCAAAGTTAGAATCCATTTTAAAATTGTGGTTAAAAGTACTTTAGTTTTCTTCCAACTGGGAAGCTGGGACAAACTAGGAGAACTCAGTAAGTAGGTGCCATCCTTTCTGACACCTGAAACAAACCTGTTTTAATATTGGGCTCTTGAAAATGTAAATGGTTTCCATGGGACTCAGATGATTTAATCAACAGTGTGTGATAAAAATGGTAATTGTGCCAATGTACTCTGGTATAGTTTCATCTTTAACATATCTCTGAGTCTTCTGAAGTTGATGACTAGGCTGAGGAGCTTGTAAGCAGTCCCTCATCAGCTTGATAGTGAAATCTTGTTTAAAACCATGGTGGAATTTTACATAGAACTCTGTAAAAGGAGTTAATAAATCTTATTTAATTTCATAAGAAAAAAGGAAGGAGAAAAAAATATTAAACCCACAAAACCAATCTAAACCTTCCTGGGTAACTATCAAAAGAAATGGCAAATTCAAGACAAGCATTTTATTTCATTTCTTTCTCCATGCACATGCTTTTCATCCAGCAAGGGGACGGATGTTACCCCCAGTATTTCTAAAACAGAGTAATTTGTCAATGCCCTATTTGTCTAAAATGGAGACTGTAATAAAAACAAGAGACAAAATACTGGTCCTTTGTAGATCCGATTCAGATTTTTCCTTCATAACCCTCAATTTTCCTACTGTATTCTGCGGTCAGCAGTGCCAGTTCCAATGAATTTTCAAATTATAAAATGAAAGAGGTAAAACTAAACTCCTCCTGAGTTAAGGTATGTATTTCTGAATTTTTAAATTTTAGGGTAATTTAATCCATTTGCAGTTTAACAATATTGTCAAAATAAATGGCAGATTATAAATAATTGTAGGGCACATGTTTTAATTATCCGAATATTGCAATGGTTTTATCTCAAACATTGTTCCTGAAGTCCAGAGAGTTCCTTCTCAATCCCTTTACTGGCTAATATCAGAACTGAAGATAAACAAATTATGCCCTTTTAACCTGTAGAGTTTGATTGGCATCATGTTAAACTAACATTCCTCTACCCTAAGAAAACACAAACCCAGCTTTTTCCAAGGTAGAAGGGAAACCTCAGGGCTCTTTGGATAAGGTCATGTTCATCCCCCTTTCCTTCCTCATTTATAACATCTTCCAGAAGCACAGAGAAATGGCAATTTTGTTTAGCATCACTAAAGAATGGCATAGTTTGACTCAGATTAAACATAAACAGAACTAAACAGGAGTTGCAGGAGCAGGACTACTTGAAGCTCCCAGAGTGAAGGTAGAGAAGGGAGGACGTGTGGCTTTTTTCTGCATGGAATAATAACACACCAAAGAGCTGAAAAATTTTCTGCTGCTTTTTATTGCCTCTGATCAGATGAGAGTTATATGTCACAATTGAAGAATTTGTTATCTGTCTTTAAATGTAAAAGCAAGGCCTAATCCTGAAATTTATCACAAAAATGTCAAAGGCTTTTATGCAAATAGACTTGAAATATTAAAAATAATTTTTCTCTTAAATTTCTCTTGAAAGTAGCACTGTAGTGGCAAAGTCCCTGCTGAAATCAGCATCTGGCGGGGTTAGTCCTCCATGTCCATATCCCACCCTCATTTGTATGCATGAATTTATCTTTTGCAGGAGAAGATTTTTATTGAAAATTGGTTTTAAATTGTCATAGATATGTTTATAGGATGTTAGACTCTTGTGCATAAGAAAATAATACAATTTGACCATATGGAAAATTTATAAGAATAAAATAAAAGTATTATGAAAAGGTTGTAATGCCTCTATAGTCACTGTGAACAATTCTGTGACATGTATGGGACAATTATGTACCTTTTAGAGGTTTCTACAACTGACATGTAAGCGAAGGAACCATTATTTTTGCTGTGGTACTGTGATTTTAGGATTATTTCTACATCTATCCATATGCAGTTAAATACAGTTCTTGGTCCAGTTGATCACTTCTCTCTAAATTAAAATCCCTGATCCATTACCTCAGATGGTACTTATGAACTAATTCTGAATTTTCAGCCCACTAACTGGTTCTTTGGTTAACCAAACTGGGGGCCAAGTACAGGCCAGCACAGAGGAGAGATTGTGTCCTCTGGGTGTGTTCAAATTTGGCTGCACAAGTTCAAAGGCAGAAAAGTAAATATTGTGTGTCCTGCTCCTTTTTTTCAGAGCCTAAGCACACGGAAACAAACAAACAAACAAACAAAAAAAATCAAAGAAACTGAAACAAAGGCTGTGTTGACAGAATTGTTGTGTAGTTCAGGGACGCAAAATTGATGTAGTGATCCACAGTGCTTTTGTCCTCTTCTAGAAGTAAAATGAATTCTATTTTGCATTAATATCATTGATGCAGCAAGTAATGTTGTGATATTTTATCCCATAAAACTATAAACCGTGGTGGAAGTTTGCAGCATGGCTGAAAGCTGATTCAGCTCAAGTGCCATGAGCTTGGTTAAGTAGATGAACAAATGAGAAATCTGTATCAGGGGTGTAATATTAACAGTTTGTGTGCCCAGGAGCCCCAGTGAGCATGCACTGTTTGTTTGGACAAGTGCTACTGGATTTCAGGACTGGCCCCCAGGTCAGTGTCAACACTTCCCAGCCATGGGGGGGAAAAGGTTTCAGGAATTTTCTATCCAAGGCTGCAATCAGGTTTTCTCATTTTTTTCATTGAGAGTTGATAGATGTAGCTCAGTAAAACAAAGATGTCACTGTTGTCATGTTCCTCAAATTTTGTACTTGAAATATAATGGCAATAACTTCCCAACATCTCTGTTATTGATTCTGCACTATCAGAACCCGCTTTCCCTACAACCCATATGAAACTGAGGAAGAATCCTTAAAATCACAAGTTAATAGGCTCAGCAGCAAAGTCTCACAGTTTTTTAATGTAGTTTTCTCTATCCATGGTTTCTCTAAGTGGTTTTGACAAGGGATAGAAGGAGAACACAGGTATTAAAGATATGTTCACCAAGTTGTGCAGAGAAGTAAAAGGGTTTTTTGTCTAAGTTTTATGCGTTTTAGAAACTGAGATGAAAATGAACTCTTAGTGGAATTTAAATAATAGGTGAATTGTATGCCAATGCTTTTCTTGGATTCAGACTTGTGACTTTTCTTTTTCAATATCTATATTCTTAATGTTTAAGACAAGTTAACAGTAATCATGGGGTAAAGAATCATTTAGCTAGGAGATCCATGAGCAATATTAACAATAATTCAGAAAGTTTAAGCTCTTTTAAAATCTGGAAATTACCCATAAAGATATCTGAAGTAAGTTTAGAGAATGGTATTTGAGATGATAGAATAGGGAATCAACCAGAAGGAAAGAGGAATTTAGGCTTGGTGATCTCAGTAGATGATTTCCAGTCCTGCTTGGCTTTTAAGTGCAGAACTTGTCCTTTGGATTATTTCAGCAAGACGTGGATGTGCACACCTGTGAGGAATGATAAAGTTATTTAACTTGAACTAGAATGTGGGGAAACATCTCAAGTTTTGATTTCACCACAAACTTTTATTCTGGCTGTGATCAAGGTATTCAGAGAACTCTGGAAATATATGAACATAATGGGCAACTCCCTTAAACATAATAAGACTCCTTTAAACAACCCATTAAACTTCCTAGTTTCTTTACCTATCTTTCACTACTTTTTCCATGCCAAAGTTGGGGGTTTTTCCTTTGCTTTTTCCTGAAGATGAATCTTTATTTTCTGCATCTGAAGCCCTCTGCTCTGTGTACTCTGAGACAGACTGTTCCTATCTCTTTTCACCAGGCTGTCACACACTTGATGACTTACATGCACTGTCATTCTTCTTAGGCAAAACAAGCCTGCTTGCTCAATCTGTACTCCAGGCTTTTTTTTTTTTTTTTTTTTGGGGGGGGGGGGGGGTGGGTTTTAAATTTGCTT
>VXBB01017992.1:0-43910 GCA_013399915.1 Illadopsis cleaveri | reverse complement strand
TTTTTTTGGGGGGGGGGTTGTTGTATAACTCTGCTTGCTGTTATTGCACCCACTGAACTTGTTTATGACTCATAGGCTATCTTTACAGGGATTTAGGTAGAAGAAACATCTTTACAAAACTCCCAAGTGCTTAAATGACGAGCAGAATCATCCCTTCCTTATTCAATCACATCTCTTATGGATTTTACTGGGGCAAATGGAATGTCCTTGGGAGGATGCTGTGCTGTACAGATCTATTACAAACCAGTCAACAAGGACATTTCATGTAATCTAATTTTAATTTACATAACCTTTTACAATGGGATTATTAAGGCCTAGGCATTGTGATGCATGTGTAGAAGAGGGTGCACCCCTGCCTTAAGTGCCAGAGTCACTTGGCTGCTAAGGAGAGTGCAACATTCCATCTCAGGCTTGGAGAATTCCTGTGGATTGGATTTGTGTTCTTTCCTTTGGAAACACAACCTGGCTGTAACAAACTGAAAACTGTTTCAGGATAGTGTTAATTTCTATGTAGAAATTATGTTTCCCAACTCCACACAAGGAAGGATTAAGTCAGAACTTGCTGATTGGCGGTGGTGGGAGGGCCCTGGATTTGCAGGCAGGGCAGGTGATAATGTAACTGGTGGAGATTACAAACTAATTATGTGAGGCAGCAATTGCCTGCCAGGTGTTGGAGATGCACAGCAGGGTGGAGGGAAGGAGTAGCTGGAGGGGAGCAGGCAAGGAGGAATCTGACTTTAATGCACTTTAAAGTTCTGAGTGAGCAGAGGTCTGATTAGCACTTTGCTCGAGATGACTTGGGCGTGAGAGGAAAGGACAAACAAGTAGTGAAAGAAGGTGGGTTTCCTTTTTCAGATTTGTTTTCAGGTGTGACTCTGAGCTTCTGTGTTACATTTGACCACTGCCTGACGATGTGTGGCCTGTTACTGCTCAGTAGCCACCTGTAGGCTGGTATGAACCAGCAAGTTTTGCTTAGTGGTATTAGTGAAATATGCCCGATAAAACCATGACAGCTGCAGAAAGGCAAGGTTTCATTCCAATTTAGGTTGCCTTTTGAACAAATCCTTGGTATTAGCTGCAGCTTTATACAGTATGGAGATTGGTGGGAACACTTTGTTATTCTCAAGCACAGGCACTGAAGAGTAATTCAGTCATTACATATTTTAATACAAATTACAGCTTCCTGAGTAGCAACTATAAATAAGCTCTGCTGCCATGTGTGGAACAGGCAGATGAGCCTTGTGCTCTCACAGAGCAGCCCCATAATTGAGAACCAGATGCTCCTAAGCTCCAGCCCTGTTTCTGGTCTTCATGTGCATGCTTGAGTGATTGCCTGCATCAGTGAGTTGTAATTAATTAGTTAGTGCCTAGGAATGTGCAGAAGGTATAAAAGCACTACAGAAAGTATTTGAGGAGGTGTTTTGTTGTTCCCTTCCTTCCTATCAGAAGCAGTTGGCGTGACCTGTTGAAAAACACCTAGGTAAACATATGTTTCACAAAGAAGGGTTGTTAATAATTGTTCCGTTTTCTTATTTAGTGAACTATGAAAGTGAATTGTTAAAGCTTTCTGTATTAGCCTGTCATGAAATACAATCTTTTATTTATTTGATAGGCAGTTAATGGTGATGTCTCAGCCATCAGCTGGTGCTTTATGTTGATCTCAGCAATTATTGTGGATGGTGATTTTTTTTCATCACTGTAATTTTTGTTAATAACATGAGAGGCCACCATCTATAGATGATGATGGTAGTGTAATAACATAATGAAAATACAGTGTTTTCACAGTGGCCCAGAGATGCACACTGCACACATCTCTGTGTTTTAAATGAATGACTCTGTGCTAGGGAAAGGACCAAACATGGTCACTTATCACCGCCTATTTCTAGGTGTGTTGTAGACTTATCAGATACTTCTAGAAATGGCAAAGACAGTAACTTCATCTTTAAACAAGGCTGTTTCTTGCATTTCTAGCAGGTATCAAAAATTTGGTGAAATGTGAATTCTGTGGTTCTCAAATTATTTTGGAAATATTAATTATTTTTTGCTATTCTAGCATTAATATTTCTTGATAGGCTATTAATCACTTGACTGCTATGTGCTTAAAACACAATCTTTCAAACAGAAGATGTACAAGGAGATGAATGTATCTTCCATCTTCCTTTGGGCAAACAGGCCACAGCTTTTCACCCAACCAAGCATAGTGCAGGGACATCTGATGGCTGAATGTCCTACATGTGAGTAAATAATAGATAATGCAATTAACTCAACAATAATGTGGCTGCCTAACTACTGGATAAAACTCTGTTCCCCGCCCTCCACCTTGTTCCTGGGATGTTGTTACCCAGTGGTGTGCCTTTTAAAGGACAGCACTGTCTGTGTACCCAGACTGAGCTGGAAGGGCTTTGCCATGCTCTTTATGAGCTTGCCAAGGGTTTTGAAGACTGGACAAGCTGATAAAGAACTCTCAGTAGCTCACCAGGTCTGCTGTAATGCAAACAGAAACACTTGCCTGGGAATGCATCCCCCAAACCTCAAAGCTGGTCAGCAGGGATCGAGTTGCAGCTGCTAAAAGCATTTCTGCCTCAAAGGAGAGGGAGCTGCAGGTGTTTGCTGTCTGTGCCCCAGCTCGAGGTGCAGGTGTGAGCCAAGCAAAGCCTTTCTGCTCCACTGCTGCAGCGTTGCTGAGATGTTTCCCTGTTCTCCCAGTGGCATTTCCATTGTGGATGTGGAACTGTGATTGCTTGCTTTCAGTCTCTGAAGTTTCAATACTTAAACTCCTTGGAATGTGAGAGGGGTGGGGCTGGGCTCCCTGTGCCTTTGCTGATGGCATGGAGGTAGGAGAGAGAAATCTTCCCTCTTTTTAGCAGTTGAGAATATTATATTAAACACTTCACTTCTTGGCTAGTAGTCTGTTGTTATATGGCAAATCTTTGCTGTGCTAGGAAAGTGATTTTTACAGGGCACCAGTTCTAAACCTAGGCCATCAAGGGTAACTAAACCATCCTTATTTATACAGCACTTCCTGTGAAAACGTAGGTGCTATCTGTCTATTTGCCAAGACAAAGAAGTGGCACTGCTCTTTATGGAAATACTGGGTGCTTTTATTGCTCTTATTTTGCTTTACAATAAAAATGCACTTTTTTAGAAATGGGCTGTAAAGTGGGCCAAAGATTTCAGTTGCAGTTTGTGCCTTTGCATCACTGTCTTCTCCCTCTTCCCTGGGGAATGTCCTAAAGCAACACTTCACATTGCTGTAAAATGACAATATGTGCCAGAAAGCTCATCCTGCTTTTCTGAGCATCAGTTTCTTTGAGAAGGCAGTTATATGAAGGGCTCTATAATCTAGGGAAATTGTTCCAACAAATGAGCTTTTTGTGCCCATCCTTAACCTTTCTGCTGATTATTTTAAGTATAAATATGAATATATTGAAATATCTTACTGTACATTATGTTAAGAGAATCCTTAAATCTATATAGCATGCTGAATCTCATTCATACAACTTTATATGGCTTGAACCTGCTGAGGAAAAAAATGGAGCATTCTTCCTTTCTCCCACAGTTTTAGAAAGCATATTCTTAGTCTGTGAAATGAAGTCCACGTGTGGGGTATTTGGATTCACAGGTTGTGGGGGGCAGCTTGGGGAATGGATGATGTGGGATCATCAATTCCTGAGTGCACAGGAGTGCTTGTATGAGATGAGGATATTTAATAGGAAATGATTCTGTATAGAAGAGAGTGCTACATTGTTATAAAACTTAAATGAGAAGATTGTAGTGTTATCAAATGAAGTGTGCCTGACACTTTATACAGTTAAAATCTATTGTGAGTCCAAAACTTGTGGATTCAGAAAAAAAAAGTAAGTTTGCCATTTTCAGTCCTCTGCATCTCTCATTTTTGATGTGTGTGCACAGTGCTCTTACGAGGTTTTGATGATTTGTTTTTTTTCCTGTTGCATCCTATCCAGAATGCCTGGATATGTTAATGACTCATGGGATACAGACCTTGTCTTTCAAACGAGTTCTATTTTGTGGGCTGGTGAATTCCTAGCAGAGCACCTCATCTTGATTCATTTGAAAAAGATATTTAGCTTCTTTTCTAAATCAAATCAATTTCATGAAAAGGTATAGATGACTGAGACTTACAGATAAGACCAGGACACTAGATTATTTTTTTTTCAAGTTAAAACTCCACTCAATAGTTTATTAAAGCTATAAGAGTGGGGAAATAAGAATTTTCTATTTGACTGTATCTCCTGAAATTATTTTTAACTAACTAGTTAGGTATTATTTTTTCCCCTTCTTTTTGGAGTTGAATACTGCTCTGCTCACTTGTGAGGTCTTTTTGTTAAATTCTTGTAATACTAGTCCTGTGTGAATTAATCTTCATATTGTCCGTAAGGATAAATGTTTCTCTATAAATCTTGCTTGTACTTCTACCTTTAAAATACAAAATGAGCTCTATTTGTAGATTAATTGGTACCTTTTCTCATACAAATGACAAAAGAAACCTGAAGTATATTAGTAATGTGATGGCAGTACTACTTCAAGCACAATTACCTTGTCTTAAATTGAAGATAATCGGAATTGCAGAATTAACTCTAGCAATAATGGCCACTTCTTCAAGTGGAATTAGTAAGAAATTAAAGGAATGTTTGTGCAAATGTAGGTCTTTACGTGCTTTTTCGTCTTGGGAGGCATGTGGAAATAACAGAATGAAAAACAGGGTGAGGTGGGTTTTTTAGAAGTATTATTCTACAGTTTTGACTGTTTGTGATTGTGGTGTTTTGGTCCCTCAAAACCAGATCTTGAGGCTTAAGACAAGAGGCATCAAATGTGGTCATCACACCTTAATTGTGTAGTAGTTTTTTCTGTTTGGATGTATTGTAGGTGGAAGTCAGTCAGCGCTGGCTGCCTCTGGGAAGTCAATTTTTCAGAAAATTTGTCCAGGCTATTTTAGCAAATGGACAACAACGGATATACTGAAAGGCAAATTACAAACCTTAATCAGTGTCAATGGGTGAAAATTCAACTGTGGAGCATCTATGTGAACCCAAAGTTGTTGTTTGCTAAATAATATATATTTAAACATAGTTTTTGTGTCAGTCAGTCAACATAAACATTATGGATCTGCTTGAGTTTCATGTTAGAATTTTGTTAGTGTTCATATGAAAGTTCATATGAAAGAAGTTCTGATGAAATTCTAATGGAGCATAATGAGAAATTAATTTGTAGTAATACATGGAGCTCAAACACCATTAAAAAAATAACAGCTGAACTACAGAAATGTGAAATAAACCCTTTGTATAAGGATGCTTCTGCAGAACTAATCCAGGAATTTCCCCAACAATAATCTTATCCACAGGGTCAGTAACCTTTTTGCATCTGTGTGTCACACTGTTTTTCTTTTCCTGAATCACTCTTCAGGATCTGGTAGATAATGCTTATCTTGAGGCAAAGAACTGATGAGCAACTCTGATGCAAAGTCAGGAGTGCTCCAATAACAGGGGTTGGTAGGAGGGGGAATCCAGAATCTGCTGCTCTGCTGGGCTGCAGGAGGTGACTGGCTCTGCCTCCAGTAAATGGGAACTACCACCTCACACTCTGGTCCTGGAGATATTCACTGCTTTGAAATCCTGCCACAGCTGAGGCCAGCCTTTTGTGCCAGGCGCTGCAAGTGGAGGTGGAGAGGGAAGACTTTCCTGTAACATTGAGATTTTGGGCTCTAAAATGACTATTGTGGGGATCTTTGTTAGACAAGGACTTTTAAGAGATTGAGAAGCATCTTCATTGCATGATCTGACTCAAAATACACAAATACTCTGACTACTTGAGCAAACTTCTGCTGCAGTGTTGTTGTGGACTACTTTCCACGTGTTCTAAAAAAAGCTTTTTCAATTATCTGCTCACGTTCAGCATAAAAAACCACATTTGCCTCAGTGTCGCTCCACCAAAAACACTACTGATGGGGAGGAGAGTTTAAAAAGATAATTATTGTTTTAGACTTCTTTAAACTGTAAGAGTAGGTACCTGTTACTTGAACTGGGGAAGACATTGTGCTCCTTCTGCCCTGTTCTCGTCAGTAGAGCTTTGAATGTTGGCATCCCAACTTTGGCAGTGGAACATTTCTTTGGAGGAAAGTGGGGGGATCACCGACATCCTTTGTAAAAACACCACTGGGAACTTTTTGCTGTACTGGGGAGTTCATTCTGAAAGCAAAACTCTGCATGTGCAGAGCATGGTGGAAAGTCAGAGTAGGTCCAGAACCTGAACACTGAGGGGCTTTTCTCCCCAAAATTTCATCTTTTATCTGATTACCTATCTATGGATACTGTCTTTGGGGGTGATAGTAATATGAATGGTTGAAAAAAAGCTAATAAGTCTGAAAAAAATTGCTACATGAAAACAAGACAGAACCCTGGTTTTGAGAAAGGTGGGGTTTAAAATGCACTGAGAGAAAAACTAAAAGGACATGGGCAAAGAGAGAACTATTAGAGAGGGGAGGCTCAACATCTGTGAGTTCTCTGATGAACAGTATAAAATTTTCTTTTTAGCCTTTGTCCCTGCACCAGAAGAAAGCCGCTGAAGGTTTATTTGTTATTTGTTTTGGTTTGGTTTATTTTTGAGGGAAGGGAAAGGCATTTGACCTTTATCCCATCTAATTACCCATCGGATTCCTCTAATACTTAAGCAGCAGAAAAGGACTTGGCAAGTAAAAAATCTAAAATTTAAATGTGCTTAGGTTGGAGATGCAATTGTCTGCCCAATAGTGTGAAAAAGTTCCAGAGGCCTGATGCAAAATCTGTTCAATTTAAAGGAAGTCTTTAATGGGCTCTGGATTATACTTTAAAAGGGGAGATCTACCTTAGCCTGCCTATTCCCTTTTCCTCTGAATTTTCTGGTTTGGAAAACTTAAACACTTTACTTCTGTCGTTGGAAGTAAAAGTGAATTCCTTTATAATAAAAACACTGGAGAGAACAATAAAGATTTAGGTGAATTAAGAGGTCTTGTATTCATAAAATTCTTTTCAGTAGCCAGTGCTTGGGTGGTCATCCTCTGTTCTGAAAAGTTCTGCTTGGTGCCACCATGTTCTCACACCTGTAGATGGAAAGACTGGGCAGTAAATTAAGGGGTTTGCTGGTTTTACATCTACTTGCTGTCTGTGTAGAAATGCCAAATGTGGACTTCTCTGTTTTTCTTCCCATTTGTACCCTTTGTCTGGTACTGTGTGACTAGTTGATTCTCTTCCCATTTGATATCAAATGTTGATACACCAGGGAGGTTTGTAAGGGATCCCTGACAAAATCCTCTGGGCCACCATAAACAGGACTGCATGCTCAAGAAGGCTTGCTCCATCTTTTTTAAGAGGTAGGCATTCTGAGAAGGATAATGGATATTCTCTATTTAGGTAATTTGTTTTGGTAGAATCCAGATGCGAGGTCAGATAGAATAATCATAATTGTTATAGCGCAGCTCCGTGTTTTCCTAGAAATACATGTCTTACTCTCCTAGCTCCTAGTCTTTGAACTTGGGGGCGGTTGTGGTGGGTTTTTTGTTTATTTGGTTTTTGTGGGGATTTATTTGTTTGGTTTTGGGGTTTGTTTGTTTGTTTTTCAGGTTTCTGTTTATTTGTTTTAAGGGTAGTTAGTTGGTTTTATATTAAACTATATGATTCCAAGGAAACAAAAAAAAAAAATCCCAAATGCTTTTGTTGTTAGTGGCAACACTGAGCCAGTGCTATTGAGGAATAGTGGTTCCTCTCTGACTGTTGTTATAATACACATCAGTTCTCACCTGTCCAGGAAGATTCTACTTCTGGAGGCACAGAGACACATTAGATATGTTTGTTTTTGTTTTGTTTGGAGTTGTAAACCCAAGTGTAATCAACGTTACATGATTTTCCTGTGAATGGCATAATTACATTCACAAGCCGGGAGTGAAGTGCTTTGACAGTCTCACAACAAAATTCATTCAAAGCTCTGAAGCAAAAAAAGAAGGAAATGCAAAATCAACTATTGTCTTTTGGTGAGAGTAATAACATCTGAGACTCCATCGTGCTTATCCACCAAATTCTATGTGGAATGGTTTTTTATGTGCAATAGGCTGTTTACAGCGAGCCATTTAAAATAATAGCCCGTGAGACCGTTCCCTGATGCACACTGCTGTACCTGGAGAGCCTGCCAGATACCATCAGGAAAATGGACCATAAAAGCAATCCAAACCCTGCATTCTTAGTGGAATTTATCTGATAAATACCTTGCTAAATCCTAAGTGTTTCATTCATCTTTTTTAAGTGTGATACGCTGATCTGCTTATCTGTTTAGCCTCACTGGCAGCATTCTCTCCTGAGGTTAAAACACATAAGGAAGACACATCCATTCACTTTAATCACTGTTATCTCCCAAAGAATAAGAGCTGCAGAGCCATTAATTAAACATGATCATTCTGGGGAAGGTCTCCTGATGAAGATGTATGCATGACTCACTTGGTGTCAGTAAACTCTATTTCAAATACAGTTTTTCACGTTTGACCCTTTTCAGTGTCAGGTGAAAACTTGTCAATAAAAGACAAGTTGTGTATCTAAAAGCATAATCTGTAATAGACATACAACCAATACCTTTCACCTCCTTCTGCCATCTGTAACATGCAATAATGGTATTATGGCAGATAATAATCTTATTTTTTTGTCATAGGACTAGAAGCTGGGAACTTTTTTTGCTGTCATCAAACTCTGTGGGAGATAAAAATTGTTTAATATAAAATTTCTAGTGTTTAAACACACAACTGTGTATTTAAAATTTTATTTTAATGTCACTTCAGAAGGAAGTCACAACAATTCTAAGTTTTTCTTGAAGACATTTGAAGAAAATTTTCTTAAGCAAAACACTATTTCAGTCAAAATCAAAATATTTCTATGTCAAGTGCAATATAAATCCCAGTTTCTTACTAGAAGTATCTAAATGTTTGATATTGATGTGTTTCTGATGAAAAGAACTTGCATTTCTGTGAAGTATATTTGAAGTCTGAAAAGGTTTCATCTTTTTTCCTCGCCTTATGTTTTACCTTATATCCTTGATTCTTTCTTATGTAGGTACCCACCTTCTGTTTCTTCATAATTTCAAACACCTCTGTCTTTCCTTTGATGCATTTTTTTTCGCTATCTATAAGATATTTCTCACAAACTTAATTAAGTAGACCTTTGTCTTCAAACTGCATGGCTGGGAGATACCAGAAACTACTCTAATGGAAGCATAATAAAATAGAGGTACAGAGTTTTTTAACTGTGCTTGGAAGTGGAAGCGCAGACATACACTCTGTGGTTCTGAACATCAGGGTAAATATTCCCTTCTACCTCTATCCAGTTTNTTTGTATTATTGCATTTATCTTATTTTATTTACTTTTTTTCTTTCTTCTTATTAAATTGTATTTCTGACTTGGAGCCTCTTACTCGGTTTGCTTTCAAACCACTACATTAATATATTCCAATAAGTAGTAAGAGGAAGGCCTACTTTTGCTTCTCTTCAAGACCAGTAGTAACTAACAAAACCCACAGAACAAAGTGTGTGTTTATCAGTGCTGCTCAGGGGATGCTGCATCCCTTAAAACTTGAGAAACACAGAGGTATCATCCATTGATATAGTTCTGAAAGTGTGCTTTGACAAGGTGAGCAGAGGGTATTTTTTGTTCTATTTAAGGTATCCTTAGGCTACCTACCTATGTGGATATAAAGTTGTGAATGGTTTGTGGGGTAGAAATCATTAATTCTGGCCAAGAATACAAACATCTGCCATCTAGTCAGTGAGAATTTTGGCAGTAGCTCCACCACTGGATAGATGGACCAACAAACCCTGTCTGTTCCTGGCTATGGGGCCACGTGTATTAATAGGAGCAGTAGGGTCTGGGTGCCTTCTTTTTATTTTCCACTAAAAACACAGAGATGACGTGTGGTTTTGTGTTCCAAAGTACTGTCCTTAGACTCTTTCTCAAATACATTCTTCTGTTCAGCAGCAGCATTGGGATTATGAGTTTCTGGTGGACAACTACAGTTATATCAACCTGAGAAGAGGGAGTAGTTTCCAAGTAAAATTGCAGGTGTGCAATCTAGCACTTCCAGAGAATCTTTTATCAAGTTATATGCTCAGTGGAAATTGATCAGTAAAATGGAGAAAGGTAAAAGAAATACCCTGAAATAGCTGGTGAGTGAAGCATCAGCTGGTCTGTGCTGTGGTGCTGAGGCTCCAAATTTTCACTCAAAAATTCGAACCTCTCCATTTGCAGAGGAGTGACCTACATTTTAGGTCTTTTTTCTACAGTTTTTTTTGAGGCTAACTCTTGTACTTTGGGTAAAATTCTCCAGAGATACTGGTTTCCCTCTCATGTAGAATGTGAATCATATGGAAAACGTACCAGAGCTGTGTGGGAGCAGCTCTTTCGTGCTGAGATAGGATGCTGAGATTCAGCCCTTTCCTCTGGGACCAGATGCCAGATCTGTGCTCTATCTTTGGTACATATGTGAATCTCCAAAAGGGCTCATTTATAAAAGGAGTAGAATATCTGATCTGAGATCAGTCATATAGATCTAAGGGAAGGATTTTGCCTTGAGTGTGAATTAGTCTCAAAGACAAAATTCACAGCAGCCTACTTGTTAATGAATTACAAAGTCTTTATTTTTAAACATTTTAAGTCTTCTTAAGTTCCCACAAGGAACTCGCTAAGCTTTGCTTTCTTGGAAGAAAATGGAGAAAATGAAAGTGGTGCTTTGGAGGGTGGGGAGTCTGGTTCCAATACAGATGAAGTTGGTGCAATTTTACACATATAATGTAATGCCAGATCTGTGCTAATAGAGCGTGCACCATCGGTGTCTGCATGCACTAATCTGTGATATGATGCATATTTATGAACTTGCATATTATTAAAATCTGATGTTCCAAGTGTCAATCAGCCCAGTTCATACACGGATCATTAGAGGAAATGCTTCTCTAGAAATGGCAGAGTCTGTGCAGTGTGGACCTGTGCCTGCAGATTATATGATTTCCCATTTCTTTATTTAGAGCTTCTTTTATGGCTTGAGACCCAGAAGGTCCTTGAGAAGACATTAAGAAGATATTTATCTAATTAATTACTTTTAAGCCTTGAATGCGTGTGTGGGTTTTCAGGTTTTTCTATCTTTTTTCCTTCTCTTAATGTGAATTACAAAGCAACAGAGGCACAATTAGTTGAATTTGGAGGATGTGTTCACACACTTTTGAAATAACTTAAAAATAGGTGAGTTTTTCAGTATGCACAGAAATTTCAAATAATGTCTAGGCATACCAGGTTTGCTGAAAATACTCTGGAAAATTATGATTTTGATGTGATGATGTAATAGCAATCACTTCAGAGGGATTTAAGGCTCTGACCAGTGGGGGAGCACATTATTATTATCAAGACCTATATCAGAAGCTCTTGTGATTTTTAGGGGCTGGAAGCTGCTTGATGTGGACAATGTGCCTAGCTTAGCTTACAGCCACACTTGTGAGGGGGGAAGATGCAAATTCCCCATCCTTTGGGAAATGCTTGCCCTGGATCAGAGGCTGCAGAGCACGGGCAGCTGGTATCTGTATGAGATTGGAGTTTGTGCGGAGATGGGGGAGGAATGAATTCATCTCACACATCCAAAATTATCTTGATTTTCGTTTCAGCTTTGTGGCTTACCTTTAAGAGAAAGCAGAACATGAGCAGCTGTCCAGTGAGTGATTCTGTGCCAGCTGATGTGGAATGTGAGGTCTTTTATGTAGTTAAGTGCAGTGATTTAAAACATCTGCCCATAGCCCTGTTTTCTCTATTTGACTGTTGTTCCATAGTGGAAACTTCTTAATGTGTTGGAGACTTTTTATCACATGGTATCATATTTTCAGAGTTATCTTTTACCTTCTTTTTTAGAAGTAGCTACGTATTTTCTTGTGAATGATGGCTTATCTCTCTGATAACTTTGGGAGTATATTCTTATAAATTGCAGCTGTTGAAAACTTCTTGTATTTGTATTTTGGGTCATTTTGTTGGTTTTTTTCTTCTGTGGGAGAAATATATATTAGATATCATATTACACTGACAGAGATGAATATGAATAGAGGAATATATTTATCTGTAGAGGTAAAGCAAGAGTAGTTTACAAGTATAATTTTGGGGGCTTTGTTTAGGGTTTTTTTTTTCCTCATCTACGAATAACTGCAATTTCAATGTGTGTCCTGGCTGTTAAAATAATAAAAAAAAAGTGAATTCTGAGTAGAATACATACTTCATTTGTATGCTCATAGCAAAAACTGGACCACCTTAATTTATTGTTCTTCATTTAATTTGTCAGTTTGGGGATATATTACCTTTTTACCTTTAGGGAACTTATTAATATTTCTTTAGATTTGATTTGTTAGAAGCTACCCATTTGCAGTTGATATCTAATTATTTTTTTAAGGACCAATGAGTTATGAAAATATTTATATAGTTAATCAGCTACATTATTAATGGATAATGGCTAAAAATATAGTAAGTAACTTTATATATGGATTATAATCTTTAAAGGGTTATAGGTCTTTAACTACTCAGTAAAACTATAGAGAATTTACAGATCACTGTTTTATGTAACTTGAGTATTATAACTTAACTACTTTTTTGAACTTTCATTACTGGCTGTTGAGGCCTTTCAAGGATGACAGTATCTATTTTACCTTTTGGCTGTTACTTTTAAGAAATCTGTGATATGAGTGCAATACATATATTTAGGTAACTGATTGAGAAACTGAAAAAACCCTGAAAAATGGTAATTTAAATGGCAAAATACTGACTTATAGAGAGATATAATATCTATATAATTTACATCAAAGATATGAATATTGTGCTATTGCTCAGTAAATTTGTAATTTTCTGCCTTGTGTTGCTATGAGTGAGGAAAGAATGAATGCTGAGGGTTAATCTTCCAGTGTGTCCTAGGGTCCAATTTACCACCAAACGGGTGTAAATAACTGAAGTCTTTGTGGCCACAGAGCTGTGAGCAGCAAAAATAGGGAAACATTTGCATTTAAGTAGTGGCCATAGCCACTACTAACCCCGATTAAGTCCCAAGTAATTAGGGCTATTCTCATAACTAGTTAGACATGTTCTTGCATATCTTGTTGGGTTAGATCAATTGTCCCCAAAATTCAAGTTTAGTACCTCGACTTCTTGATGAAGCAGCAGCAGCTGGTGCAGTGTAGAGCCCTGGGCTGAGCAGGCAGGGCCCAGGGCTGGATGGCCCCAAATCTCTTGTGTTGTGGGGCTGGAGGAGCTTCCATTGCCCAGTGAGGAAATGCAGATAGAAACCCTTGAGGTGGAATGAGAAAAAGCCACCTCTATCAGCAAAGTACTGTAAGAAGTTCTATGTTTTTCTGTTCTCCCAATAGTCCTAAATCCAGCTCTAACATGTTCTGTTAAATAAAATTCAAAGAGTCGTTTTCTCCCAAAAGGTCACCTAGGATTTTACTGTTTGTTCAAAATGTCTTATAAAATTAACTCTGTTCTGTCTGAGAAAAAAATAAATTATGAAAATGAAGGTATCCATAAAACATAGCTCAGAAAAACAGCACAAAAATTTACTTGAGATAATTGAGTGGACTGTCTTCTTCAATTACTTTCAATAAAACTGAATATTTGCAGTTCATGTTATACCAACACAGTCCCAACCTGCTCAGCCAGATTTGGTTTTGAGTAGCCCATAAAATGGTCTGTGCCTTCTTTTAATATATTTTTTTCTCCCAATACCATTCCTCTAGCTTTTAGTGTCTACCTCACAAACCAGGCAGCTATAGATATATGTGATTTTTCTAAGCACTAAACCACACTGATTTTTCTAAGTACTAAACCACACGTTTCATTTGAAGCCATCAAGTAGGAACAATGTTTATGTGAGTCTGCAACAAGTTTCCATGTGTGAAGTCTCTCATTTAATGAAAATCTTCCATTTGCTGAGGCCAATGGCTTGTGCCAGGGCTTTGTGGTGTGTCAGATGTCCAGATTGTTTGACTGCATCAGGAGTTTGCTGTGGTGTCGATTTGCCAGCTGGAGGCAGAATTTCATTAATCCTTACTATAGAGGGAGAGGGATGGGAAATGATGTTGCTCCAAGGCTTTGATCTTTTTTTTTGTTAATGAGCTGGTTTACACCTCAGCTATTAAACTGCTGGAGACTTTTTTTTTTTTTTTTTTGCTATGAAGACTAAATTTGGAATAATACAAGCTAAGCCAAGCAACATTTTTCCACCTTCAAGTAATAGATTCTATTGCCCTATAAACTCAACGATTCTTGTTGCCTATTTCTTTCTTTTTGCTTCCTCCTGCCATTCATTATTTTTCTTCCTCTTAACATCCTTGGAATATGGAAAGAATTTGGATTTAGTAGAACGCCTTTTGTTCTCAGTTTTAAAACATAACTTCTCTCTCTGCCACCCATGTGCTAACTGCATCCATTTGTGGGTTTAACCTTTTCTGAACACACATGCACAGAGAAGTCCTGCCTGCTGCCCTCTTTTTTGGTGGGCTGCAGGCATGCATGGGCAATCTCAAATTACTGAATATAATTCCTGTACGTTATTGGATTCTCTGGATTAACCATTGTGTTGTAGGTTGAGGGAAATGAGTTCAGGTTCTGCCTTGGTTCTGTTTTCTTACCCAGGGGCAAAGAGGAGACAGGGAAAGGACATCTTAACTCTGTTGTCTTCTCCTCCTTTAATAAACTGATTGAAGGATGTTGATGTGTACCGAGGGACATTATGCCTCATTCTGGGTAGGCCTATTCCTGAGTAATTTGACCAGTGGTTTTTGTTCCTGTGAAAAATGGAAATCTGTCAAGAGTAAGAGGTTTAGCAGAGGATTTTGTTGATGACAACATTTGTTTTACCAGCTCATCTGTGCAGCAGTGTGTCAGGTTGTCTTGTTTACCCAAGGATGATGTGCATTTTGTGGTTTTGGTAGTTAAAGGTTTCTACAGTTTATTGTAATCTTGGAGCCTCAACTCTGAGTGTGTCAGCTTTAAAGTTTAGCTCTGGTGCACATCCAAGTCTCTGAACAGCTGTGTGTGTAAGATTGGTTTAACAGCCCCCAAAGGAGCCTTAGGTTTTGTTGAGGAGAATAAATAAATAAAGTTACATAGGAAATAAAATTAGAATTAGGTCTTCTCTTTCTCACATCTCATGTCATGAGGAAAAAGTTTGGTATCCAGACCTAATATAATATTAAATTTGGCAGATCAAAGCAAAAGTGAGAAAAGTTTCATATGGGGCTATTAGAACATTTTTATTTAAAATTCAGGTGCAGATGATGTGTGTTCAAGGTTTTATGGGGTTGAGGGAGAAGAGTTTGTTGGATTTTTTTTTTTATTTTTCACAGGTAAAGTTCAATAAAAGCCGGAAAAAAATTCAGTCCTCTTGCCCTTCTGAGGGTGAACAAAGCATCGCTGATGTTACCTGTCATACAGGTAGAGTGATTAAATGACGAGCACATTCTGAAAAAAATTCATTTAATCTCAGGTCACCAGAGAGATTGAGAGTTCACTTAACCCTTGGTGAATTCCCAGGGCCTGCTGCCTCAGAAGGTTTCCTCTGTGTGGAGGGAGCCTTGGGCAGCTGTCCTTAGAACAGGTACACCAGTGTCAAATGTGACTGAAATCAGGTGGATTTAGTTCATCTGCCTCTAAAAACCTCAAAGCAGATTTAAAATATGGATAAATTTTTGCACACTGAACAAAACTCCATAAATCTATTCCTTGCTGAACCATTGTAATACTCCTACTTTTATGTCAGTGATGTCAATAATGCTTCAAGTTCAGACAGTCAAATGGAGGTCTCTTAAAAGAAGAACAAAGAAGATGCTCAGAACTCTTGGGATTGTCGTTCTTAGCCTATATTTGAAGTTTGGAAAAAATGATTGAGAACTAGAGATATCTATCTATGTATTACTGTATCTTGCACCATGAAGAGGATAGTTTGACAGTTTTATTTCTAACTCTCTGTGGTTCCCAGGTTTGTTTTAGGTCAGCAGCTAGGTTTGCTTAATCAAGCTGCAGTTTTCAGTTTGTGGTTTTGATGGCCAAATTTGCAGGGAAAATATCCCACTTTGCCTGTTGACCATGCAAGAGGTGTTTAAGTTACAGGCACATATTATGAACAAAGTAAACAAAATAGCTTGCATCCACTGATTGCCATGGGCTTTTAATAAGAAGACCAGTATACTATAACAGTGATAACAGGAAAAAGGTGCTAAGAAGGTGGGGCAGTGTGGGACAGAGGGAAAGGTGATTAATTGTCCCTCAGGTGCTTTACTTCCTTGTAAATATCTTCAGTGTCAGCTCTTGCAGCCATAGTTTAATAATGTTAAAATAATATAAATATAAATAAGTAACTTCATATTATACTCATTTGGAAATCTCCTACTCCAAAATACAGAGCTAAAGAATCTGATTCCTCTGAGCTGTTTCTCCTCCCACAAGAGACCTGGGAGAGAAAAGGATACTCAGACCACTTCAGCATTTGTTCTTCACCTTTCACCATTCATTCTTTGAATTTTTTTGATCTCCCCTCTCTTTGTCCCATCTCCTGGCATATTGAGAGGAGGATTTGAAACCTTCCCAATGCAGTTGTCACTATTGGAAACTTCATATTTTCAGCACCCTGTCTGCATAATCTTAATAACTTGATGCTTATAACGTGGTTGTAGAGGTGGTGTAAGTGGTGTTACCCAAAAGAGCTCTCTGTGTAGGTGAAACAAAATCTTTTACATTCCTCAGACCAAAAAATAATATTTACACTATTTCCACTTTCAAAAACGATCTCTCAGTATTCATTGTACCTGCATTGTAAATACTGCCAAGCTTGGGAGCACAAGAGAATGGCATAGGTAGAGATTATCAGATGCATTGCAAACCTTTTGTTCAGCTGTCAGAGCATCTGAATGAAGATGGTTTGGTGTCAGGCATCCTATTATAGCTACTTCATGCTTAGACTTGTTTCATTTGTTCCCCAGGTGAAGCTGGCAGGAGTCACTGCAATGTGAATGATCTTGCACCTGGAATCCTGAGCTTTTGCCCAGACAATCTGCATAGAACCCCTGTGTGAATAAAATGGCTCACATCCTGCTTGGTTCATCCCAATATTGATATCATTAATATCGATGGCAGATTAAGCTTCTGTCTTCAAAGCAAGATAGTTTTAATCATGGTTGAAATCCTCCTCTGTACTTTATAATATTTTACTTTGAAGTTACAGTGTTTCTCTGGGTGCCATTTTCAGTTCTGAATATATTGTCCTGTAAAGCCCACTAAGCTGCTTCATGCCCATTTATTGCCCTTAAGAATTGATTCCGTCCCCTCAAGCACTTCCTCATTTTTTGAACGTGTGCCTTTGTAGACTTTACAAGATGTGTTACCACATTAATCATTATAAATTCCAGTGTGTGCTTAAGGTCTTTAATGTTTGGTCCCAAGAGGCTTCACATGTAATAGGTGAATTAAGAGCTCTTTACATACTGAAAAACATGCAGAATAAAGACCTTCTGTAGAACTTGAAACACTTTGAGAAGTGGTTTGTGCTTTGTAAGTGCTGCTCTGCCTCACGTTCCTCCATTTGTAGCAGTGCTTTTGACACTTTCTTGCTAAATTTGGCTTCCACGCTGTGTAATTAATTTAAACATTCATCTATGCCTGGCTGAAAACTTTTGATGGCTTAATCTTTTCATAAATAAATCTATTTTTTGTCCTAAAATTGTCCTAAATTCCAAAGCAAATAAAACAAAAAATATTTGAAGGTCTGAACTGCATTTTTCTCCAGTGAGATCTGTACACTCTGTTTAAGAGCAGAGCAGGACCTATCAATCAGAAATGCAGATACTGATTTACAGGGTATTCAATTAAAACCCTGTTTAATGAGGAGAAATGAACTGAGCATTCAGCTGACCACAGTGTGTTCTTTGAGAACTCATTACTTGCTGTGTTGGAAAACTTACCGGTCAAGGAAACTTACAGTACCTGTCAGGGCTGCAATTTCAGAAAAAGCCACTTGCCTCCGTCAGCACGGCTGTTTAGATAAACCGATCACTTCTCTAATCGATTCTGAGTGCTGAAAAGTTGCCATGGATACAAGATCCTGCAGCAATCAAAACAGAAGGTACGTTTAGAATTGGAAGTGACAGATTTATTCATCACATACTTAACAAGCCTTTGAAGGGAAGGAGAGAGTTTGTCAGAGTCCTTAGGCTGTGTATAAAAAGATTGTGGAGAAATACTCAGAATTGCCAATAGGAGAGGACTGGGTAATATTTGCATTAGAAACATTGCACAGATATGTTTGTTTGAAACTGTTGCTCTGGATGACAAAACCATCAAAGTCTGCAAGCCTGTTGTCATTTATCTTCAGTCTCGGGAATGAAAGGTCAGCTGCAAATTTCTGTATTGTTGGTGGAGGGTTTCAAACTGTTCCAGGCTCAGCTTAGGTGGCAAGGAATGCAGGGCAGCCACCTCTGAATTCAAACTTTTGGATCCTTCTCTCATTCAGAGCAAATTTCACAAAGTGAGTTTTTAATTTCCCCTACAAAAACTTGCTAGAATCCTGCAGAAGAATTGCTTGGATTTCTGTATGATCCTGCTGAGCTGCCTTCTGCTCTCCTGTTTTATGGTTTTCTGAGTTCAGTGCATTTTTCAGCTGGGTGTTGTAGGGATGTCACCCCTTCATTTGCTGATGGTGCCATGTCCTGCTTTGTCACACAAGGCTCAGTCCTCAGAAATTCGCTCACTTGTATGAGTGAGATGGGAAACAAAACAACAAAATCTACTTTAACTGTGAAAGGCCATGGAAGGCAAATTAAAACGACCCAAAGGAGAGGGAAGTGTTGCAATCATTTCATTCTCCTGCGTAAGCTCCTTGCAGTCTTAGAACTGTGCTGAAATTAATTTTCTCTCTTAGTTCTTTCAAACTTCTCAGAAATCACCTCTCCCCCTCCCACTTCTGTAAACTGAATGTATATTTAATAAGAGGACATGCAAAACCAAACTCATTTCCTGGTTTCTCCTACATATAAACACACAGTGCTAATTGAATTTTTTTTGTAAATCAGTGTTCACAGAAAAATAAAGCATGTTTCCTTAGTTCAAAGCATGTCTGGGTTGGAGGGTTTTGTGCTCAAATCAAGAAACCTCTGTGGCATTATATAAACATGCAAAGAAAGTCAGTATAATTGATAGGATTTCTTTTAAGCATTTTTTTGGTTTTCTTTTCAGCCTTGGGGCTTTCTAGTAAAACTCGGAGATAGAAATTCACTTGGAAAAAGCCAAGGGCAAGCATTCAGTGAATGTGTGTGCAGCAGCCCAGCTGTGTTTAGCCGGCCTCTCCTGCCAGGGAGCTGATCTGCCAGAGAGGTGCTTGTGCAGCAGAGAGGACACGAGGCAGGACTTCAGAGCTCCCAATCGGTGTTTAAGTGCTTCGATCAAACTGATTGTCTCAATCAATGTGGGGTGGTGCTCAGGCACGTGCTCCCTGGAGGATGCTCTCCAAAATGAAAAGGTTCTTATTTCACTGCATTTAGGAGTGCTCTTGCTTTTGCTGAGCAATTCAACCCTTGTATGTTCTGTGATCACAAAAATGGTTTTCCCTGGAATCTTCAGTTTGTGGATCTGAGTATACATCATGCAATACTTATGTCTTTAAGCTCACATACACATTGTAAACTTAAACAATGCATTCTATTACTAGAGATAAAGAATGAAACAAAATTTGGTTTCAATTTAAGTGGATCCGGCTTAATTAGTGTACTATTATATGTCCTCCTCTTCAGCATTCAGAGGGTTGCAAATTAATAAACTCCATCTCACAATAAAAAGAAAAGCTTTCATAAAAAATTTGAGGTTTTGTTTACTACTATATCTGAAGTCAGTGTTATTCACAAAAAATTTGGGTGCTGCCCAATATTCTTTTGCAAATCCTCGGTGCTCCAAAGATTGCAGAGGAGTGTGATTTATGGTGCTCCCCTGTATCGTGTGTGTCTCTCTCCTTTGTTTCAAACACTCAGTCACAGAGGAAGAACACCTCCTTATGGCCTTCAGAATCACAAAAAAATGAATGGCCAGATTTTGGAGGAGGGCTGGAATCCCCAAAACACCTGGAATGCATTTCCCAAAATATTAATCCTAGGAGTAATTTCTAAGAATTTTGAGAAGGGTAAAAGAGTTTAATGCTCCCAAGACACTTGCATGGGTGGATTTTAAATTATGCCCTTTTTTTATTTTTATCTTTTTCTTCTATAGCTGCAAAGAATTACTTCTGTTGTTGTCCATTGCCCTACTGCAAACATTTACCAGCTCCTCTGTGAGCACTGCTGGTCTCCTGGTGCCCAGCCAGCCTTGTTAGTGTAAACTGATGTTTTCTGGAGTGCCAGAAGTATGTAAAGAGACACAGTGTTAGAAGCTTGTTTAGACAGACAGACACCAGATTTTTAAATACATTAAAATAGGTTTAAGTTGATGTTTTGCTCCGAACCAAACTTGCTGTCTTCTGTGGAATTTCATTTGTGAGGGTGCAATATTTTAGGCTACTCTGATAACCCAAATCTGCACACATCCTGCACATATAGGGGAAGAGGGACCATTGCAAGAGTAGTTCTCATTCTTACATCTCAGCTTCCAGCAGTTTATAAATCATCATTTGTATATAAATAGAACTTGTTGTATTTCCACTTATAATTAGCTCTCTAAAATCTAATACCTACTTAAGGAATGATGTCTTAAAAAATGTATAATCAAGAGGGAAATACGTTGTTTGAATGTCAGTTTTCTTGGATAAACAAACATGAGAGAATGTTACACACATCACCATGCATAGCATGTAAGGAAAATGCTTTTGTAGTATTTGATACAGGTTAATCTTTATGTTATAAAATTAAGTAACTTTGCCTCACTACTTAGATCTACAGTAATTTTTCCTCAGTTATTGTGTTAGCAAGTACAACATGACCTTATTAGAATAGAAACCCTATTAGTCCTTTGTACCAAAGTCACAGATCACAAGGAGAGTTGCACTAGAATACACTGGGGTAAACATTCAGCTTTAGGTATAATACTTCTTGATGTATGTATTTATTTTTCTGTCTGTGTCCTTGGTGGACTTTATAAGGTTTAAAATAAGAGGTCTGAGATCAAAATTAATTTTACTCTCTTTATACAACATACAGTAAATCCATTTTAACAAATGCAAAAACTGAAGTCCTATCCTGGGATGTAGTTGTATAAATTACCTAATATATCAATTACTTCTCTATGTTTTTTTCATGGAAACCCACGATAAGCTTCCATTTAGAAGTACTGGTATAGTATAATATTCCTAAAGAGAGGAAGGAAAACTATTTTATGCTAAGGAACGGACTATAATTCCTGAGAATGTAACGTCATTGTCCCTTGAAAACCTCAAGCTGAGATACAAGAATTTGCTTCCTGCCTTGGCAGGCTGCTGTGAGAGCCACTGATTTGAACTGCACCCCCTGATCAGAAGTTCAGACTCTTGACAAGTTTTGATTTATAGCCATGCAGGTTTAGGAATTAGGAGAAGGCAGAGAGCAGCCCCATTAAACTCCATTGTGTCTGGTTCTGTACTTTGCCCTCTGCTGCAAAGCAATGCTGGGAGTTCTCTGCCCAGGCTGGTCTTTGTGTGGGGCTGTTCCAATAGTGCAGGACTGGAATGGAAAATTCATCCTGACAAATGAGTGAGCCATCCATTAATTCTGCCAGCACTGAAATGCATTGCTCTAAAACTAGAATCTCTAAAGGCATGAAACTCATTTCCTCTTCAAGCTGTCAAGTACAACTAAAATCTAAATTTTTAAACCCTTTTTTCCTGACACTAATTTCCTTTTTGGGGTGAACTTATTTAATGCTCTTTGCAAGGCACTGAACTGAAACCGAAGTTTCTGGAGAGTTTCTCAGAGTTGCAGGTTCTGGTTAACAGCAGGATGATGCTCATTAGTATGACATTATTTTATTAGTAGATAATTAGGCTGATAATGCTAATTCAGATCTTGATCACTTTGATAACAGCAAAGAATGAAGCTGATAATGAGGAACTCTAATTTGTTAAGTGGATATTTGTTCACAGAGCCTAGATTGACTACCAAAAATGTTTCAAAAATTGTTTTCTGCTTTCACTCTCTTTTCATTTTGAGGGTTCAAAACCACTAAATGGACATGGGACAGATCACCTAAATTTGGGAGAGTAAAATTTGGTTGGCATATGGAGTCATTAAATGTTTTATTACCTATTAAACTATCAATGGGTAATTTTATATTTTTAAGATAATACTGATGGGCTCTTTAACAAAATGGATCGAAGCATTTAATTCTGGGCATGAAGAAATCACTAGCACCATTGAAAATATATGATGTAAATGTAAAGTTGAAATTTAGATAAACTAATCACTCGATGCTTCAGCCTGTCAAGCTAATTTTATACTTTAAAAATTGTTTTGCCCAGAACCTTTTCTTCTCTCTAATGAGAAATACTTCCTTTGAATCCCCTGTTTGAATGTATACTGGGGGCATGGGAATTATTCAATAGAAGATGTGATAAGTTGCAAAAGTTCCAAGTTGGTTTGTATCTTGACATCCAACAAAAGTCTGTGCTGGCTGTTTTGTGAATTTCCCTCTTCACTGACCTTTCCCAGTGCTCAAAATGGTGTGTTAAAATTTTATTTATTCATTGTTGAGTAAGGAATGGCACATACCCATAACACTTTAATTTCTTCCTGTTATGGGAGGACCATAAGAATCCCTCCTGATGCTAATTAAAACAATTTGTTCATTTGTATACATTGTTTGCTGTTTATTCTCAGAGAATTACTGGCAGGAATTGCTACTGACACAGCAAATTTCAAATTGACACTAGAGAGCATTTGTGGGATATATGTCTCACAGCTGGGGGAGGAAGATTGAGTAGAAAATCATCACCTTAATACTCTGTGACCTGAATGGGTAAAGAAATCAGCATGGTTTGAATGTCTAAAAAATTAGTGAAAAACAGGCGGCAGAACAAGTGCCTTTTACCTGCAAGACAGCTTTCAACCAGCATGGAATTGCAAGTAATGCAATAATCAAACAGGGAAATCCTGAAGAGATCTCTCTTCCTCTGGAATTTGGTACTTAAAAAAGCAGATGACAATGGAGGCCTGGTTGTTTAGATGATTATCTATAACTCAAACATAAAAAAAATTCAGTGCTAATGGACATGTAGCTGAGGCACAAAATATATGTTTATGCAGTATAAAATAGGTCACATGAATGCAAGTATATGAATTAGAGTGTTCAGATTTTCATGTACACTTTCTGTATTTTTTGCACCAAAGACATTGCTGAATCACAAGTGTAACAAAGCATGCAAGTGCCTTATTTCCATAAGACATAAAGTTTGCTTTTCCTCTCTCTTCCCTCTTTAACAATTACTAAATGCAAATAATAAAAGAAACAGAAAAATTACCTTGAGTTAATGGAATTACAGAAATGTTGGACCTTTAATTGGAAAAACTTGGAAATGTATTGGGTAGTTTCAATATATCTGTGGTATAGGAGACCACATTTTTGTTTGTTAGTTTTTCTCCTGCCTGGACTTTATCATCTTTATGTCCTTCTGGCAGTATGAGGAAAGGCTCAGATAGGTTTGCTCTTGATTTTAAAAAGTTACAGAACCAAAGTGAAATAAAAGGACCTTGGTAAAGAGTTAATAAATCTTTCCTGTCTTCTAGAAGGCATCAAGTCCATAGAAAGTGATGCTTTGGATGCACTTCCCCAGTGTTCTTGAGTGATATTTCAGAGAGCAGAGTGGTGAACTGGAGCTAATACCCAGCCATCCTCAAAATTTTAGGTCTCATTGTAAACCAAATTGTACTACCTTGGATGTGAACTGTCCCATGGAGTTAAACACTTTTACGTTCTTGATGGAACAGAGTTCCTGTCAAAATGAGACAGCTTGAGCTGCCTGAGGCCAGCTGGGTGCAGGATGTGTCATTTGCTGCTGCTCACACAGGACAGCTGAGTTATAATTAGAAGTCCAAGCCCAACTCTTCATTGTTCAACTGAAAAGAAGAAACAATTCTTGTTTGGCTTTTCAGTCGTGCAGTGTGAGGTTCAATTCCTCTTGTCTTTACCTGCAAACACAAAGGTTTTCAGGACTGTGCTCTCTGACTTGGTGAGGTTGTCTGCTATAAATCTCCTTTCAATGCAAACTACACCTAGTCATTATTAAGGCAGTGGTGGCTGTGTTTACAGTGGAAGTACAGAACTACATAAGTATTTCACGAAAATATTGCCATACTACTTGTGCTTCCGTTTGCAGAACTTGATTTGTTTTCACTGGGCCCTAGATTTTTTCCCCAGATTTGCTATTCAGACCCTGAAATTAATTAATCACATGTTAGCTCTGGAGTACTAATCCCAACTTCACAAGGGGGTGGAAAGTGTGGAGTGAGAGACAGGATAATTTTACTCTTGCTAATAGCTCTTAGGTAAAACAGTTCTTAAAGCAACAGACTTCTATTTTTTTAATTTTTTTTTTTTCTGTTAAGTTTCTTAGTCTTTTACTCTCACCACGCTTAACAAAAGGCTGGTTCTTGGTTCTCGGTTCTCTTAGTTAAACTGAGTTGGATGCCAGAGGAGTTTAAAGTTTTCTGAATGCTAATTGAGTGAAATGTGTAAATTTTCTTTGCTAAATAACGGGCTCTGCCATGTTTCAATCTGTCTTTCATTTGATATATTTGACATACATTATCGGTGTTTAATGAATATACCAAGGTATTTCTTTTAAAAATGATAACTATATAAATAATTCAAATACCCAGAAATAAAATTACTGTGGCTTTCCTTGCGCTTTCTCCCCTGGCAATGTGACACCATGGGAATATATAGGTAGGGAATGCTGCTTGTTAATGATGGACAAAGGATTTTGCTTCCTCTACACAAGTAATTAAAGATTGGCAAAATATGAAAGAACAGCTAGCATATTCTGATTTGCCAACAGACCCCTAAAACCAACATCAGAGGATAAGAACTGAGGAGAGCAACAGGCTTGAGCTGTTTCAACAATGAACTCGTTCCTTATGGGCTGCCCAGAATCCTGCCAGAGAGCCTGTTCCTAAGTCTAGTATGGGAATCACACTGGAATTGTGATTCAGCTGCATATTGCAGCTGACATATACCTCTATCTTCAACTACAACCTACCTTTTAGCAAGATATTTTGTACCATTCCACTAGATCAGAAATCTGGTGTGACATTGACTATCTTCAAATCTGTAAATTTTCTATTGGACAGTGCACCTTACATTTGTGAAATATCTAAAAGACCCTGGTTACTGAGCACTGGCCTCTGACAAATGCTGTTAATAGGGATGGTCTTACTAGAAGGATTTCTCTAAGGGAAGTAATATCTAGGCATAAAATAAATGTTCATCCTGTGTAATTGTCTAATGTCCAAAGTGGCACTAAAAGGCCCTATTGCTTGCAGGCTAATGGTCAAGTGCAAGCAAATGCAGCGTGTTGAAGGACAGAGGATGGGAAATTGGCCATGGTAGAATGAGAGGGCTGACGTGGGAAGCAGAGCATTTCGGTGAGGATGTGAGAAATTCATGTAATGAAAAGAAGAAGAAAAATGAATCCTGCAAATAACCTCAGAACTGCTGCCAGATCTAACACTGCTGATGGTTTTACAAGACAGAAAAAGAAAAGAAAGGAAAGCAAATGAATTTTTTCTGATGATACTCAGATTGGTATTATAATTTTTGAGATCTATTTGGGTAGCTTTGCTTTTAAATTACAGCAATATTAAATCAATACTTAATAGTTTTAGTGATTTTTATACATTTCTAGGCCTTTTGATAAAAGGAGGAAAACAATATATTACTCCTCTTAAAATATATTCTGCTCCATATTTATACCTTACCACTTTGTGCTTAGGGGGTAAGAATGTTGCTTGGGACATAAGTTTCATACTGAAATATTGCTGCTAATATTGTGTAAGAAAAAAAATATATGTGTGTGTGTATAAAATATCTCATACACGTTGCAGGTCAAAATATTGTCCTTTTCCTTTTGTCTTCTGTGGATTAAAAATATATTGTAAACAGACTGGTGCTTCTACATCTACTTCAGTGAGAATGTCTCATTTTCTTAAAACTAAAGTATCTTCTGGGGAAAGGAATTCCTGATGTTTTACCTAGCAATAAATAACTCATATACAATGAATGGAAGTTAAAATACCTTCTTTAGAAGTGAAAATACAAACAACACTTTTCCCTTTGAAAAAAGTGGGTAGCTACAGAACTTGGGAAACGGTTTGAAACATATAAAATACTGGATAACAAATAATGGATTTGTTTTGCTTTTTGGTTTTATTTCAACCGTGTGTGTTTGCTATTTTTGTGATGTTCACCCAAGGTGGATAGAATAATACTGTAATTTTATCACAGATCAGGTTGGTGGTTTCATTTCAAAAAAATCCCTTTGCTTGCCAAAATCTCTTGTTGGTACCAGTGAGGTGGGAGGGTAACACAGTCTTCAGAGGAGTCAAATGCCATTTGTCTGCATCATGTTGTTATCTATACATGCTTTTTGAAAGTGCCCTTTCCCTACTTGCTGATTATGATATGAATTACATTTTGAGACATTTGTATCCTCATATCTCTCTCCTAAACAAGCTTTCACAAGGGCAGCTTTGGTGTGATTCCTGATGTCCTGTGTTGCTGGGAAATGAAGTGATTTCATGTCCTATGAATACTTGGTGGAGGATATGCTATGAACAATATCCTTAAAAAATCTGCTGAAAATACTTATGAAGTATTTGAAGACCCATAACTCTATAACTGACTACCACAAATTATATTAAAGAAGGAGAATGAAAAAAAGTAATTCTTTTGCTGATGGAAGTTGGCAGATGTATCACTCATTTTCTTAGTGAAATGGATTCAGCGGAATTAATGTTGGACATAAAACTTCCTTTGAGAGGCAAAACTGCTTAAATTGCAACCTTATAAATATGATCAGTCTTCCATAGGAATGGGGATGAAGATTTCTAATAAAATACAGGTTTAACTGGAAAAGTGTTTTACATGTGTGCAGGAGAGGGTACAGCCATTTCCAAGAAGCAAACCTGGCACTCCTGTGTGTCTCAAACCCTGCTTGTGTGGGCAGGCACATCTTTGGGCAGACACAGCCTTTCCTGATGTTTTCTGTGGGCTGAACTGGTTTTGTTTGGGAAGATTGATTTTTTTATTTGAGCTTCAGCTGTTGCAGCTCTTCCTTTCAATCTAGAGTTAAATTTCCAGACTTTTAGCCAATGATGCAGCCATCCTGCAAAAGGCAGCACAGGCCCCTTTCCCATAAGCAGGGGATCCTTATTCTGTTTTTCTCCAGCCTAGATAACCATCCTCAATTGTGAAACAGCTGTTTCCATTTCAAGGGTGTTTCTGACCAGGTACTGACCTCTTGCCTTGCTATTAATATTATTATTTAATTTAATAGTGAACCAACTACTTGGCCCAAGTGTCTTGTTCTCCCTTTTGTTGTGGGATAACTTTATGTCTTTGGAAATGGGCATTCTTAGGAAGGCAAGTCTGCTTCATACAGGTCATGCAATGATGGTCTGGGGCAGAAATTATATCTTTGTTAAAACATTTGGTCTCAGGAAGCTGCCAGTAGGCACAGGGAGTTTAGACAATTGTGTGCATCAAGGTTGGATTGCTAGCATTTACATGAGAGTTTGGGCACCTTTTTTTTTTTTTCACCATAGCTTTCTTTTTTCTAAGATAATTTTTTATGGTGTTCAGTCAAACGTTTCTTATAGGCATTGACAGATGTGACAGAATTGTCTTCCTTTTGAGTTTGATAAATTCTTTTTTTTTCTAATTCTTTTTGGCTTTTTAAATGTTGTGAGAGGCAAGAACTTAATCAGCCAAACAATAATTTTTATGTAGGTAATTTACATATAACTGAATCAAAATTGCAGTTCTCTGCCAGCCTTCAAAGGCCATGTCATTATGTCCCAATAATATTGGTCCATTTTTTAAAATTTCAGACTGGCTCTGAGTTTTAATTCCTAGTTTAGGAATTCCTTAACCAATCTGGCTTATATTAAAATTTCCTTCTCAAGGTGCCTTTCCCATCTTCCCCTTGGTCTGTCACAACATTAACATGGTAGTTGTTGTGCTCACTTTGCCCTTTTGAAACCTAATGGACCCTTCCTAAATTCAGTGACTCTGACAGCTGGAGAGCCATTTGTGATGAGTTTGTTGGTATTTTTAAACCTTTTTTTGCTGGACTACTTTTTAAACCACTGTAACAGGAATTCTTTGATGAAGCAATGAATGCAGAGCCAGGTGGTGTTCCCTTGCTCAGAGTATCCTGTGACTTCACTGGGGGCAGTCCCCTTGCAGCTCTCAAGCAAACTGCCCTCAGCCCCCTAAGCAGGGTGAAGTCACCATGCTGGAAAGGTGAAAATGTTTGAATTTCTTTGTGGCTGCTGCCATGGGGAAGCTGAGCAGCTTGGACTGCAGTGGCTGCACTCCTAAGCAATAGATGGGGTCAGGGTTTCAAAGCCTAAACAGGTGGTGTCAGGTGTAATTCAAAGCTTAAATCTGTGATTGATTTTTTAATTTGTAACCTGGACTAAATATGTGTCAAGTGTCTATGCCAATCTTCTTTAAAGTCCAATTGGTTCTCTTAACCAGTCACTGTTGTGTCAAAAAAAACCAAACCAGATGACCTCATGCATCCTTGGATGTTTAAAACTGTAATTAGCACCTGAGCTAAAATACATTTACTTTAGTCTTCTTTCATAGTTCACCAAGTGACTTTGAGCACAAGCTATCAAAATGATGTGCCTGGTAAGATGAAGAGGCCTGCAGCTGGAAAATGAGGGTGTCCAAGTGCATCCCACTTGGCTTGGGAGTTAGCAGGAGTCTCAGATCTGGGAAATGAGTCGGTACCTCACTCAGGAAATCAGCATGGGTATGACAGCAATGAGTAAGACTGACCAAAGAGTTTGTTATTCCTTTCTTTCCTTTTTCAAGCATAAAATGTGACCCGAGTAACTTTGTCTCTGCTCCCTCAAGGACATGCTCATCATTATTCTGTGTAGGGTCGGGAAGGGAAGGAGGTGGGTTATGCTGTGCTTAACAATAGGCCTGAAGAGCTTAACCAAATCAGACCAAGGATAAAGGAATCAATAGTAAGAGACAAATAAAATAAGCAGTGCTGCTTTCTGAATATCACATTAGTGTCACACATTCTCCTTTCTGTTTTGTGAAAGAGAAGCTCTGAGCTCATATAAATGTCTGTTTGTTTTTCAGGTGTGATGGTGCTCAAGAGCTCTCCCTCTTTAATGACAGAAAATTAAAGGCAGACAAAGACGGATGGGAGAAAAAGCAGAACACAAAAATAAGTGGGATAAAGTAAAGGACCCAGGGTTTGGTATTAACTACGAGAAAGTGAAAAAGGGATCACCAGAATGAAAAGACACCCTCTCCCTCTCTTTGCCAAACAAAAAAAATGCCACCAGTAATGGCAAAAAGCCCATGCATTCCAGTAGCTTTGGGGTAGGATTAATCTATCCCAATTTAGGAATCAAAAGAGTATATTTTTGTATTTGACAATTTATATTTTATAATAAAAGAAAACAACTAGGTGCTGCCAAGGAATTGTTCCTATTGCAAAGATAGAAACTGGGAAAGTGTGTAAGTCCTAGGACATCAGTAATATTGTGGTATTATGGCCTAAATGTAAGTGTAGGCACAGCTTCCTGTTTAATCAGGGTTTTTGTATATCCCTATTCTTACTGCTTTGTCTTTTGCTGTGTTTTGGAAACTGAAAGGCTTGTGGCTGCTTTCTGTTTCTTACTGTAATGATGTTACCAGTGAAAACACAGCTCTCTTTCTTGGCTTTTTAATCCAATCATCTAGATCTGCATGCAGTGGTTTAGTCAGCTTGGGAAATTTCAGTTGAAAACAACCCATGCTGAACTGTTAATGTTTTCATTGAATTGTCAAACTCCATGAATTCATTGCTGTATCACCAAGTGACATTCTGAGAAAATTCATAAACATGTTTGGTTAAAATTTTAAAATTTAAATGGAGAAAAGGGATAAAAATGTCTAATTTTGCTGCATTTTTGCTTTTATTGCCATATAAAAAGATTTCCATACCCCCTAAAGATCATATTTTGTTTGTGTAAGTCTAGGTTCTGGGAGCAGCATTAATTTCTGGGTTAACATGTAAAAGGAGAGTGAGATTCTTTACTCCCCCGGTTCAGAAGTTTAGTTCTCTCTCCTGGTCAGCCACTTTTAATTGCAGAGCTGCCCATTTGTTGTGTTCCTGACACTGAATCCTGCATAAAGCTGTTGCATTTTGTTGCTGACTTCATAGAAATAAGTTTGACACTGCTGACCTAAGAGGCATCACTGAACTTTGCTGCGAGAAGGTAAAAAAAGTAGAAAGGAAACAAAATAATATACAATAGATTAAAAGGGGCCAGAACCCCAAAATACTCATGTCTAATAAAAAGGAGATGAGATTACTGAAGAAAACAGAGTTATCTGGTTTCATGTGGAAGGTGACTCTGTCAGCTATGTGGTGCAGAAGAGACTGAATTGAGAGCTGTCTGCCAAAGGAGCAGGAAAGAAATGAGAGGAAACTTCCTGCCTGTACAGCTGCAAACATCTGAGAAGGAGGAGTGGAGAGCCACCCACTCATCCAGAAATGCCTTTCAAGAGTCCTTTTGAAATGATGCACTTGGGAGAACATTTACCTGAACAGCAGCAAGTAATCCCTAATTGAACTGCCAGAGGCTGTTTCTTGACAATGCAAAGCATTTTACTTTTATCCTTCCCTTTTCTGGTGCTGATTGATAGATAGGCTGATTCTGCAGTTGCCACTGCAATAGAAATCATCACAATACTATCAAGTACAGTTTGGAGAGGGTTTTCATTCTCACTCTTTTCAGTAACTTTATCAAGATCAAATGAAACCAATTGGCTTAAAAACACTCGAGCTACTTAGAAACAAATCCTTGTGTACATGATTTAGTAAGTTATCTAAAAATTCAAAAGGTAATAAATCTTAAAAGAAAGGTTTTAGTGTGAAGTAAAAGCATCCATATACCAATATTCATTGAAAAGTTACTTTGAATTAGCTGCCTATCATGGGTCTAGTTGTATGTATATATACAATTTAATGAATTTCTTGCTATCTCTAAGTTTCTATTTTAAAAAAATTACTGCTGTGTTTTAGTTGCTTCTGTGGCTAAACTCAGGAGATTTTAAGGACAATATTTCTTCTTCATGCCTGGGTCTTGAGTATTGTTTTCATTAAAACAGCAAGCTGGGAAAAGAAAATCTGTTCATGAGAAAAGAACCATCCATCTACATGCCACACACTCAGAGTCTGGATCAGTTTGCACAGCCTGTTCTCACTGAGCCCAGCCTTGTTCACATGTGCTACATTTAGCATCAGCTGATGCATTATATAGAAATATGTTGTACTTTTCAATTCTTTGTCAGACACCTACAAGTTTGCTTTAGTAATTTTAATTTTATTACAAGAATACTGTATCTGGACCTTTTGTTGACTTTGTTCATTGCTTTCACAGCAAGACTCTTCATGAAAATCATTAAAGACTCAATGAATCTTACAGATACCATAATGTGAGTATATTCTCATCTTTCTTCCCAGAGGTGGTGGCCCCTGCTGAGTATGTAAACAGAAATGCAACCAAGTGCTGGCTGCGAGAAATGATGAAATAAATTGTTTAAACAGCACCAGGAGTTTGGGTGAACCAGACTCTTTTCTGGCACTGATGTCTCTTCTGGATTCTGTAAAAGGAAAACCCTACAGCAACCTTCCCCTTTTAATAACTAATAGTTTACTTGTTTCTAAAATTGTTTCTCTACTTTGCACTTGAGGACACAGAGCAGGTAGGGACACGGTCACATATATGGCACTGAGGAATCCCACCACTATGCTCAGTTCAATCAGTCAATGTGTGACAAAAATATAAAACTGCTGCTGAAATGCTGGAATTACTGCTACTCTGGTGCCTATTCTCATCTGTGAGTACTGGAGGAGGAGTTACATTTTACCTGTTGTCCATGAAACTGGTAGGGGAATAGAAATGAGAAAAATTCAGCAGCTTGTCCACATAAAGAAAGTCTTGGACAAAACCTGTGATAGATTTAAAGCTTTTAATGTCCTTCACCCCAGAACTGCTCTTGGGGAATTTGCTGTTCCCAAGGAGATCCGTGTGGCCATTTCTCTCTATCATTTGATATACTTCCCTCTGAAGAACTAAGGTTTTATCCAACAGGTAATTACTGCAGATAAAAAAACCCCCAAAACCTACATTATTTCATGAGTTTATCTACTTTATTATTTCTTTTAAAAGAAATCCATTAAATGCCTCCCCTGGATTTCTTCACAGTGCTGATCTACTGCATCACTAGAAAGGGGAAGTTGTTGGTATTTTAGGCCACCTCTCTTTTCAATTTGATTTCTGATTTCTGATTTATTTATCAATCACACTCACTCCCCATCCTTATGTAAGATAGGACCAACCTCATCCCAAAATTTGACACAATCCTGGCAATGATTGAGGTGATTAGTACTAGCCATCAGTTTTCCCCTTCAGAATAAAATGTGGCAAGTGAATAAAGCCTGATGGCATGGCTGTGCAAAATTTCATTTAACAGCTCATTTCAGGCAGGCCGAGTTGGATTGCCAAATATATCAAATCACTTTTATAGATCTAAGCTGTCTACCTTCTGATTTTCTTAATCGTAAATGGTATAACAGATATTGCTATGGTTTTCCCATGCATTGTAAAAGGAAAGTGTTTCAAATAAGGAGCAGAGCAAGCTGATTTGTTTGGTTAAGTTTACAGGTATAGGTTGTATGCACTCCAGATGTTTGCACACGTTCCCAGAGTCCTAGGGCTCTTTGTTTCTCCTGAATCCACTCTGAATTCTCCAAACACATCCAGTCAGTAGGCAGTTGTTGTCAATGAATTACTAAAATACTTGTCTGTTATGTTTATGTACTTTCCATCCAAGAATGAATAGATTTTGCTGTGTTGTTTCCAATTCCAGATACAAGGAAATATGCCAGAGAACAAGCTGCTTGCTGTGTTTACAGCTACCTTTTTGGTTCTGATTTTTAGTGCATGGGATGACAAAATGTATCCATTCCTCTCTTCCTGGCATTGAGGCTTTACCTGGATTTTTAGCATAGATCTGATCCCTGTATCTATAATAATACCTGGTATTTCTGCCTTGTCATAGGATCTCTACACATTTCACACACGTGTTCTGGGAGGAAAGGAGTTGCTATTATCCCTTTCTGAAAGATGAGGAGATGAAGGACAGAGAAGGAAAAATACTTCTTTAAGATCCCACAAAAAGCTTATGGTGAGTTTGAGATAGAACAGAAGTCTGTTGGGAATTCACTTTGATTCTGGCTTTGGATACTTGAGCCTAGATACTTTATTATCACCAAGTGACATTTTATAGATCTCCAGGATTCTCCTTTTCACCTACGTCTTAAAAATGAGATTCTGAATAATCATCAGAAGTGTCACTTGGTACTGGGGAATCCCCAGTTCTACTTTTCTAGACCCCATGAAGCCTGGATAAAACGTCTATAGTTTGGTTGAGTATCATTTATTGAAATGACCTTCCTTGCTTAGCAGCAGCATGATTTGTCAGCTGTATTAGAAAGTTATACTTTGTGTGAGTTTAGTAGAAATGTGTTAGAAATGTTAAATCTCACTGTGGGAATGGAAATTAGTGTGGGAAGGTTCACATGGGGGTCAGGACAATTGTCACATAATGCTTAACTAAGCCAAATTAGCTTCTAACACTTTGCAGAAGGTTTTTACAGTAAAAGAATTATTCAATATTTTGCAAACTAAAGGCTCTTCAGGGCTAAGATGTCAAACCTAGAATGCATTTGTATGTCCAAAAAGAAAAATTAAAATCAACAAAACCCAGGGAATTAGAAAGTAGAGTTCAAATTAATTTTGGCATTATTTGAGCAGATCACAGCAAAGGAATTTCTGCAAACAATTACTGCTATTCAATAACTAAGTTCAAATTTTCAATAACCTAAAAATAATTTATTTTTTTCATATTATTGCTGTTGGAGTGGGTAGAGTATCTCATACATAAATAAAATGCATGTCAGGAGAGTTTAATTCTGCCAGTAAATGCTGCTCAAAAAGAGAAATGGAGGATTACTTTTCACACTGATTGGTACTTAGAGGTCTAAACCTGAACTTCGATTTACATAAGTGACACTCATTTCCAAATTATAAATATAAGCAAAATCAGTCTTACAGCTTTTTTCCCCCACAGAAATGAAGATTTATGACATTATGCTGTTTGTAAATGAATATAGGAAGAGATGCCTGAGATATTTTTGTCTTTTCTTAGGAATTATTGCCCATTTAGCTGAAGCCAGACAGTCAGGTCTCAGAAATGTAACAAAAGTTGTGGAATGAAAGCATTTAGTGCAGGGATATCTCCAGTGTATCCTATTTAGGAAAGGGTGACAGTGTGTGTTCAGTCCTTATTAAACTTGATACAACCTTTACTGATGTCTAAGCACTGAGAAAAATCTCTTTGGAGCTTTTACTGATTGGTTGCACATTCTTAGTAAACTCAGTCAACCTTCACCTGTTCTGCTTCTCATAAAGCTTCTTTGGATGTTATCTGAGCACAAATATTCCACGTTCCTCTCAAATTCCAGGCAGACCTGTTGGTAGCTGTGTGTATCTCACCCTGGCATGATGCTTTCAGAGGAAGAAAAATAGGAAGAAATGGTGAGAAAGGACATTCAATTCTCTGCACTATTATCAACACAGATACTTTGGATATGAAGCAACTGTTAAATAAGAGCTAACATAGGCCTTGTTTTTATAAAGAGCCTTTGGTCTGCAATATCAATTGAATACCAGCTTGTCGATGAATACTGAAAAGCACTGAGACTGACCTGAGCTATGAACAAGACCTTCTGAATGCTGCACAATTTTTATCACCTGTCCAGTCAACAACAAAGGAAATTATATGGGTTGGGTGGTCGTTAGGAACCAAGGTATTAATTATTTCACATTTAAAATGTGATTGAACATTGTGGAGTATATGGTTGATTCAGTTGTTACTGGATTTGCATTCTCTTAGAAAGGGCTGCAAAGAATAACTACAGGAAGGTGTGAATAAGGAGGGAGGAATTCTTATTTCAGCAGTCATTCATCTAACAGACAGCAGCAAATGCATTACCATAAGTATCTATTGAAAGACAGCATTTGTATAATTGGAAAATGTGCTCAAAACCTGCAAATTACAACTGAACCATTTTTCATTTTAAAATAAGCAAAACAAAGTAAGAAAGTATTTTCCTATTTATTAAATTGTTTTGGGACATCTTCTTGAAGTACAATTTATTCTTTTGAAGTTAGATCTGCATCATGGGATTTTCTGTTGTACTTCCTGCTCTGTGCCTTGCAAATCATTCCTAGCACAAATTATTCCTGAATGTAACCACCAAAAGACCCCTCTAAGAGAGATGCACCTCATATTATTTTTGACTGTACTTAGTATTTCAGAAGCTGTTTGCTCAAACAGAAGGGCATCCCTCAAATACAACTTCACAAAGGGCTTATAGGATTTTTCTTCCTGCCTCATTACAATTGTAGTCTGCAACCATGTAAAAAATGTCACTTGAAGTGTAACAGCAGGAAATATTGTCCTGAACAAGATGATGCATTGGGCACACTCTCAAAGCCAATCCTCCTTAAAACTTCAGTAATCTGACTGAAGAGTTTAGAATTGATTTTCTCTCTTTTTCTTCTCTCCAGCTTTAATTTGCAGTGTTGTAGGGTGCATTCATGTTCCTCTAAATGGCACAGCAGTCTTGGGCTCCATGCCTTTGTCTCAGATAGTTGCTAGTAAAACAGGTACTTTCTTTGTTAACAGCTCTGCTGAGCTAATCCCTGAATTGATCAGTGGGAAACAAAATGTGGGGGCCCTGGAGGGAAAGACAGAAGATGTAGAATGTAGAAAGCAAGATGTCCATTGAGACAAGAGAGAAATGTTTCCAGCTGTTTCCATTACTAGAGGAGGGATAATCTGCTCTGGATGACCTTAAAACAATTGCTGAGACACCAAGAATGAGGTCTTGCCTTCCCAGCCTCACACCTGTGGGTGGCATGGAAGGATGGAGGTGGCTCCTTGTTCTTTGCTGTGTACCAGAGGTCAATTCAGCAGTGACAAGACTGGCGGCAGTCATTGATTGATTGCAGAACACAAAATAATGCATTACCATAAGTATCCATTGAAAGACAGCATTTATAGAATTGGAAAATTTGCTTAAAGTCTGCAAATTGCAATTGGATCACAGAAAACATTGCATTGAGGGCATAAAATCAAGGGTTGGAAGCTCTTTAATCTCTAACTGCCTTACTTAACAGAGAGAGGCATATTAACGTATTTCCAGATTTTATAAAAATCACTAGATAACTTTTAGTTTCAGGGAGCTTAAAGGAATTTTTAATTACAGTTCAAATCACATTTCAAATATTTTAGAGTAAATGAAAATATTTGCATTTTATTTTAGCCCTATTTTCCTAATAAAGGAGATCAATAGAGTGAACTTTTGTCCATCCTGTGCTCGTTAACTTGTTACAACTAAGTTTGACAGCAGTACAATATTTTAAATTAATAGTTCTGTTGAGGGCAAAGAGGCAGTAAAGGCTAAAATCTCACAATGATGTGAGTTCAAGTCAGGTATTCTCCATGACCTGCCCGTCAGAGCAGGCAGAGGGACAAATAGGAAAGAAGCTGAGGATATGGGGAGGCTTTTGAGGATGTATGGGATACTGCTGAAGACTGGAAGAAATGTGGATTCTTAGGTGTAAATAGAAGTTACTGCTTAAGTAGAGAAGCATGGGAATTTCAGGCACAAATCCACAGAGGTGAGGTCTCACCAGTTAAATACAAATACATTCTTGCAAAACACAGAAACAACGGTCCTGTGTTTGAATATGAACATGTTCCACTGGCCTTTAAGTCCTGAAGCTGAAACTTGTTTGTTGCCATAGAGAGCGAAAAATAATAACACCCAAATACTAAAATCTTCATAGAAAAAAATTTCTCCATCAATAATGCAATTAGATATGTGCAGTAATGTAGTGAGGAAATCAGAACAAACCTCTCCTTTCTTTGTCCATAGATTTTAGCCTGACAAAGAGTGGCTTTCCTAACAAGTCTGCAGAAATCCTGCTGTGAGGAGGGGGTCAGCACCAAGGAAAAGTGAGGGCCAGTGTATCCTTCTGAGCTCCAGAAGGGCAGATTTATGGGTTGGGTCTGCCCTTATCAGGTTGATCTGGTTTGTAGCTTGAGTATTAAAATAACTTGCTCTGGACAAATCCTTACTTCACTGAGAACATTAAAATGTCAGAGAGTTTAATATAGAGTAATTGGAGAGAACCCTACTCGAGAAAGAGATAAAATGAAATTCTTAAAACAGATTTTAAGACTGCTGTGAACCCTTTTTGTCCATCTTGAATAAGTGTGTTCCACTTTAATGAGATTATTTTGAGGCTCCCATCAGGTTTTATGCACAATTTTCTGCTGATTTTCCAACAAAGGCTTCTTTCTGTTTTTCAATAGAATTTCCTTTCTATTGGGTTAACAGTAATGTCTTTATAGCTGATCAAACATAGTCGAGTTAACTGACACACAAATTATTGAAAAACTTTATTGTTCTGATTCATACATTTACACATTTATTTCTTTAAATGTATATATGTATTTTTATATCTCATTTATGTCAATATTTATTTTGTTCTTTGGCTGCCTAATCTAATGCTTGCGAGAGCATTTCCTTTCCCCATCTCAGGGTAGATGCAGTTGTACAGTTTAGGGGTATTATTTCCCTGCTGTGTCCTCTGTGAGGAAAAAGGAATGAGAAACCATTCAGGAGGAAGGGAAAAAAGAGAAGGGTAAAGGCAACCTACAGCTTAGCATCATTTGCATACCCCATAAAATCCGATTCAACCAAGTCCTCTCCCTGTTTTTATGAAAGAATAATAACACATTTCTTAATTTTGTACTTCAGCCTTTGTTTCTCCCTAGGGAAAGGGGAAATACTGTAATTCCAGCTTAGTGGAAGTATGTAAGCCTTTTACTCATCTTGTGCATAAAGCTGATAACCCGTGCAGTTGGGACTGCTTATTTATTTCTTATTAATTCATTCCAGTTTTTATAAGTCAACCAAGCATTCAGCATTTGTAAAGTGATTCTGGAAAATTATTTTGCATATGTAATAGTAAACACTGGCTTTGCTTCCCAGCAGGGAATGGAAATGATTCATGCAATTCCCAGTGGCCTAATGAACAGAAACAGGGACTGGAGCCATGAATAGCTCACTGGCTGAAGTTTGGCAGCAGAAAAAGCCACGTTGATCAGCTGTGCCTTCACCAGCAGGCATCTCCTGCCTCGGTGGGAGTTGCTCACTGTGAGGCACAGAGGGGCACAGAAGGAAGATTTGGCACACAAGTGTGGAGCAGGGGGAGATGGAGAAAGGAGAAGAGCTCATACCAGGAAAAGAAAATTAGTTGTGAACAGTGTTCTGCTTTCTCCTATTAATTTATCAAGATTTGTAGCAATGCTAAGAAGTTTTATATTCTGTGAAGCTCTCCAGCAAGCTTCCAAAGTATGCCTAAGATTTTACAGCCTATGCAAATTCAGTTCTCCCAGGTCTGCCAAGTTCTTGGTATTTAAATGGGACCCCATTACTTTAAGCAATTTTGCTGTCAGCTATTACACAGGAAATTCTTCCTCTTTCTCTTGTTTGTTTTTAAGCAAATCCAGTTTCAACTAAATTGTAATTTAGACTTTTATCTTTCAAAATCAGCAAGTGAGCCAATGAAAGCAGTCTATAAAAACATAAATAACAGAGGTAATCAGATATTGAAAACAAAACACATGAAACAAAATCTCATCAAGTAGTGAACTGACACAATTTTCTCATTTCTCTTTTTGTTTCACCACAGCTAGATTGTCAGCTGACTCATCTGCTTTGATTTAAAATAAGTTCTGTTTCTGTAGAGTCACTTACTTGTATCACTGCCTTTTGTCAGTGAGAATTAGGCAGCCTTTCAAAAAGCTGCACAACTTAGAGCAGTGTACAGTTCCCATTGCACCATTGAGGCATTCTGCTTCTTTCACATGGAGTGTTGTTGTTTCAGTGTTTGTGCTATGATCCAAAGGCCATTGCACAGAGTGTGTTTCCAGTGACTGCAGGAAACTTTCTGTCAGTCTTTCAACACTTTGAGCTCATTTCTGCCAACTCCAGACACAGAACAGGGCTCTTCTCCCCTTCCATGGGTCCTGTGGCTGCATCTACAGAATCCCTTACTCAGATCCAGAAGAAAATAAATGAATGCTGATGTTGAAGCACTTGAGTAATCTGAGTCGATGCTCTCAGTCAGACTCAAAGGAATCAGATCCTTGCAGAGGAAGGAGGATTTACTGCTCTGAGCCAGAGCCCTCCCACAAGGTATTTCTGCAACCTGAAACAAATTCAGTTCCCTCTAATACTAAGAAAAATAACAATGCAAAGAAATAATTTCCCCATAAATTCTTACATAATTTCAAAGGGAAATATCCATCACATTTTGGATAATTTGAAGGGTTAATGATTATTAAAGCAATTAAGAATGGAAACAAATAAATGAACTGAGCACGAGATAAAAATATTGAATAGGATGGAGAAGGGGAATAAGCAGTGAATAACATAAAGTAAGGAGAAATAAAACACAAATGCAGAAATTTTTATACCACCTGCAGCCCAGGTGGTTGTTTGGTGTAACTCTGTAGGGTTTTTTTACCAGTAATAATGAACAACTGTACTATAAAATGTATGACTGTGCACATAACTACCATGAAAGTGACAGGAAAGACCATTAGTAATTATTATGAACATTAAAAAAAAACAAAAACACCCAAAAAACCCCAATGCTTTTGCTATCTGCACATGGTAGTCATCTTGGCCCAGTGAGCTCATTAGAAAAATGAAATGGTTTTGTTTGGTTACGATGTAAATGATACTCTACAGGGACTCCAGTGTTCCCTAAGCTAAAGGCAGTGTGTATAGCCCATGTTCTTCTCCTAGGGTGGGAAAACAAAAATTAAAACATCACAGCACTTTCTATGCCACGCTAACACCTTCTAGTTTGTCAGTTTTTAATATTGTGGTGTGGCAATAGTTATTCAATACAAGAGAATTGCAAATGTTTAATTTTTACAATAGAGCTATCTTGATTTATTGGGAAGATAATTATGTTTAGTTGGTTCCATTAATAATTAAACATTTCCATTGGTTTTCCAAATCATTGCCAAACAAATGTGGAGGCTTTTAATTTTCCTACCTCAAATGATTGCTTTGCTCTTCCCAAAGGAGTTCTTTGCAGCTTTTTTGGATGTCTCAGGGTCATATTCTTCCATAATCTGCTCTGTAAGACTGCCTGTTAGTTTATAACCAATAGAAATTGAAAAAGCTGCCAATAACCAAGCTGAACATTTGAGACCACAAAGAAATCAGTAACATTTGAAGCAAGTTTGGGCAAATTATCAAGATCAAACCAGCATGAGGTCATGCAAAATTGCTTAGAAAATCATAATTTATCAATGTTAAAACAGAAGGAGGTGCTGAGAAGAATTTCAGTGGGTAGCTGTTCTGCCTATAAAATTATTTGATAATTGTACTAAAGAGGTAGATCAAATAGAGATATATATAGGTTATGTTTGCTAAATCTGTATAGACACCAAGCAGACAGGGAGTGCAATTTGCTGTGTTGGTGCAGAGAAAATGCACCATGGATTGTTTAGGTCCTTTTGGATTCTTTGATTACCCTTTGAGGAAAAAAGGTCTGGATGCAATTTTAGGTCATGCCCTACAGTGAGCTCTGTATTGAATAATGGATGTACAAATTAAGTCAAAGCCAGCAGTGAACAATGGTTACCAAAAATAAGGTGCAATATCTTGTCTTTCTCATGAAGCAAAGGTGCTCAGGTGGACCAGAAAGGTGTGTTCCTTCCCTTTAGAGGAATATTGAAAATATGGATGATATTTATTGATTGCTGAGCTGGCAGAAGTTATAGCTAGCAGTGTGCTAGAGACTACAAATGAGGTCACAGACATTTATTTTAACTTTAACTTCTGGGGTCACCGGGTGCATCTTTAAAATAACAACTACTCTCCAGACCTTGTCTGTATTACAGCACAGAATCTTGGCTTCTTAAAATGCAGGGTTGATCTGTCTGAACCACATGGTAAATTGTAGTTAAAAAACTTTAAATATTTGCATTGTGAATCTAATTCTGGTCTCATTTAATTTGTTGACTGTATTTTAGCACAGCAGAAATACCTTTAAGGATCAATACCAAATTGCCTCTCTAAAGAAATATTCTCTTTCTTGGTGTCTCTAAGTTCATTATCAGGAGGATTTTATGGGGAACAAGGGTTACATACAAAAGCCCCAAAAAGCAAAACAAACCCAAGTCTGAAATGGTTCTGGATAATATAGTCAGCAAAATCTGCTTGAGATTTCTACACTATAATCATACCTCTGCAGCCACATTACTCAACCCAAATGCTGTTACTGCTTTGCTCTGTTTTTGTTCAGGAGAGCACAGCCATGTAGGTCAAGCTTCAGCTTCTTACTTTTATCTCCATCCTCATATCTCAGTGGAAATTAACTGTTCTCTTCATTTGAACAACTTAGGGATTCTATAATCTTCTCTTTTTATGAATATTATTTTGTTTAATAAATAGCTAAGCTGATATAACAAAATAGCACAAAGAGAGGCAGCTGAAGAATGGCAAACAGAGAATGATTAGGAGATCAATAAACAGTTCAGTAATTCTGAGATGACTTTGAAGTGACCTTTCAGAACAAAAAAAGCTCAAAGCTATGCAGGACACACAAATCTTAAATGATAGTTACTGTGCCAAGAAAATTTGAGTAGGTTGGTACTGTTGATTTAGCTGTCTTAATTGTGTTGAGCACTGCAAGACACAGAATAAAAGAGCAGTGGTGAGAACAAAAGAAGCACGTACAGTAAGGAAATACTTGTGGAAAAAAGAATGAGAGAAACAAAGTGAAATAATAAAATGAAGTGGGGGAGTAAGGACTGAATGCAATAAACTAACATTATGGCAATGTTCAACCAAAGCCTTCTGTATAATTCTAGGTAAAACATAATTCCATTTGGAGGCATTTTAGTTGCCTGTATCACTGGTAATGAGGCTAAAAGCCAGAACTCTTTCATAACGATGTGAGAAATGATGCCTTCAGCCCCTCCAGTATAAACTTCTCCTATGAAGGTGTGTGCTTTTTTATTTATTTTATTGTATTTTGAGGTCAGTTATGGACAGAAAAAATTCTTGTGCTTTCATTTAGTGTTCCTGTTACATTTAATGCTTCCTCAAGACTGGCACAAATATTGTCTGATTTTCTTTAAATGTTAATGTTTCAAGAGACTCAGTCTCACACATGCAGGAGGAGCCTTCACTCCACTTATAGTATTTAGTATATAATGTTCCAGAAGATCCTGTTTTATGGAACACACAAAACTGTGGGAAATGATAGTGGGTGATATAACATATACAGAACTATTTTCATGTTTCCTGTCAAAATTTTAAGTTCTATATAAATGTAGAGCTTTGTTCAGATACCGCTGCTCAGTCAGGGCCATTTTCCTTTACCCTGGACAAACTTTATTTTATGAGAAAACTGCTATTCTTCTTTTTGAAAAATAGTTGAGAAATAGGGACAAAAGGGTTTTTAATTTTTTTTTTTTTTTAGTAAGTCTAAGTTTCCCCAGCAAAACCACTTCAATTAGAGGATGTCAGCATGCATGTCAAATCAGCTCCATCTTGAACTTCCAGGTAGGAATAGCCTTCAGGAGGCAGCTTAATTGCTACTATTTCACAGTGTGTGGCTGGGAGTTGGCAGTGTTTGACTAGGTAAGCTGTGTTAAAAATTGCTTACAACAGAGATATTTGGGAAAGTCATGAACCATTTGGCAAGAGAATGGAAACAGAGAACACATTACTGAATTACGGCTTCATTTCAAATTGTTTTCTAGTGATAAGTTTGAAGAAACCTTCTCAGCAGAAAAGAGCCCAAGGGATTAAGATGATGTCAGCCTAGAAAAAAAATGAAATTAGTAAAGGTTTTGCTTGATTTTTTTCTTTTTGTGTTAGGAAAATAATACCAGGCGACCACTACTGCGTTTCCAGCTTCACACCCCAGTGAAACAGCACATTTCTTTTCATGTCAGATGACATTTTCTGTTAAGCCCATGACAGTTTAATTTCAGTTAACCACTGCTAACAGCATGAACATACAAAGAAAGGAGACAGTCCCACAGTTACAGGCTGCATATGTAAATTAGGTAATGCATTGTGTTGGGTCATTGGGGAGATGGTTGATTATTAAAAACTAAAAAAAAAAAAATTCTTCCCCCATCCTTCTGACATCTTTCTGCCTGACTGACACTTATAAAACATTTTGTCTACAGATATGCAAAACTACCTGAGCCTGCAATAAATTGAAATGGTACAAGAATGAAATATTAAGCCATAATTTTGTTATTGATTCAGTGTTCCAGGTGTATGTCTGTTAACTGACTCTGTTCTGAGGTTTAACTTTCTTTTTAATGTGCCTTTCATTTTGTTCATTTTCAGACATTAACAGTACTAGTGTTAGGTAAACACATTGTAGTTACCTTCTTGTTGTTTTAGGAGGTGGATAGGATGTTCTGTACAGTGCTAGAAAA
>VXBB01017990.1:285832-303541 GCA_013399915.1 Illadopsis cleaveri | reverse complement strand
GTAAATGGCAGAGTGTCCTCGTGGAATGCCCCCAAAATTTGGAGATGGGGCTTTCAGTGTCCAGCTTGTTACACAAAGAGTGTGTGCAAAAGAGCAGGAGAGGGGTGGCAGCAAGGGCATAAGGCAGTGGCACAGGGAGGAGCCAGAGCTGGGCACTGCTCCAGCTCAGGAAGACACAGGGAATCTGCAGACTGGGGCAGGGATCCCCCTCAGAGGGAGCAAACCCACTCCTGATATTAAATATGTGATTTAATAGGGGGAGGCAAGCAGCAAAGCAAAGAATGGGAGAGACCTGCTGTGAATGTGGAGCCTGGGAATGGCAAAATTCAAAGGGAATGTGGGAGCAGAGTGGCAGGACAGCTCTGGGAAGTGTCCTGTGCCAGGAGAACCTATACCACCACACATCTTGTCCCCACTCCATCTCCTGCCAGCCTGTGCAGGGACAAGGTGCAGCATGGCCCAGAACTGTGGAATAAACTGCAGGGGCTGCTCAGGAGGACACCAGCACTGCCACATTCCCAGGATCCACCTTCCCAAGGCACGCACACAGCTTGGGTGTGGATTCCACACAAGTGGAGGCTGAAATTGATGCCAGCTCAGAGGGAATGTGCTGCCTTTTGTTGGCTGTCACAGCTGGTTTCCCAATTTTCCTCGGATGCCTGCAGTTAGCAGGAGAGGCTGGAGCAGCCAGGCAATTAGATCCAAAAAAACCTCCTCTCTGCTCCTCTATTATTTAGCTCAATCTATAATTACTGTGTTAGGGAATTGCATAACCTTTAGGAGTGTTTTATGTAGAGTCTGTTACAGGGAAAACAGTGCCTTGTGAATCCTTCCCATCTGGCTGGGGAGAATGGATTTCAGATGGAGGAATTCTGAATGGGGTCGGGAAATACCACCCAGGCAGGTGCAGATCCCAAAGACATCATTTCAACGGGTGAACAATCATTTCAGGGGCTGATATGAGCAACATACCCAGAGGAATCTCTGGGTTGGGAGGAGGGAACAGCCTGATTCTGCCTCCCCTGTCATGCAGAACAGATCCCACCCTGAGCAGCATTCCCTGTGTCAGACTGGATTTAGGGAACAAGGCTCCAAACCTAAAAATAAATTGGCATTGCAAGCAGGGGGAGTTATTCTTCTGCCTTGAGTGAGCAATGTTTTAAAGGGAATCATGTTATTTTTTAAGCCAGAACACTTCAGTTCTAAGTTTAGCTTAGGCAAGAAGGAAATAATTAAGGAAATAAGGACTCAACAAAAGGCATTATGGTAGCACTTGACCACTATCACATAATTTTATATCATTTCCTTGGTTATAGAATTTTCTTAGACTGTATTTAGTGGCTACATGATTTTTGCAGGTTCCTGCCCAGCTACTTCTACAACTACAGATCCTGCATTTTCACACATATCTATGTGAAGTGGCTTTTAAACAAAGGCAGCTTCATTCCATAAACTTGGAAGCTCAGTTTCCAGAGGGATCCCACCACTGTCCTACTGCAGCTCCCTTCATTCCAGCAGAACCAGGCTAACAGGAAGCTCTTTTCTGGATAATCCCAGCCACATATGCTGCTGTTAATTCAACTCTTCCCAGTCCTGTGGAGTTACTCATGGAATTAAGCTGAAAAAATGCCTCAGGGAGTATTTCAGACCTACCCCTATCTGTCTTTTTAAAGGAGAAAAAAAAAAATCACAAGAGAGAACTCTGATTTTATAAAAAGCAGATTGAAGCCACAGAAACGAAAGAGCAGCTACGAAATACAAAGTTAAATAGGAAAAAAGCTTATCCTTAAAGTCTTTAAGCAGTTTTAGCAGCTACAAATCATCTAAACTCTTAGTATTTTTTGTAGTGTGATGGCCCCTTCATCTGCAGCAGATCTGTGAGGTCACCTGAACTTCCAGCTTCTGCTTTTGAGGTTTCACAAGATGGGCATAAGAGCACAAGAAGGAAAAGCACATCAGGTGCAACCAAAGTGTTTTGTAGAGCTGTAAATCAAGTGCTGCTCTTGCACCCTGGCAACACTGTGAACCTGGCCAGGTGTCCAAACCCAGCCAGGAGGGTGGGAATTTCCAAGAAGGCAGCTTGGCTCTGGTTTAAAGGACAGGTCTGAGCCCTGTTCTGCAAGTGAACACCCTCACCAACTACTAAATCTTTTTGATTTCCAGGTGGAATAATAAAAAAAAGTTTGTTCCTCCTTAGGAGATCCTTGTCCACGAGGGACAGTTCCACCTGAAGGTCATGGCTTAAACATTAGCAGCAGAATCCCTCCTTCAATTCTGTATTGCACTGAAATGTCTTGCTCTGATTTGGTATTTAACTTCCTGCTCCCCAGCCAATGCTGAACACAAAAACCCAAGTGTGAGATGTGAAGGCTACTAAGAATATTGTGCAGACTGGCAGAACCTGTGATGGGATTTTAACAATTTCTAGATTTCCTAGGAAATTAAAGAACTAAGCTGCCTTACCTACTCTTGGAGAGAAAAGGTGCTTCCAGACAAAATGCCTTTACCTATCTATATAGAACTCTGTATATTAATCCTGTGAGTGTTCAACAAAACCAGAGAAAGTCTAAAATAAACTGGAGACATCCTGTCCCTTGGCCCATCCTGGTCATCCACACAGTTGGAGGTAAAGAGTTCCAGCTTCTGCTGACACTGTACCCAAATCTGAGACAGAAAAGCTGCCAAGAGGGGACATTGTGCCCAGCTGTGTCTTCTGTAAACAAAACAAAAACCCCTCCCCAAAAAAGCAGGGAGGTTCATGGAGTGAAGGGCTCAGCAGTGGGAGGGTCAGCTGCACCCAACGGCTCAGCAGAACATGCACTTTCCATGTTTCTTCCTGGATGTAAAGGGGAAAGCAAAGGCCTGAGGCAAAGCCCAGCTCAGGGCTCCTCCTCCTCCTCCTGCACCTCCTCATCCCCATCATCCCCATCCTCTGCCTCCAGCTCGGCCAGCCTCCGCCTCAGCGCGTTCACCCTGGCCTGCAGCTCCTTGTTGTACTTGATGATGTGGATCCTTTCTTCTTCGGCTTCCTCCAGGAATCTGGAAGGCCTGTTCCACCTCAGGAAGACACCTGGAAGCCCAGAGACACCCAGGTCACAGGGGGTTCTTGAGACAAGGAGGAATTCAAGGAAGTTGTTCACATTCCAGCAGCTCCCAAGTGCACACAGTTCATATTTTCTTCCCTTTCCCTCCCCCCTAAATGGCTTCCCCCCTCCTCTCCAAGCTCACCATCCTATTAAACAAAATTAATAAAAGAAAAATGAAAAATGAGGGGGGTTTCATTCCTTTTTTTCCTCCTACACTTATCAGACCACTCCATTTTCAGCCTCCACCCTGCAGCGACAGCCTGACTGTGTCACTGTCACAAACTCTTCAGCACCCACGGGATGGGGAAACTTTCTGCAGCAGGGAACCCACTGCACATGGATTCTCCAGAATGCTCAGCAATGAAGTCTGACAAAAAAAAAACCACACAAAAGAGATATTGCCTGCAACAGGAAAGCAAACCTGGCTCACCTTCCCAGAGCTGCAGGCTCTGTGGGGCCACAGAGGGCCAGATGACGAGGCTGTTGGCCTCATAAAGAGGGTTCTGAAACCTGCTCAGCTCTTCAGGCCTGTTCACCCAGGACCAGAGGGACATGGTCTTCTGAGGCAGCTTCAGTTTAGCCCTAAGAAACCCACAGGAAAAGTTCAGTTTTATACACTCGGATCTGTAAGGCTCTTGTTAGAACCACACAGACAAGGCCACAAGTTTTTCTGTGTGCTACTCCCCCAGATAATTCAAGTTAATCCCTTCACCATCATGGCACAGGGTGCAAACCTAAAGCAATTTACTCAGCCTGGCTGATGACAATTAGTTTTGAATAAAAGATGGGGAAATAACACTTGTAAGTTGGCTGCCTGCTGTCCAGGTGAAGAATCAGCCACCTCCCCACTGTGGTTTGAGTGCCAGGTTTGGAAAGGGATCAGGCTCCTGTGTTAAGGTAGAGCTGGGAGGTGAGGCAGGGCTGTGCCAGGGAAGGATGGAAATAGAATTCTTGAGCACATAAAAGCAGTTTTATTGTGGGAATGGGCACGTCTGACAGGTCCCTCTGGTGGTAGGAAGGAACTGAGCACACGGAACAAGCAGTGCTGTTTTCCTGGGGCAATCCCACCTCCAGCACTTACAGGGATCCCCATGCCTCAGATTCCAGCAAATCTCATTCTGCCTGCACTGGCAAATTGAACTGCCAGCCAGGCAGGAGATTCACCACTCCTGTGAATGCTTCAGACAGCACAAGCTTAACATCAGACTTCAACCCCTGTCTGTGCTCTCAGGCTGATGTGCTCAGATGTGACAGGCAGGTTATTACACATAACATTCAATACTCCTCCAAATTTCAGCTTATTGGTTTCAAGTCTAACTTGGTTTTGCAGATGACTGGCTCAGCAGCCCTGCAGAAGGCAGCAGAGTCTCTTCTAAGTCCAGATTACTTTAAGGACAGAGAGGTTTAGAGAAAGCTTTAAATTGCTTTCCTTCTCTGGAGGATCATGTCTGTTTTTCCCTTTCTGTCCAGTGCCCTTCAGTCCAGCAGGAGACCCTCAGCCAGGAGTCCTGAGAGCAGAACTGCCAAGCTCCAAACAGGAATCCAAACCTCCCTGGCAGCTGTGGGCAGCTCCAGTCCTTCACCCTGTTTCTGCTCCCAGGAGGGTCTCAGGACCACCAGGCTACAGAGTCACATTCCTCCCTCACAGGTGAGGGACAGAATTGTCAGCTGTGGCCTTTGCCTGCCTCAACCTCCTCCTCCAGGCCTGCATGGACAAGTCTGCTTCCCACAGCTGTGACTCACATCAAACTCCAGCTGGTTATTCTTTTATGGAAGAGTTTCTGTGTGAGAAACTAAATAAACTGGTGATGGGTGGAGATTTTTGGCCAGGTTGGACGGGGTTTGGAGCAACCTGGGATAGTGGAAGGTGTCCCTGCCCACAGCAGGGGGTTGGAACGAGATGATCTTTAAGGTTTCTTCCAACCCAAACCATTCCAAGATTCTGGGACCTTCTTTTAGCCAAATTCATCCCAACATTTAGAGGATTGAAGTCAGGCATCCTTACCAACCTTTCATTTTCGTTGTTTCCCAGGAATGTCCCAAACTGGGAGGCATAGGCATGTTCAAAGAGCATGATGAGGAACTGCTCGTTGAACTCGAAGGAGCAGGGGAACTGCCGATGGATTTGCCACACGCATTCCAAGAAGAGCAGGAACACTGGGGCCTCCCACTTCTGCTTGCTGTTGGAATAGGCTGACTGGGCACAGCGCTGCTGGAAAGGGTGGCCAGCCTGCAGGGAAGCAGGGACAGCATCACACACCAAGGAATGGAATGTGAGGACGTGTGGGAAAAACACTTCAGAGCGAGTTCTGTCCATGTAACAGCTCATACAGCCAGGGCCAAGCTTTAGAAAGCATTATCCCTCTGCTGGGGCACCAAACATGTGGGATTCAGTTTTGGACTCCTCCTGACAGGACACTGAGGGGCTGGAGGGTGTCCAGGGAAGGGGCTGGAGCACCAGGAGCAGCTGAGGGAGCTGGGAAAGGGGCTCAGCCTGGAGAAAACGAGGCTCAGGAGGGACCTTGTGGCTCTGCACAACTCCCTGACAGGAGGGGGCAGCCAGGGGGGTCAGGCTCTGCTCCCAGGGAACAGGGACAGGATGAGAGGAAATGGCCTCAAGGCACACCAAGGGAGGTTTAGATTGGATATTAGGAAAAATTTCTTCATGGAAAGGGTTGTCCAGCCCTGGCACAGCTGCCCAGGGCAGTGGTGAAGTTTCCATCCTTGGAGGGATTAAAAAGCCATGTGGATGTGGCACTTGGGGACACAGATGACTGGTGGCCTTGGCAGTGCTGGGGGACAGTTGAAGTTGACAATCTTAAAGGTATTTTCCAACTTCAATGGTTCTGTGATTCTATGACTGATTTCCCTGCCTTTCTCAGGCTGTGTTCAATCAGAGAATGTGAGCAGGAACAAGCTGGGCTGGGTGCACTGGAGGATCAGACCGCCAAAGTACAAAGAGCACAACTCAGTTTTTGTGGTTTGGTCTGAACAGTTTTCTCTAATGAGATGAAAGAGGTNCTTGGCAGTGCTGGGGGACAGTTGAAGTTGACAATCTTAAAGGTATTTTCCAACTTCAATGGTTCTGTGATTCTATGACTGATTTCCCTGCCTTTCTCAGGCTGTGTTCAATCAGAGAATGTGAGCAGGAACAAGCTGGGCTGGGTGCACTGGAGGATCAGACCGCCAAAGTACAAAGAGCACAACTCAAGTTTTTGTGGTTTGGTCTGAACAGGTTTCTCTAATGAAATGAAAGAGATGAAACCTGGTCCAGTGGAAGGTGTCCCTGCCCATGGCAGGAGGTTGGGATGAGATGAGCTTTAAGGTCCCTTCCAACCCAAACCATTCTTGATAAGAGATGTTTACCCTGAGCAAACACAAAACAGGCAGTTCCCCAAAACCAAAAACCTGCCACGAGAGGCAGAGGCCCCAGCAGTGCCAGAGGGACAAATGACTCAGGTGATGATGCTGCTCTTTAGGACAAAGGACACTCACACTCAGCAGGGCTGCAACAAGGCCCAACCTGTTGGCTGCCTCTCAGGCTGTTTCCCAACTCCAGTGACTCTGGAACTGGTGGTTGTTCTGTCCAGGGGTATTTCTGTATTTCTTACCTGCAGCCACTCCCTCACTATAAGAGCCTCGAAGCCACGGATGGTCCTGCACCTTGGATCCAGGATGATCTGTGCCAGGGAAGTGACCTGGAGGGTGGAATCAGTTCCTTCACTGCCATGGACTAACACTGAAGCACCTTCCCTGGGAAAGGAAAAGGTGGGAAGGGATAAGAGTATGAAGGAGCAGAACTCATCCCAGTGGATGCCATTACATCCCATGGACACCAGTGCTGAGGTTTTGCTGGCTCTTTACCACCACTGCAGCCCCATCCCACATGGATCCCACCTGGATACCCATCAACAGTGACCTGAGCTCTGCCTCACTAAAGGCTCAGTGTCTTGCTGAGCAGTCTGGAACTCCAGATGCTTTCCCACACTGACAGTGTGCACAGTGAGATCTCCCTTGTGCTTCTCACTCTTTGGGATCAGCATCCCTTTGAGTTACAGTTTGAAAGTGCAACTCATCCCATTCCACCTTCCTGCCATGGCCAGGGACATCTTCCACTATCCCAAGTTGCTCCAAGCCCTGTCCAACCTGGCCCTGGACACTTCCAGGGATCCAGGGGCAGCCACAGCTTCTCTGGGCACCCTGTGCCAGGGCCTCACCACTGTTACAATACAGAATTTCTCCCTAATATTTAATCTAAACCTTCCTTCCCTTTCTCCACACTAAGTTTCTAACACTGTTTTCTGCTTTTATCTTTCAGGCTTTTAAGATGCTGAAAGATCTGTCCCAGCCATTCCCTCCTCATGGAAAATACAACAGAACTCTCTTTGTCAGCTCAGCTCTGACCTCCAGATTCTGCGTGAGGCAGGTCAGGCACCTGGAACTGACCTGCCATGGCTCCAGGTAAACACAAAGAGCAAAGCTGAGGTTAAAAATTATGAAATCAGCCACTGTCCCAACAAGCCAGAAGGGTTTCATCACTGATCTTTCCCATTACATGCTTGCAGGTAAGAATTTCAGATAAAACTATTGATCCAGAGCAATCCTTTCCTGGCACAGCCAGTAATGAAACCAGCACTGTCAGAGCTTTTAAAAAGCACAGAGCTCTCATTTTAATGCAGCAATGCTGTTTCACCACTGAGCCTGCATTTCAGCTGCTTGTGTGCCTGCAGAACACATTCCCCAGCTCCTATGAAAAGTCCCTAAATTTTGGGATGGGCTTTTCCCACTCAGAGCCACAGATAAAACCAATTTAGATTCCTGCACCTGGCCTTACAAACCCTAGCACCTGACAGCAAGGATTGGCTCTGTGGCCTGAGGTCTGAGCACGAGTCAGCTGAGTCAGCAGCATTTTGAAAGAAATGTCAGGTTAAAAGAGGTCACAAGCACTTAGGATTACTTGGATAGGGCTGTGGGGATAAAAAAATTAGAGGGGAAAAGCACTGGACCAATTCCTGGGGAAAACAAGGAGATGACATTGTTTTAACCTCTGGGAGAGAGGTGTGGTATTGGAAATTTGCAGCCAAAAAAAAAAAAGAGACTTCTTAAAAAAAGAAAAAGACATCTCTGTGTCCCCTTTTGCAGGCCATCAAACAGCATTTCAGATGGACCCATTTTAACCCAAACCTTCAATAAAACTCTCTAAATCAGCTTGGCTGCAACAGACACAGGAATANTTGCTTTCAAACCACTACAACCTTAAACACATGATCCAAAAACCTTTTCTTAGCAGAGATTTCCTCCCTCCTCCTGATTTATTGCAGCAACATTCCTTCACCGTGAGAGAACAGAATCTTCCATGGCTACAAGCGAGCCAGACCACGGTGGGCAGTTATTGATACTGCCAGAGGTATTTAATGAGCAATCTGTAACCAGTGAATGAGCAACCCAAAACCTGCTGCAGGAGATTCACCTGTCAATGCACTGAGCAGCCAGACAAGCTGCAGTCAGCAGCTCCTTGATGTGAGTGAGCCAGTTGGAAGCTTCCAGTTTACTGAGCCAGCGGTCCATGTTGTGTGACTGGTCATTGCAAGCCTCCACCAGCTTGATGAAGCTCTCCTGCAGGATATTGAACCTTTGGGAAAAGGAAAACATTGTTGAAAGCACAAGCAATAACACAGAAATGAGAACATGGATTATTTAGTATTTGTATATTGTGTTTATTCATTTCCCTCTCTCTGATGCTGTAAATAATCAGCAACAAATGTAAGTTCACATAAAATCTTTAGAAGCAAAACCAAACACTTCAAGTATTTGCCAGGAAATTCTTTATTTAACTGCTCAAGAGCTGGCCTACAGCTCCAGTAACGTTCCTGGATGTCTGTGTAGAAGGATTCCCCAAAATCAAGGCTTTAAGAGAAATTGAACAAGGCCAGACTAGAAGTCTGGTTTATTTAATAATTTGTCTCCAAATGACTGAACAGTATTAGATGTAGCAGGATGCCACACTCGGGTCCGTGTGTAGGAGGATCGGACCCGCAGAAAGAACGAGGCAGCAGCAGCAGTTGAAGGGAAAGCTAATACTTTATTCTACAATCTTCTCTGTGTTCTCCTACATGTGTGTGAGTGTGTGTGTGAGAGTGTGANATTAGATGTCCAAGGAAAAGCACTGGATCACAGAATCATGGAATAGTTTGGGTTGGAAGGAAACTTAAAGCTCATCTCATTCCAACCCCCCACCAAGGGCAGGGACACCTTCCACTATCCCAGTTGTTCCAAGCCCTGTCCAACCTGGCCCTGGACACTTCCAGGGATGGGGCAGCCACAGCTTCTCTGGACAAATCCTCTCGATAAGAGCAGTGTGACAGCCACAGAACAAACCCTCCCCTGCAGAAGTTTTCTGGCAAGGTACCTGCTCCTTCCTGTGCAAAGGGGAATACAGGAAGGCTCATGTGTGGCTGAAGATGGTCAGGAAAAGAAACAGCACAAGGAGATGCCTGATGGCTGAAACCTTCAGCAGGCTGCTCAGAACAAGGAACTAAACCAAAAATCCCTTTATAATCCACATATCCTGGTTTTGCCACAGAAAACAGGCAACAGCTGTGTATCCTGTTGCCAGGAACCAGCATACACAGCTCTTCTCACAGGAGCAAATCCTTCATGGAGGTATCACTGCCCTGCCAGTGTGACCTGAGCTCGGAGCAGAGCCTGATTTCACCCACCTCTCGATGTATTTGTGAATCCTCCTCCACTGGGGGTAGTGCACCTCTTGCTCAAAGCCCCCTCCCTTGGCCCTGGCCTGCTGGGCCACGTGCAGAGGCCGGGTGTCGATGACGAAGCCGCGGCGGCCCGAGCGCAGCGTGGCGTTCACCAGCTTCTCGTCCTCCTTGCAGCGCCGCCCGTTGGTGCCTGTCAGGGGCTGGCTGCTCCTCAGCATAGCCTGGGGAGACACAAAACCATGGATGAGGCACTGGGAGTGCAGGGAATTCTGACTGGAAGGCACCAAGCACTTGAGCTCCAAGCCTTGCCCTGAATCCTGCAGTTGTTTCAATTTCGATCCCTCTCAAAAATTGAATGTGTTTAAAACCGAACTAGAAATCCTTGAATCCAGCAATCATTTGGCTGGGCAAGTTTTAAATGCCAGAGGCTGTATCCCTTCAGTTATGCCTCAAGTATCATCTTGGTGAACTACTGAGCTGCCCTGTTGCTGATGGCTCCTTTACAAACCCTGGCAGTGTTATAAATCCCTGGAAGTGTTCAAGGCCAGGCTGGATGGGGCCCTGAGCAGCCTGACTTGGTGAGAGGCATCCCTGCCCATGGCAGGGGGTTGGAATTAGATGGCCCCTAAGGATCCTTCTGACCAAAACCAGCCTGTGATTCTCTGAAACCAACTTTTTCAGGATTGTCATTTTCAACTCTGTCCTTAAAACACTCAAACTGTTCATGTCTTAAAGGTGACATTTTTACTCCATGGATGGACTAATAAACCTTAAGTCCACAGACTGAACTGAGACTTCTCTTCAGCAAATGCTTTTCAATTCAGAAGCACCCTAGCAGCTCAAATCATAATGAAAATGTGAGGGCAGCCAGTCAGCAACCCCAGGTACAGCTGAGAACTCAGAGCCAGGAGGGCAATGAGAGTGACAGCATTACTGTCACAACTGCAGCACTCTGAGCCAAATATTGTTGTACTCCTTGCATGAAATTTGGAGAGAGATAACTGAGCACAATTTGGAGAGAGATAACTGAGCAAAAATCTTCCTTCAATAGTTTTCAGTTGAGCTGAGAAAAAGCAAAAAGCACAACTGATGTGGAGTAGGTGGTTGCAAAGAAAAAAGAAAACGCCAAGGTACTTCTGAGTCAGACTAGACAGCTTCCTATTGAAGGCTTACAAATCTTGGCCACAGGAGGTGAGAAGGCATTGGAGGATTCCTGGAGACTCTATCAAGTTTAAAAGCTGCAGGTTGGACATCCCAGCATCCTCAGAACTGGTTACATCAGCAAGAGACACAATTACCCAACGCTTCCATACAGTGCATTTCTTAATTACAATGTATCAGTCACTCCATTAGATTCTGGCTTGTCAAAGTCTGTGAAAGACCAAGACTTTGCTACTCCTAAATCGAGTTACCCTGCCAGGCTCAGAGAACAGATTGTTCTGATCCTCCTTGCACAGTCACACAGCAGGAGCAGTGCTGGCTCTGCTGTCACCACGGCTGTGACAAGGGCCCACCGCTCACAGACAGGACAATGTGGCTCCTGCCATCCTTTCCATGAAAACTCTTGGCAGACACAGCCAGTCAGGGTGCCAGCAGTGGCTTTACAAGCCTCATCTTGTTCTTACAGCTGTAAGCGAGCTCCTGCCATGCACATTCCCACCCAAGCAGATTAATGGCCATTTCTAGGACGGAGATTACTCATTGCATCAACCCAGAACCAGCCTCACTGAAGGAGCTGGAAAATAAACCAGGAGTGTAGGAACTGTGATATAAACAAAGAGTGATGTTTGTAAATAATGCATTCCTTTCCAGGGGAAACGACCAATTGATGGACTTCTAGGTTCACCAGTGGGGTCAGAGAAGTGTTAACCTCATCCCCCAATCCCTGATCAAATTCCAAAGACTATATAAGTCAAGATCCCAAAAATAAACTACTTTCTGCTCGCACAGCTAGACAGTGTGAGCGTAGTTCTTTCGTGTCCTCTGCTGACACCAGGAGCTCTGTTAATTCCAGAGCATGGAACCAACAGATTCCCAGCCTTCCTTCAGGCACAAGGAGCCCTCAAGGCCAGCTCACCATCCCATTTTTCTTGTGGTAGTAGCTCAGCACGGGGAAGCGGCCGCCGTGGCGGAACAGGGCGACTTTGCGGAGCGCGTCGTCATCGACGGATTTGGGGACGATGACAACTGGAGGGTAGGAGGGACACACAGAGAATTCCTTGTTCACACAGCTCAGACGCCATTCATTGGTCTGAAAAACAACCAGAAGGCAGCTCTGGGTCAGAAAAGATGTTATATACAGGGTAAAGAGTCATCATATTTGTGATCTGCTCCGTTTGCACCACAAATTGTCCTTTGAGTAGCCATTTTTACAGGGCTGTTGACCCATTAATTTTTCCAGCACATCCCTTGGTGCTCCCTGCAATCATCTCCTTGCAGCAGCTCCCAGAAGCTCATTCCCCAGAGTGCAGATAAAGCTCAGAAGCAATGGAAGAATGCTCAGGTGCCTCTGGGTCTTAAGCAACAGCTCCCCCTCTGGTTTATCCACATCCTCAAACAGCACAAAATCAGCCCACGTGGGCAGAAATGGGTGATTGTGGTTTTAAATTATTTCACAGGCACAGCAGACAGCAAGGGGAGACCCCACAGAGAAATGTATTCCCACAACAGGGGAAAAAGTTCCTTTAGATACAGGGAATATGGGCCCAAGCCTCCATCTGTGCTGAAAGAAGAGTTCACAAGACAAAGGTGGCCAAGAAAGGCAGGAATTTCCACCCACTCCAGATCAAGCTGCTTTGAGGTTAAAATTTCAATTTAAACATCTCCAGGTTGGTTCTTTTCCGTGGGCTCAGCTACAGTTTCTCCTCCTAAAGCACATTCTGGAAGCAGCCCAGCACTGAGGGCTCCCCATGAGCTCCTGTGATGTAACTTCTCCAGCTCCCGAGAGCCAAAGCCCTGGGAAAGAAGTGCTGAATGTGGCACCTCACAGGCACTTGGCATGAGAATTCCTGAGCTACCTGATACCCAGGGTCACCCACGGGCCTTGGCTCCAGCTCAGGGAGAAAAGGTCAATGAGGAGCTTCTGCAACAGGGAGAGACCTCAGAGATCCATCAAACCTCTGCTCATCTGAGTTCAAGGAGAGTTTGAGGCAGACAAAAAGGAAGAGGGATAAAGCAGGCAGGATAAAGTGAGAAAAGAGCACAACAGCTAAATTAGGCTGTGACAAAACACACAAAATCCACATCAGTTCAGGTCTGTTGGCTTTACATTAATTAATTAATTGCACATCTCTGATCAGAATTCCTTTCTTCCAGATCCTTACTACCTCTTGCCACACACCTCCTGATTTTGCTACCTGCTTATATAAATCTACCTGACTGGCTCCCTGGTCCAGTGGAAAACTGGGATCAATTCAGGAATGTCTTCTGGCAATGAAGCCTTTCCATCAGCTGAACCAGCTGATCTGACTCACAACACTACTTCAGCAGCAGCAGCTCCAAGGCATGGGATGTGTGGCTTTAGGAGACAGGAAAATTGTCCTTTTTGGTGGCAGCCTAAAAAAGATGCCGGGAAAAAATAAACATCAGCATCAAGAGCAGCAATTGCTGCCTATTTGCAGCAGCCCAGCTGGACAGTTTTTGCACCATCCCTGCTATAACCTTATTTCATTATTCATTAGCCTCAAAATAGCTCCTCTGAAGAGCTCCATTTTATAAAAAGCAGAGCTTCTCCCAGATGCAAAGTCGAATTGCCTCTGGCCATCGTGTTGCGAGCAGAGATGAAAACTTCTGGGACACAAAAGGGATGTGGCTGGTCACAGCTCCAGCTTTTAATGCACTAGCAATGGGATTTTTAACAGGGTTTTTGGGGTGCCTGTGCTAATTTACATAGGAGGGTGTGCAGCTTGATTACCATCAACAAAATATGCATGGATCTGGAATACTGAACTGATAAAAACCTCACTGGGACACAGGATGTGGAGAAGGCAAAACCAGAGCCCTGGGGAACGTGTGGGAGCCTGGCTGTCACTGTCACCACCAGTATGGAAAGGAATGGAGGAGCAGCACCTGATTTATGCCCCACTCTGGTAATTTAACCCTGCCCACAACCTGCTCTCCCCTCCCCATTTACACCAGAGACAGACGATCCCTGTTATGTCATCCCGGTGTCATTTCCACGGCAAGGAGGAGGAGCCTGGCAGCACTTGGCACCATTTGTCTTCCCTCCAACAGCTCCTGCTGCAGAGATCCCATTAACCTCTGCACTGCCAGCTCCACGCTGCCCAAATCAACTCCTTTAGCTTTGGCCTGGCTGGAATTTGCAAGCAAAAAGGGCCATCAGCAACTGGAAGAGCGAGGCAGCAGCAGAGGAAGCAGAAGGACTATGGGGAAAGGGATGAAGGGAGAGCTCACTTTCAACCAGGTAATTCTGCTGTGTGAAACTCAGGGAGTGCAAAGTGAACCTTTAATTCTCCCAGCAAAACATCTGAGCTTTCAGGAATCAAAAAAAGTTAAGGGTAAAAGCAGGAAAGGGATGAGGGCTGAGCAGAAAGGAGAAAGAACTACAGAGAAAAAAAGATTTCTAAACCCACTGCAGGATCAACTCTTGGATTTCTACTTTTCTTGTCCTAATACTTGTTTATAGAGACATTGATTCCCAAATGTCCAAGCCATCATTCTTCCTAGAACTTAAAATTGCCAGGAGAGGTCGTTTTCCACAAAACATTGGGAAACAAGTCAAGTTCTACCAACAGGCCTTAAAAAAAAAAAAAAATCAAGAACCCAGCATGGATCTTGGGAGATCCTGCAAAGCAGCAAAGCCAGAAGCCATTCCCAAGGGACAAGCCCTGCTGGGATCAGATTGTGCAGGGACAAGGAGCAGAACAGATGTAAAGATTGATGCTTGTCTGAAAAGAGCAAAATATGGTTCACAATTACCATTTAACCGGAGCCCAAACTGAGAAAATTCTGATTTTTTAAAAGGAGCTCTGACACGAAGATAAAGCAGAACTGAGTTGTTCAGAACCCTGAGATCTTTCCTGCTAAAAAGGGAAAGAAAAGAGAGAAAAAAGGGAGAGGAAAAGGAAAGAAAAGAGAGAAAAAAGGAAGAGGAAAAGGAAAGAAAAGAGAGAAAAAAGGGAGGGAAAGAGAAAAAGGGGGGAAAGAAAAAAGGCAGGAAGAAAAAAAAGAGAAAAAGGGGAAAGTTAAAAGAAAAAGGGGGGAAAGAATAAAGAGAAAATGGGGTAAAGAAAAAAGAGGAAAGGGGGTAAGGAAAAGAAGAAAGAAAAAGAAAAGGAGAATGAAGCAAGTGATCTTCTTGGCAATAAAATGCCTTTATGTTAATTATCCTGTCAATGTACAAACTCCTCAGGCCTCTCCACTTCACTTCAGGAATCTGAATTTCCAGAGTTAGTTTGCACCATCCTGCAGTTCTGGAATTTGGCAGAAGAGAAACCTCTTGGCTCTCCTCTGCCTGCTCAGAGAAAATATGAATGCCTGCACATCCTCTGAATTCCTTTCAGCCCCTCACTGTGCAGTGAAAAGTACAAATTACACGTCATATTATCTAAATATTTAATGTGTTACCTAACTTTTTAAAAAAGTATTAACTTTTACTCTGCACTTTGCCATTAGAGGGTGTTGAAAACAACTCTCCTGTAGCAGATAAATGCGGGATTAATAAATTACTAGAGCTGTAGGGTGGGTGAAATAGTTTTTGACTTGTTATACTACTGGGGAAGGTACAGATCCAGATGGATGATTTAGCAGAGGCAGGAACCTTTGGAATTCTACTCATCTGACTTCTGGGAGAAAGATTTAAATCAGCTATTTCCTTCTTCCAGCCTGTCACATAAAGCAGGGTCATTACAGAACAAGAATTATTTGATCAACAAGACATTCATCTGTTGTTCAGGAGATGTAAATCATGGGAAGGTGGCTTTTGACACCATTTTGTTCAAAATGTGAAGTTTTGGGTTAAAAAGGCCAAGAATTAATCAACAGCTGTCAGACATGGAGATTTTAAAGGAATGAATGATTGCCCTTGGAAATGTGGTGCTAAAAAGTAATGAGGTTTTTAAATGTAATTCTTACATGGAGAATATGTTCAGAAAGGCAAGAGATTGATAAATGAAGTTTTAAATCCCTGAAAAAATAAGAAAAAAAAAAAAGCACATCAATGGATCCATGTGCTGGATATGATAACAGCTGGTCTGTCTTTGGATGGCAGAGGAAGATAAGACACATGAGACTGCTTTAATAATGAGACAAAAATAGCAAGGCCTCTGAACCCCTTTAATTTTCTGGTGATTTCATCAACTGAATTTGGTCAAGCTGATCACATTATTAAGTTGTTACTCATAGCCAGGAAGTGATTCAGGCTGCAAGCTAGCTGGGCTGCAGAGAAAAGCAACCAGAAAAAAAAAAAGGAAAAAAAAAATCAATGTTCTTGGATGCTGCACTAATGGATGTGGGCTCAGAAATCTGAGCTGCTGGAGCAAGAGCACAGAGTGGATGTGAAACAAAGACCTGGAACACAGAGGTACAAATCCAAGGAATTATTGAAACAGGTTCCCAAGATAGTTCCCAAATTCAGCATCCTAAAAGGACACGACAGGCAATGCCACAGGAACAATTCCTACCCAAAACAAAATCAGTGTGCTCAGCAGCACCTGGAAAAAGAGAACTGGAATTTTTCCTGCTTTTTGAACCTCCTGAATACTGCCCCAGCATCAATTAAAGGAAAAAGTGTTTCAAACTGGGCATCTTCATTGTCATCCTCCTGCAGAACAATTTTTTTAAACCAACATCATTTCAATGAAGGGTTTGGCAAAGATTCTTCTCATTCTACTCCAGATCAAAATTAAGAATGACAAAGCCAGGACAAAGGATTTCAATTTGTTCTTCCAATTAGAGAACCATCCCCAAAGGCCAAAAACCTTTCCTACCTTTGTGATTCCCTGAAAAAGGCCTCAAACCTCCACTTGTACAATGTGAAGCAGCAAACAAACATCTGATGCTACAGAGGGAATATTTCAACACCACTCACTTCTCACCCAGGCACCAAATGGAGTTTTAACCATCTGGGATTTCCAGTCCAGCCACTGCTGGGTGAAACAGGTCACAGAATATCCAAGTGCCCTGGCAAATCCCTCAAATTCCACTCACCACTGAGCTGAGGAGCTCAAACTCTTGTTCCAGCAGGAAGGAGGACCAGCCATCCTCCAGGACCTCAAACATGGGCCGGTAGAAGAAAGGATACATGAGGGTGACTGAATCCAGGGTGGAAAGCGCCTGTGTGGACAAGAGAAATCATGGACTCACAGGTGGNCAAAACAAAAAAACCCCACCAAAACAAAAAAAACCACCAAAACCAAAAAAAACACCAAAACCAAACCAAATGAAAACAACAAAAAAAGCTCTTAAGGCTAAGGTGAGCTCAAGAGCTGCAGGTTTCCTGGCTGCTGGTAAGTGCTCACCTCGATGGAGCTGGCAATGTTCAGACACTCCTCCATCCCTGGGATGTCCAGCTGGATAATCCTCAGGTCTTTGCATTTGATGACAATGGTGCCCAAGGAGCCCACGAACCTACAGCGAGACAGGAAACAAGAGTCCCATAAAAACAGGAGCCCCCTAAAAACAGGAGCCCCCTAAAAACAGGAGCCCCTAAAAACAGGAAAAGTGTCACAGCTCTNCTTGGAAGGAACCTTAAAGCTCATCCCATTCCATGGGCAGGGACACCTTCCACTAGCCCAGGGTGCTCCAAGCCCCATCCAACCTGGCTTGAAACACTTCCAGGGATGTGGAGTCCAAAACCTCTGGGAAACACCCCACAACCCCATGTGAAATATTCCAGATTCGCTTTTGCCTTTCAAAACGTGAAAACAAAAAAAACCCAACAAAACAAA
>VXBB01017990.1:267528-277843 GCA_013399915.1 Illadopsis cleaveri | reverse complement strand
TTTTTTTTTTTTTTTTTTTTTTTCTTCCCCTCCTCACTTTATGAAAATCTTTTCTTGCCATGGAAATCTCCAGGCACTCCCCAGGGACAAACCTCCAGGTCTCTGCGCTCCTGGAGTACACTGAGTACACAGCCTGGTGCCAGAGTTGTTTGGAATTATTCTGAGTGAGTGAGAACAATTGCTCAGGTACAAACAGTCCCCAATTCTTTCCCTTTATCAGGACTCGAGTATGAAAGGTGGGATATCTGATGTATCATCTGTACTTGGCTTGATCAAATTTTCAGGGGGAAAATTCCAACATTTTCATATATTCAAAAACCATTGAATTTTGAGGAAACCACTCAGGCCACTGCACTGGGGTCGGATACATATTTAATGTGTTGATGTGCCACGATCTGATTTTTTAGGTGAGTGGCTTTGAGAGTTTTGCTTTGGATAAGATTTGACTTTGGGGGCTCAGAGACCCCTGGAGGGAGAAAAACAGAAAGAGAATTTGATGACAGGGGAGGGAAACCTCTGTGGTTACAAAGGCTTTCCATTGGACAGGAGTGTGAAATAAGGGTCATTAATGAAATTATCTTCACCTGCACTTGGGTTTAAGTTGAAAGATAATGAAACAGATATTAATACAGTGACTACAGGCTGCAATGGAGACAACTGTGATTTCTTTGGAGGCTACAAGGAAGCATTATTATAAGCCCCCCATGGCTTGGAGGGGGTTGGAACTGGATGATCTTCAAGGTCCTTTCCAACCCAAACCATTCCATGTTTCTCTGATTCTGTCATTCAAGAACAGGATTGTTCTACCACCTGTTTCTGAAAGGGAAATGAGAATTATGTGAGGTGATAACTTGTTTATGAACTGATTTTTTATTATTGCTGTTTAGAAGCTGTGGTGCTTTGAAAACATCATTTGGGCTGCTTTTCCATGAGGCTTGGCTCAGGTTCTCTCTGTCCCGGGAGCTGCATGTGTTGGGGTAACTCTTTACAACTCCCAAACTGGGTTCTTGGGGTCTGACCCAGTCTGGGAAATTGCCAGATCATTCCTGAGAACGCTGAATCCTGAATTGCTTCTTGAGGAGCATAAATCAATACATCTTCAAAACCAAACCTTCCCAGACTTGATGGAGCTTAGAAAAATTTGGTTTAGTGGGCAGGGAGACTTGAACTTCATAGAATCGCAGGACAGCTTGGGTTGGAAGGGACCCTTAAGCTCACCTTTTTTCACCCCTCTGCCATGGGCAGGGACACCTTCCACTATTCCAGGTTGCTCCAAGCCCTGTCCAACCTGGCCTCACAACCAGGGAAAATGGTTTTAAATGGAGCTGGAACCACCCTCTGGTGTTGTCAGTTCAGCAGTGACTGCTGAGGTTGTGCTGACTATTTAAGATCAAATATGAACCAGCTGAGTTAGGATTTGTTAGGCCGAGTCTCCTGAGTAGCTTGAGGTATGAACCATTGTTATTGGGGGAAAAAAGGGTTCTCAGCGTGGGAGTAAATGTCCTCTCTGTTGGATGCGGGGAACTGAAAATCTTTTCTTCCACAATCCAATTAATGATCCCAGCTAATAAAGAACAAGTGGCCAGAGTACCAATGACAAAGAGATGAGAGCCAGGGCAGCCCAGCAGAGTCAGAGAGGCTCCCACCAGCTGAAATGCCTTTTGTTCCACTCCCTCTTGCAGGCAGTGGGATAAATTTAGAGCCCTGACTTGTCATTCTGGAAATCAAACAGGACACGGAGACAGCAAGGGCTGGAAAAACATCCAGCTATGCTGGAACTCAGCAGCAGTGCTGGAAAGTCTCTTTAACTGTAAGATCAGACACAAAGCAGAGCTGCTGTTGCAGTCCTGTGGCTTTTTTTTTCCTTGCTTTTTTTTTATTAATGCAATCACAGAATCATTAAGGTTAAAAAAGTCCTTTAAGATCATCGAGTCCAAGCATTGACTCAGCCCCAGTGTCTAAAGGGAGCCTACAGGGAATGTGGAGAGGGACAATTTACAGGAGCCTGAAGTGACAGGACAAGAGAGAATGGCTTAAACGGAAAGAAAGTAGATTTGGATTGGAAGTTAGGAAAAAATTCTTCCCTGTGAGGGTGACGAGGCCCTAGCACAAGTTGCCCAGAGAAGCTGTGGCTGCCCCTGGATCCCTGGAAGTGTCCAAGGCCAGGCTAGATGGGGCTTGGAGCAACCTGGGATAGTGAAAGGTGTTCCTGTCCATGGCAGGGGGGTGGACTAGACATTCCATAAGAGCCCTTCCAACCCAAACCATTCTATGATTCTATTCTATGATTCTGTAAAGCAACTTTAGTTATTAAAAATGAGATTCAATAATAATAGAAGTGGTGATGTCTTCATTGCCTGGAGATTTTCACCTCATGACTGGATATTCCTCACCAGGGAAAATTTTCACCACAAATGCAACTCCACAGCTTCTGAACTCCAGGAGTTCTGATTCCTTTTATTCCTGTTTCTCCCTGTAGTCCTGAGAGCTGCTGTGACCTGGAGCTGCCCTAGGGAGCGCCCACGCTCCAATTCAAACCGTGCTGTGTTCCCAAAGGGTCGGCACAGCCCCAGGAGCTGCTGTGCCCAGCAGGTTCACCAGATCCCAAATGCAAGTTCTGGACTGGCCACAGACCAAAGACCGCACCCAGTGCTTGGGTAGAAATCCACTGGTTTGGAAGCTGGGAGCAGTTTAATCCCATGGGGATGGCCAGAGCAGGCCATGCTTGTGCCGTCTGCCTGCTGCACAGCACAGAGCTCACCTGAGAGACATGCCAAGGGCTTGGCTTCAAATTTTTAACTGGAAAAAGCCAGAGGAGAGTGGAGAGATCACAGTTCCTTTGCTGTTTCCCTGTCTGAGCCGTTCACCTCTTTGTCTTTCCCTTTTCTGTGTTGAGTGAACCAAGAGCAGTGGGCAAAGGGAGGTCCCTGAGGCACCACATTTGCAAGGTGACAAATGAAGGAAAATAACTCCAGATTTACATCAGCAGGATAGCCTAGACATTTATTGTTGCCATATTTGAAAATATTTCATTTCCTGGTGCAGGGTTCAGCTCGTGTCACTGATACAAGAACCACAGAGGCCACTGCATGTGCCAGGGAAAGAAATGACCCTGATGAAAACATCTGTGCAAAGCCACAGATCTGCCTGGGTGAAAACGGTTCTGGAATTTCTGAGATTAAAAAACCCCAAATTACATCAAGGCTGGATCATATCCCATTCAAAAATATAGGTTTGGTGGTTTTGGGGTTGTTTTGTTTTTTTTTTGTGAAGGAACATAGAAGATCCTTCCTCTCCCCTGCTGGATTTTCTCCAGCTCTGCCCTTTCTCCTGTGGTGCAAATGGCTTCAGCATTTCCCAGCACTGGGGGTTTTTTGGGTGTTTCTCAGCTGATCCAGACTCATCCTTCCTGCTCCTTGTGCCTTAACTCAGAGGAGGAGATTTCAGCTGTTGGTTTTGCCTCCAGGAAAGATGAATCCAGAAAAGATGAGACAACACCAGCAACAATTGGTGGTGTTCGAATTCAAATGTGAATAGCTATGTATGAGGAATTTCCTGCTGAACATTTGTAGCAACAAACACATTCAATATCTATGAAATAAACTCTGCATCTTAAAAAAACCCCACCCAGTTTTTTGTCAAGAAGGAAAAAAAAAAACCACTGCTCAGTAGCAATGTAATGATCAGTGTAGTGATTTATTTTCCTTCAGAATTCCAGTAAATGGAATTATTCCTTCTAAAAGGTTATGAATGGTCAACAGCAGAAATGAGCAGGGCTATTTCCCTGTAGTGGTCGTGGAAAACAGAAAAATATAAGGTGGAAATATAAAGGAAAAAAACAAAGAATGAAGAAAGAAGCTGAGAGGGTATGAACACGTAGTTACAATAGTTGGATATGGACAAAAGCTTGATGGAGGCATAAAAAAGAGAGAAGGAATGGAGAAATCTGGAAAAAGGGTAAAGGAGCGACAGAGGAGAAGGTGGGAAGCGACTTTCTCCAGTTTCCTGGTGAGTTTCTGGCCAGTGGAGTTTGTTTACAAGGATGTCTCACTGCAGGGTGTCCCAGCAAGGTGACTCTGGAGGTGACAATTCTAATTTTGTCCTTCCAGGTCTCTCCATCCTCTTCAGCTCACCAGCTGCTGTGTCACCCGGGTGGGCATGGAGGAAAAAGAGGGAAAAGCAGAACAGTGTGGAAAACAGACTCATGGAATCACTGAGGATGGAAAATCCCTCTAAGGCCGTGGAGTCCAACCACTCCCCAGCACTGCCAAGACCACCACTGACCTATCATAAGCAACACCTTTACATGGGGGTTTTTTTGAACACTTCCAGGGATGGTAATTCCCCCACTTCCTTGGGCACCCCATTCCAGTGCCTGACCACCCTTTCAGTGAAGGCATTTTCCCCAATATCCAATCTAATGCCTGCAAGGCCAGGGGAGCTTGTGCTCTGCCGGGAGCACGGAACAATGCCCATGAAACAACAAAAACCCAAAGCATTTGTGCCTGAAGATGTCTCAATCCATCTCTGAGGAGCTGCTGTTTGCTCTCCAGTGTCACCCTGACCTGCTGGGCCCTCTCACAAAGGCACCTGGCAGCCAGGCCCGTGCTCCATGGGCACGTGGGGGCCGTTCCTGCTCTCCAGATCCGGCACAGCTGCTCCCAGGGCAGCTGGAATTCAGCCTGGGATGGCTCCTGATAAGCTCTGGGCACTGTCTGCAAGGCACGGGCACAATGGAGTGTCAGATCCACCACAGGGAATGGTCTGATGGAGCATCCAAGCCTGACCAGTGCTCTGGCACTGAGGATCCTCCAGGGCCTCTCCCAGACATGATTCTCTGTGGGCCTAATATTTCTGGGTCTGAGGGATTTTTAGCCTGCTAGCAGCTGCTAACCTTTTCCCAAGGAAAAATTTCTACAAGAAAGCTTCTTCTCCAAACAGTCTTGGCAAACAACTGGCCTTTCTCAAAACAATCGTTCTCCAGGTGGTGTTTTGCGGTTTCTTTNCTTTCTCCAGGTGGTGTTTTGCTGTTTCTCTGGTTAAACCAGTGGGATTAGAGAGGTGTCGTTCCTATTCACCAATCATGTTAAGTCTGTATAGGAATACCTTATAAAAGGTAGTAAAAATTAGACAATAAAGCCTTTTTTCCTATGCTCTTTGCCTTCTGAAATATTTGGAGTCTCTTATCTTTCTTTCATGTCCTACAACAATTCTCTCCAATGTGTTCATCACATTCATTTTTCTGCGTGTTTTGTCTCAATTTTGAGTTTGTTTCTTTCCACCCCCCCGCCCCTGCCCCCGGTACCGATCATGGCCTAAAGGAAATGAAGGAAAAGATGGTTTATGAGCAGGAGTTAATAAATTTCCAGTTACCATGGTGATGGTAGAAGGACATCTCAAAAGGCTGAAGTCCTGGACTGTCCAGAGTCTCCATTAAAAAATTCCATAATGGAATAAAGCTCCTCCTTTCTGAATTTGCAAATAAGCTGAAAGGGGCTGCTCTGTTCTGGAGGGAACTGGGGATTGGCTTTTCTTTTTCTGGAAAAGACAGGGACAGTTGGTGGAGAAGCTGCAATAAGCAATATCTGGCAATTCAGGGATTCTGTAGGAGAGATGTGGGGCTCCAGTGGGCACCAAGGTGCACACACTGGGACAACATCATCCTGTTCTCTTCTGGAAAAGCAGGAATTATTCTTTCTATAAAAAGAACCACCAGGTTTATCATGTGTCAGGCACGTCAGTTAATTCATTTATTATTCTGAATTAGAATTCCAGGTGGTGCTGTTTGCTGCTAAGAGAGCCAGGCTTCAAGGGGAGGTGGAATAGTTGGAGAGAGCTCAGGGCTGAGACAGTTACAGGACCAAGAAAATGTGATCTACAACAAAAATCTGGAAGAATTGAGATTGTGATCACAGAATCACAGAATGGTTTGCATGGGAAGGGACCTTAAAGACCATTAAGTTCCACTCCTTGCCATGGGCAGGGACACCTTCCACTATCCCAGCTGGCTCCAAGTCCCACCTAGCCTGGCCTTGGACACTTCCAGGGATCCAGGGGCAGCCACAGCTTCTCTGGGCACCCTGTGCCAGGACCTAACCACCCTCATTGCCATGAATTTCTTCCTAATATTCAATCTAAACCCACCATCCTTCAGTTTAAGCCATTGCCCCTTGTCCTACCCCTCCATCCCTTGTCTCCAGCCCCTTTCCAGCTCTCCTGGAGCCCCTTTAGGCTCTGGAAGGGGCTCTGAGCTCTCTCTGGATCCTTCTCCAGGTGAACACCCCCAGCTCTCCCAGCCCGGCTCCAGAGCAGAGGGGCTCCAGCCCTTGGAGCACCTTTGTGACATTCCTTGGACACTGTGGTTCCATGCATTTTTGGTAACACACAGTAATCACCATGGTTACAGCTCCGTTGGCAGCTGAACAGTTCCATGCCTCACTCCCTGGCCCTCATGTCCATGGTCACACCCTGCTGATATCCACAATATTAAACTCTCTTCCTCTCCATGCAGTGTGAGCAGATTCCAGTCTCACTGGAAATTGTGCCTGTCTCATGGAGACACAGGAGGTGCAGTGGGAAATGTGTTTGCAAATGTCTCAAGTGGCCTTGGAAAAAAACATGGCCAGGGTTGTTTTAGAAATCTTACCAATGGGGAGAGGCAGCTCCTTGTGCCAGGACAGTTGATTTTGTTCAGAAGTCAGTCACAGAAGGGTAAACCATGCCATGGAATCACAGACTCACAGGATCTTAGAATCATCTAGGTTTGGAAAGGACCTGTAAGACCATTGAATCCAACCATTACCCCAGCACTGCCAAGGCCACCACTGACCCATGTCCCCAAGTGCCATATCCACACAGCTTTTAAATCCCTCCTGGGCTGGAGACTCCACCACTGCCCTGAGCAGTTGTGCCAGGGCTGAACACCCTTTCTATGAAGGAATTGTTCCCAATGTCCAACCTAAACCTCCCCTGGAGCAACTTGAGGCCGTTTCCTCTTGTCCTGTCCCTGTTCCCTGGGAGCAGAGCCTGACCCCCCCCTGGCTGTTCCCTCCTGTCAGGGAGTTGTGCAGAGCCACAGGGTCTCCCCTTGTTGGATTCCCCCTATCCTATTCCATATCCTTTCTAAGTCAACATATTTTCTCCCAGAGTTTACACACAGAGACATGCTATGTAAACCTTTTGTTAGATTTAAAAAATTCTCTACAAGTCCATTTCCCACACCCCCTGAGCCTCCTTTTCTCCAGACTGAGCCCCTTTCCCAGCTCCCTCAGCTGCTCCTGGTGCTCCAGCCCCTTCCCAGCTCTGTTGCTATCCGTGTGACAGGTCGCCATCCAGCCAGGTGTCCTCAGTGTGACAGTGACAAACAGCTCATGCTTAGAAGGGTGGGAGAGCACAGTCACACAGAGCAGCATTAGATTGGAAACCCACTCAATTCCAGCAGTCTGATGTCTGGGGTTGTTGAGTTGGATATGGATGAATATTATTGTGCTGAATGGCCCTCGGTGGATTTTATGGATTCCATGGAAGCACAGAATGACACAGGATGGGAGGGAGCTCTGGAGATCACCTGGTCCAGCCTGCCCAGCTGCTCAGAGCAGAGCAATCTTTAAAGTCAGATTGGCTGCCCCAGTCCCCGTCTGAAGACATTGATAACTCCCTGTTCCACAATATCTGTGGCAGCCATGGAATCACCAAGGTTGGAAAAGCCCTCTGAGGTCACCAATTCCAACCATTCCTCCACCACTGCCAAGGCCACCATGTCCCCAAGTGCCACATGCACACAACTTTTAAATCCCTCCAGGGATGGGGCTTCACCACTGCCCTCACCACCATTTTAGTGAATAAATCTGTCTTAATTTCCAATCTTAACCTCCCCTGGTGCAACTTGAGGCTGTTTCCTCTCATGCTGTCAGTGGCACAGTGAGTTGCACCACTGTGGGCAGTGGGAAAGAACAATTCTTTTGTTCATTGCCTCAAACTCCTGTGTGTCATCTGCTTCCCTGGTTATGGAAAGGGAAAACCAGAGTTCTCTCTTTTTTAGGGCACTTTTTTAACAGTGCTTTCACGCATTCCCACACTCCTCTCTCTCTACAGTGGAAGTTCCCAGTCTAATTACTGTCTTACTGCCTGGAAATAAGTCCCCAGCTCTCACCATCCTCCCTGCCATCCTTTGTACCTCTTTTCTTGCTCTGCATGTGCAGAGACAGGGACACCAGCACAGTTTGCAGCATGAAACACCCCCAAAACCATCGCAAAACCACCCCAATTTCTACCAGCACCCATTCCAGGAAACCCAAGCACTCAGTTTTCCTGCTTCTGGGCACTGGGGTTTTTTTTTCTGAGTGCTCTTTGGGAATGGCTCATTCCTGGAAGGTGGAAATCAGTTTGCCATCACCAAGCCAGTCTCGTTTGCCATCTGCTGAAGCTGCCACTCAGTGCTGAGATCCTTCCACAGCCTCCAGACTCCTTGCAGTCAGTTCTCATTTCCCTGCTCTGAATACCTTCTGTTGGCATCAGAGCACCCCTGACAGCCGGGATCAGGCCATGTCCACCCCAGGAATTGAACACACTCGAGCCCCTGGGGTTGTCTGGAGGGTTTGTGAGGAAGAGGGTCTGATCCTTTAAAGTGTCTGCAAGTGGTCAGCTCTTCCTGGGAAAAGGCTCTCAGCTCCAGGGCTCCTTCTCTTCAGAGGGGTGAGAGGGGACAGCAGATCAGGCTGCAGGAAATGAGGTGTTTGCTGAATTTACCAGAGGGGTTTGCAGTCATAGTTCCCCAGAGGGTGACGCAGGACACTGGGTCCTCTCAGCATGTCCAGCCCGTGTGGGGACACCTCTGGAAGCAGAGGCAGAGCTGTGAGTGCATCTTGGCCACATCCCAGCCCTGCTGCATCCCTGCCAAAGGTTGGGAAAGGCCTGTGATACTGATCTTGTTCCCTGCGAGGTCCCTCTGCCCCAGGACATCTGTTCCATCTGCTCCCCATCCGCTCCTGTCACACTCGGCGGTTTTCCTTTGAATCGGGGGCTGATACCAGGTCTGGGGAGAGCAGAGTTTTGCCAGCAGGGTGGAGGGGCAGTGCAGTGACCCACGAGAGGTGCCCTGAGCAGCAGGACCTCCCTCAGACCCTCCTCTCTGCCCTATAAATCCGAGGATTCCCAGCCGTGCCACTCACAGCGCCCAGCTCCGGCTCCCTCCGACCCTCCTGCTCCAGCCTCGCTGAGATCCCAGCTCCACTCCAGCCATGAGGTTCCTCTACCTTGTCTTTGCTGTGTTCCTCCTGGTCTCCCTGGCTGCCCCAGGTAAGAGGGGGAATTGTGTGGGAATGTGAGCTGGAAAAGGGGGGAAATTGTGATGAGGAGGGTCAGTCTGGGCAAAACATGGGCCCTACTGGCTTTAGAGCTGTGGCTTTTATGGCCACATAAATGTCCTTAATCCTTTGGGGGTGCATCTGTGTCTCCTCCCAACCCAAATCACTCGAGGGCTCTAGGATTTCATGATTCTATGATTTCATGACTGTGATTTTGTGATTCTTTGGATTTTAGGATTCTATGATTCTGTGACATGGTTTGGTTATCACAAGTTGTTTTTTATGGCGATCTATTTTTATACAAATGAGCCTTTACCCAAAAAAAAAAATCACTTTAAAGTACTGTAAGAGGCACATTTAGGATGTTTTGGATGTTTCTGACACCTAAGTTAAGGTGAGCTGGGCCCTGGTGTACTTGTTTTAATCATGAAGCAAATGCTGGATGTCCTTTTCAGAGACACCAGCCTTCTGGAACTTTCCTCTGCTTGACGCCACTTTTTGTGCCAGATTAAGTCTGGCAATACATTCAGGGTCAAGCTCCCTCACATTTTTAATGTTCAGTGCTCAGACATCTCTTCTGTTCTGGTTCTCACCTCTCCAATGACTGAAGGGAGATTTTGGGGCTCAGAAATGTTCCCATTCCTATATTCCTTCACTGGGAAGGCGTNATATGAAATACACCGCTGGCGACTGCCCGTCGTGCTGCGTCCCACCAACCCCCTGGAAGGGGAAATAGGAGCTGAAAAGGGAGCACCTGGGGAAGAGGAGGCACCACGGTGGCCTTGGGAGAAGATTCCCAGCTGTCTGACCCCATTGCCATCCCCTCCTCTGAAAAAATAAAGTAAAAAAGGAGATGTCATTTGTTGTGTGCTCATGATCCCATTTAAAGAGTTCGGACAGCTTCCCCCAAGCCCAGCCCAAAGACCTGTTGGCATCAGGTCTCATTGCTCTTTTCCACAAAAAAAAAAAAAAAAAAAAAAAAAAAAAAAAAAAAAAAAAAAAAAAAAAAA
>VXBB01017990.1:221694-242889 GCA_013399915.1 Illadopsis cleaveri | reverse complement strand
TGGAACTGGATGATCTTTAATGTCCCTTCCAGCCCAAAACATTGTTGGATTCCATGATTATTTGTGTATTTTCCTAAACATACCAGAGATCTTTGCCCAGAGGAGCCAAAGGATGTGTTGGACATTTCATGGGTGATCTTCACCAGTGCTCCAGGGTGCCAGAACACCCCGAGGAGCTGCACAAGTTTATCTTGATTCAGGAAAGAAAACAGTCAAAAATCCCAAAATGTTTTGTAAAGGCAACAGAAGAGTTTGAGGATATTCAAATCAAAAAAGAGAAGGAAACCACAGGCCCGAAACTCTCTTTCCATTTTTCCCTGCCCTGTATAATACAAGTTACTGGATGTCACTGGGTGAAGACGAAGTTCAGCGGAGGAGCAGGAATTCAGAGGTCCCTCCACAGTGTAAAGCCAATTTATGGGCTCCTCTGCTAAAGAAGGTCACCGAGTCAACTGCTGTGACTGGATAATTGCATGACCACGAACATTTGCAGCTCTGCATGCCAAGATCCTGTAATAAAGGTAATCAAATCTCATGCTCCAGCGCATAAGTGGATCTTCAGCAGCAGCCGGGGAAAAGCTTTTCCACCCGCACACCCAGAACTGTGCACTCACTTTGGAGTGAGATGGAGCCAACCTCCGGTTTTGGCCATTGCCGGAGGCTGGAAGGAGGGTTTGATGAGCTGGTGGTCTAAGTGGGAATGGCAATCCCTGTGGAGGAGCTGGGCAGATCACGGAAGGGGCCGGGGGTGATTAGTGTGCTACAGTGAGTCACCGTGCACGGGGAAATCCATGGCTCAGGAGATGGCCCCAGCAGCAAACCCCGGTCTGGAACATCGGCAAAGCACCACAGGGCACGTATGCAGTGGAGTCTGAAATATCCTGGGAGACTGCAGGTGACACTTTGCCCAGCTCAGGAGTGATGGAGGAGCCCTCAGAGATGCCCAGAGATGGTGTGGACTCCCCTTCCCTGGAGGTGTTCCAGGCCAGGTTGGACAGGGCTTGGAGCAACCTGCTCTATGGAAGGTGTCCCTTCCCATGGCAGGGGGGTGGAGTGAGATGGTTCTTCAGGTCCTTCCAACCCAAACCATTCTGTGATTCTGTAATTCCATTCTCAGCAAACACTGAAACACTGACCTCCCTCCCATGACAAGCCATTGGTTTCCATGCCAATGAAAAGCTCCAACCCAATGCTATCACTGCTTGGGGTGTCCTGTGCAGGGAACAGGAGTTGGATTTAATGGTCTTAGTGAGTCCCTTCCAGCTCAGGATATTCTATAGTTCTACTGCAAACCAGAGAGGAAACATAAAACACTGATGGGTGCATTGATGGGGGTCGAGGATTGGGATCTACACGTATTTATGTGGATAAATCACAGAAATCAGAACCTGTGTAGTCCCACCCTAACTAAGATTTCCAACATATGCAAGAGAAAAAAAACCAGGCACTGCAGAGTTCTTAAAATCCTAAAATGGGTTGGACTGGAAGGGACCTTAAAGGTCACCTTGTTCCAACACACTGACATGGCAGGGACACCTCCCACTATCCCAGGCTGCTCCAAGCCCCATCCAACCTGGCCTTGGACACTTCCAGGGATCCAGGGACTGCCACCCTGTGCCAGGGCCTCATCATCCTCTCACGGAAAAATTTCTTTTTTTGGAATATTCGGAGGGAAGAAGAGGGCACAGACAAGCTGCATCTTGGAGAAAACTGCTCAGACAAAAATGCCCACTGTAAGGGTACAGGGGACCCCAAATTAGTGCCCTTCAAACCTAAACATCCAAGGGTCTGCATTTTTGATGAAAGGACCCAATCTCTGCATCAGGAGGTCGTGAAAGCTGTGATTTCTGCAGGTCAGCACAGGCTGGATCAGAAATGGATGTTTCCCAGCAAGCAGAGAGCAGTGAAATATCCCACTGAAATATCCTATTGAAAGCCAGCGCCGGGGATCCGCTCCCATCTGAGCCACGGTAATTTTGCACAGTGGTGGAGGTTTTCACACGTGGCAATGAGGAGTGATTTTTGGGAGGCAAAGAGCTGAAAGAGCAGAAGCACCTGGAAATGAAGGCATCACCCCTGGTCATGATTGCAGCTCCCTGACGTCAGGAGCCAGCACCAGGCAGGCACAGGATTTCCCAGCAGGGCCCAGCTGCCAGACTGTTACTCTGCCTTCACACTGTCAAACGCACCTGGATCCACAATTCCCTGAGCTCTGGGGGAAAGTGCAGGGGAAACCACGGAAAACAGGCTTTGCTGCACTGCTGTGAGAGCCATCGTTCATCTCTGTCCACAAAACCCACACAACCCACCTGGGGAGAGTGTTTTGGGGCCACATTCTCTTTCCAAAGAAAAAAGGAGAGGTCCTGGGAAATCGGCACAGATGAGGTCACAAAAATAATCTGAGGGCTAGAGCACCTCTCTGAGGAAAAGAGGCTGAAAAAGCAGAGGTTGTTCAGTTTGGAAAGGGAGACCTCACTGTGACATTCCAGTAATAATTGGGAGCTTATAAAAAATAGGGAGAGGGACTTTTGGCAAGGGCATGGAGTGATAGGACAAGTGGAAAGGCTTCAAACTGACAGAGGGGAGAGTTAGGAAGAAACTTTTTTGCTCAGAGGGTGGTGAGGCCCTGGCACAGGGTGCCCAGAGAAGCTGTGGCTGCTCCTGGATCCCTGGAAGTGTCCAAGGGCAGGCTGGACAGGGCTTGGAGCACCCTGGGATAGTGGAAAGTGGAAGGTGTCCCTGCCCATGGCAGGGTGTTGTAATAAGATGATCTCTAAGGTCCCTTCTGTCGTAAATCATTCCATGACTCCATAATTCTGCTTCCCAGCAGTGATGCCTCCAAAAGGAGCTTGTGGCACAACTCACCTGTTGAGGCACAAGCTGTGGTTCAAGAGCTTTAGATAGGAAATTCAGAGGTAAATACATCCCCATCCTGCAGGAAAAATCCAAGGACTGGATTGACTGAGGCCCATGCACAGCCTGGATGAATGAATGAACAACAGGAATAGAAGATACATTTAAAACACCAAGATCCCTCCTAAAGCTGGATGACTGTCATGGCTTTGACCCTTGGGTGAGTTCCAGCTCCCAAGTCACCCTCTAGTCACCTTCAACAAGTCCAGTCACCTTCAACTCACCAAATCACTTTCAACAACCCTATTAAACAGTTCAAGGTAGAATTACAGGCTCAGGAGGAAGCTGTGAGGTCCTTCCATGCACATTTTCTCCTGCAAAAACAATGTTAGCTTGTGTCTCCTGCAGCGACAGGGATGTCTCCTTGCACTGCCCTCTCTGTACCTAGGAAGTTATCCTTTGCAGGGGAAAATCCTGATTCAGCAAAATATTACACCTAAAATTACCCTGAAGCCCATCTGTGCTCCTTGAAACAAGTGGCACTGGGAGCTGGTTTGAATATTCTGCCACACAGACACGTCTCAGGATCGAGACATGGTAAGGGATAAGGATTTAAATGTTTTTGTTTAATCAAGAAGTGATAAAAGAACTGCTGACAAGGAGGTGGAAGCAGTGGTGTACATGATATGCTGAAAGCACATATGAGCAATCCAAGGTTGTTGGACTGGCTGTGAGAAACTTGGAGCAACGAAGGGGGTGTGTGCCTGTCCCTGGAGTGTCACAACACCACCCCAGCTCCTGAAAACAGGAGTTTGCTGCCTCTCACCCTGCTGGCCCGACCACCTTGCACCAAATCCTCCTGGCAGCTGGGAGCTGCAGCCACACCGAGGAGGGAAACTTGCTCATGGAAGTGGAACCGGCGGCTTCTCCCTGGAATGTTAATTAACGAGCAGCCACACTCCAGGCGTGCTGCATCCTCACAGCACCTTGTGCAGGGGTGACTTGAAAGAGCAATGAGTGCCTTTCTCATCTGGAGATTTCTTGGGGGTGTTTCTGACCTGTCCTAAGCAGGATCAGCAGGATCATAGAATCACAGAGTGGTTTGGCTTGGAATGGACTTAAAAGCTTATCTAGTCTCACCCTGTCATGGGCAGGGATACTTCCAACTATCCCAGGTTGCTCCAAGCCCTGTCCAACCTGGCCTTGGACACTTCCAGGGATCCAGGGGCAGCCACAGCTTCTCTGGGCAGCCTGTGCCAGGGCCTCACCACCTTCACAGGGAACAATTCCTTCCTGATCTCTGAACTAAACCTCTCCTAATTTAAAACCATTCCCTCTGCCATTCCCAGGATTGTTCATCATGTTCAGGCCTACGAATTAAGTCTCTATTCAATCATAGAATTGTGGAATGCTTTCTGTGGGGGGGCACCTTAAAGAACATCCAGTTCCAACCCCTTGCCACGGGCAGGGACACCTTCCACTAAATCAGATCCTTACCCAGCCTGGGATTGAACATCTCCAGGGATAGGGAGTCCACAGCAACAAGACAGGGATGGGAATGTCTCAGAGGAATGGGAATTCTTTCCTCTCTTAAGGTGAAATATTACAGGTGCTGCAGAGTGATTAGTCAAACCTGCACAATCTCTGCTGGTGGTGGAAGGACAATTAAGAACTTTTTGGGCCAAGGTAGGTCTCATTCAACAGGCCCAGTTTTGCAGTCTTTACCTGGACAGCTGCCCCACTGCAAGTACAGTGATCTGTAAGATTTAGATCAAGAGTTATTGTTTGCTGCTGTTTCAGCTTCTTTTTTCTTTTCTTTTTTTTTTTTTAATCTTCTTTCCATTCTGCCCTAAAAATGCCAGAGCTTGTTATCCTCTCCAAGAATCAACCTGAGCATTTGTGCTGCAGACTCCCTCGTGCCCCTTCTGATCAACTTAACCAGCAGAGAACTGAGTCCCTCACACTTCTCTTTGAGGGGTCCTTATTGTCCTCCAGCTTTGCTTGACCTCCATGGGATTCCCTCTGTCCTGCACTGCCCATCTCCTGAGCAGAGCTGGGGGTGTCTTCTCTGCTTCTGGCTGGGTTTCCCATGGGAGATGCCCCAAGGAGAAAACTCACCATTCCTGGCACTTCCCAGAGACCAAACTCACCATTCCTGGCTCTCTGGCAACCCGAGAAGCAAGACTCAAAGTGTCACCTAATCAAATGATCTATCTCTGAATAAAGTTCTTCTCACTCTCTCTGGTCTGGGTTGCCCTTGCCTAATTTCAAGCCTGTAAAAGTAAAATTTCTGTGCAGTCAGCAGAAAAAGGATGGGCATCTCCAGAGCATGCTTTCTTCTGTCCCAAAATACATGCCTAAAACAGGGAGGGGAATTGCCTTCCAGTTGTACTGGCATCCTCTCCAAATCCTGCAGAGAAACTCTGAAGGATCAGCTTGGACAAGGAAGATGCCAACTTCTAGATGGCTAAAACAAGGTGAGACGAATTCCCACGCCTGGCTTTGCGTTTAGGAACCTCACGGGGAAGAACAATTCTTCCACTGCTTTGTTAAGCAATCTTCAAGCTTATTTATCTCTTCCTTCCCGTCTCTTTAAATGCCACTGAAGTTGCTGTCACCACAAATCAGAGTCACCAGAACTGCCTTTCAAAGCAAAACTCCAAACTGAGAAGAAGAGACATGGCTGGGAAGCAAACCCCGACGGGCTGTGTATTACAGGGACAGGAGCACAGGGGCTGCTCCAGCCTCTCCTCACCCTGGGCCATCCTGGTTCTGTGCATCCTCCAGGGGAGCAGGGTGCCCCAGGAGCATCACAGCAGCTGGATTGCTTCAAATTTTTGCACTTCAGGAGGGCTTTCTTTACAAAATAGGTTGTTAAAAATTGGGACAGGCTGCCCAGCGAGATGGTAGGATCACCATCCCTGGAGGTGTTCAAGGAACAGCTGGAAGTGGCACTGGATGCTCTGGTTTAGTTGACAAAGTGGTCCAAGTTTGGACTTGATGCCCTTTGAAGACTTTTCCAACCTGTATGATCCTGTGAAATCAAGGATTCACCTCACATTTTCTCCCCACTGTTGGCCCTTAGTAAGGTCCTATAAGAAAAGTAAGATCAAGGAAAACACTTATTTGTCTTTAATAATTCCACTTTCCACACATTTTCACCCCAGAGGACGCCTTGAACTTGTTGCCATTTGCCTCAAACAAGCTATTCTTCCTAGTTCACATTCTGGAACAGACCAGCAGTTGTTTCCTATTCCCAGTACTTGAGTCCTCCAGGATTTTGCAGGCTGTGCAGATGTCCCAAGTCCCTCTGGAGAGATTTGTCACTGTCCAGCCTTGGCAGCCACATGTCCCAGAGGTCCTCACACCCCAGCAGTTCTCATGAAGTGACTTCTTCCCAAGCTCTGGCATGAGTGGGGATCGACTGGTGCTCCCCAGGGGTGGCTGATCAGCTGGTAAATGGAGATTTGCTCCAAGAGAAATCTGTACCTGCCCCAAGGTGATGCTGCAGGATGTGTTTGAGTCCCGAGTGAGCCCAGGCTGGACAGTGAGATTTGGGAACGGTGACTTATAAAAGAGCTGGAAGAAGTGAAGTAGAAAAGAGCCAAGGGAATAAAGGGGGTTTTTATGTTTTTCTGGTTTCTTGAGGAAACAACACTGGGGAGATCACACCCTCGGAGTGCCCATCTCTGATTTTCTGTGTCTTTATCATTCCTATGTGCTCCAACAACTCCTTCATTCCTCCAACAGTTTCTACTAGACGCCAAGGAGACCAAAGACATCCCATCAATGTCTTCTCCCAGGTAAAGCTGCAGATGACAGGCATAGCTCCCAAAGAAAGCCACTCTTTGTACAAAGATTGCTGGTTTCGCTTTATTTGTGGATTGGCCTTGAGGACAAGGCTTTGAGGAAACTCCTCTAGAGGAAGGTGCCTCTGCTCATGGAATGAGATGATCTTTAAGGTCCTTTCCAACCCAAACCATTCTGTGATTCTATAATTTGTTTGGATTTTTTTTTTTTCTAATGAGTTTGATTAAAAACAAACTGTATCCCCTATGTACACCTATACATTTTACTTATCATAATATATCATCTCTCAGCTCATGGGTTCTCTGTAATGAACTTTATGACATTCCCAAAGTATTTGCCATGTGCTAGTTAACTGCCACTCTTAACCAGGGAAGGAGGACTTGAGAAAGTGTGAGAGAATGGACACATCCATACCTGAAGAAGTTATTTGAAAATAGGTTTTCATGGCTATTCAGGTTTTTGAGCAGAAAACTCACTCTGTAAATGCCACAGTTGAACACAAATTAATTTTCAGAGTCAAAGAAAGATTTCTATAAATGCTACTGTGAACTCAAAGGTACCAATGCCAGGTGTCTGGGTAGTGGGGATGCTCAGAGGGCTTTCCAGATGTCACCAATCAAGAACAGCCCTGGAGAAGGACTTAGGGGTGCAGGTGAGAGGCTGGATATGCCCTGGCCCTGAAACCCCCATGTCCTGGGCTGATCTCACAGCATGGGCAGCAGGGGAGGGGGGGGATTCTGCCCCTCTGCCCCACTCAGGTGAGACCCCACCTGGGGTCCCCAGCACAGGAAGGACATGGGTTGGAGTGAGTTCAGAAGAAGCACCAAAGTGACCAGAGGGTGGGACACCTCTTCTGAGAGGAAAGGTTGAGGGAGTAGGGATTGTACAGCCTGGAAGAGAGAAGACTTTGGGGTGACATAATTGTGGCCTTCCAGTGGCTAAAAGGAGTCAACAGGAAAGTTGGAGAAACACCATTTACAAGGGCCTGGAGAGACAAGACAAGGTTTCACACTGACAGAGAGTAGGGTTAGATGGAATATTGGGAAGAAATTGTTCCTTGTGAGGGTGGGAAGGCCCTGGCACAGGTTGCCCAGAGAAGCTGTGGCTCCCCTGGATCCCTTGAAATGGCAAAGGCCAGGTTGGACAGGGCTTGGAGCAACCTGGGATAGTGGAAGGTGTCCCTGGCCATGGCAGGGGGTTGCAATTAGGTGGGTTTTCTTAGGTCCTTCCAACCCGACCCATTCCATTACTCTATGACTCCATGAACTCATGTGGTATCAAGAACAACCCATGAAATACCTTTGTTGTCCTTGGTAGGACAGTCCAGGCTTGGTCTTTCCTGCTTTAGTCTGGATTTGGAGTAGGGTTTCTTTCTCTTAAGGTCAACAACAGGTGCTTCTCCCCAGAGCACGAAACAAAGTCCAGTTTCTTTCCTGGAGCAGAATTCCCCTCTCCACAGGCACCTCAGGAGCAGCTCTATCAACACAGCTACCAGCTCTGCTTGGCAAAGGTAAATCTCCCCAACCAGTGCATCGCTGCTGTCTGAGGGTGGCCCGACAAATCCATTGACATGACATAAGGAAAGATTTAGGAGAGGTTTGGGAGCATAATAAATGAATCCCCCATCGAGTCAACTCTACGTTCCTTGGATCTAGCAAGCAATCACAATAAGCCCCTTGGATTACTTGAGACAAATGCCTGTCTGCACAACAAATCACCGCAGATTGCTTATGACAGCCAAATGAGACGTCCTTTCAGAACACCACCAGCAACTCTCACAGCTCTGGAGCACATTATACAGCAGGAGATAAGAAATCTTAAAAAAACCACATCACATCTTTTGGGTCTTCTGTCATGGGATAAAGACAAGTGGCCTCTAAACTGCTCTTCCAGGGCAGTTTGGCCAAATTGTTTGCTACAAGGCATGAGAGCTTTTGTGCTGTCTTTGGCATCCCAGGTTACTAAAGGATTATATCCACAGACTGTGGTAATCCCTGAATATTTAGAAAATACACACAACAGCTCTCCAAACACCAGACATCTGCCCCATGGTGCTGCACATCTGCCATTCCCATGGATTTCTGAACAATTTCCTTTGATGAGCAGGTTTACTCCAATGGAAATCGACAAACGAGAACAGCTCCCGTTCCCTCTCCACGGCTGTGTCGAGTCTGCAGTTTTTGTGGCTTAACATTTTTATCCAAGACAAAACATGCAGTCAGGGTCTTTGGACATCACACAAACACACATAAATGTTGAAAGATAAGTAGCTTGGATGCACACACACACACACATAAACTCACAGAAATCTCCTTTGCTAAAAAATCAGCTTCTGAAACGAATACGTGTTTTTTAAATTAACATTTTTTAGAGACACTAACCGCATCTTGAGAGCAGAGAACACATTATTTTGTAGGCGTTTTCAGCAGCACAATACCAACCCCTATTTTTAACTATTGACTAATTACCAGTAGATCTTAATTACATGGTGTGTGGAGGCACTAATAAGTTTACAAATCTGCCAACAACACTAAACACATATGTCTTTGCAAGCATTAGCCTCTCTCTCTTATTTTTTAAAACCTTTTCTCTCTTTCCCCCCCTCTCCAATTTGGCAGCAGAAGATCCTGGAAAAGGCTGTAATTGTGGCTGATTAGAAGGAGAGCGTCTAAACACCCATCCTCGTGGAGAAAAGAATGGCTCAAAGCACAAGGAGGAATGAAAAGAGAAGCCAGAAGAGCCTGGAGATTTTGGATTTTCAGCAGGGTGAGAGAAGGATTGCCTTTGGAGTTGTTAACTTTCGTCTTCTCTGCAAGATTCATGGAGCCATGTGCAGCTTTATTGATTAATTTTGTTTAGGAAACAGTGGCTTGGAGCAACCTGGTCTATGGAAGGTGTCCCTGCCCACAGCAGGGGTTTGGAATTAGATGATCTTCAAGGTCCTTTCCAACCAAACTATTTTGTGATACAGTCTCTGAGAAGGATGGTATTATTTTATGCATTTAGGTTCAATATTCTTATGCAAAAAGTAACTCAGCAGGAACTGCCCCTGTGTTCTGGTTTGCTACGTTATGGCACAATGCAGCCAAACTCATTCCAGTGACATTTTCTGACAAGGTTTTCTCTTTTTTGAGAATCTTGACCAAGTTTTTGCATTCTCAGCTCCTCAGAGATGTTTTACACCACAGCTGGACCCTCCTGTCTACCAAAATACCTTTCAGACCCAGACCCCACAAAGGTGCTCACATTTGCAGGCTCTTCCAACAGCCCTGGGTGGAGCTGAGAAAAGTTTGAGCCCTGGAGATGCTCCTCTTGTGAAGGGTCTGGGCTGTAGCTCTGCAAGGCTCCTGTTAAATAAACATTTGGGTGAAGTTTGCCCAGTGCCACTGAGAGAATTTATGGAGATTCAGGAAGCAAAGAGGTCACTGACATCAACAGATCCTCTGGAAGTCACAAACTTTCATAGTATTCTTCAAAATTTGGTCAAGAGGGAATGGCTTTAGACTGCCAGAGGGGAGGGTTAGATGGGATATTGGGAAGAAATTATTCCCTGTGAGGATGCTGAGGCTCTGGCACAGGGTGCCCAGAGAAGCTGTGACTGCCCCTGGATCCCTGGATGTGTCCAAGGCCAGGTTGGATGGGGCTTGGAGCAACCTGGGATAGTGGCAGGTGTCCCTGCCCATGGCAGGGGGTAGAAGTAGGGGTGATCTTTATGTTCCCCTCCAACCCAAACCATTCTGGGATATTATGGTTGAACTCAAGTGCTGTCAACTACAGAACTGAACATCTCGAAGTCTGATGGCAAAGGCTTCCATGTGCTCTTCCATCAGTTGAGTTTCTGACAAAAAGGAGCAACACCCTGAGATCACCCTCAGCAGAAGCCTCTGCACAGCCAACAGCACTTAGTCCAAGAGATGAGCACTTGTGGAAGCTCTGATGTTGCTTTAGAAGCTATATAGTGGCTATTAATAAAATCAAATAGCTATTAGAAAAAAATAAATTAGAGTGAAATTGCATGGGGTGGTTTTTAAAATAAATAATTCCAATAATTTGACAGGAAGGAAAATTAATCTTCTCTTTCCAAGTGCAAGTGTAACCAAAAGGTGAAGAATGTCCATATTCTTGCAATAAACACTGGGGACACTTTTAGTCTGTGTCCACGCTGCTGCTGATCTCCAGAATGATTTGCCATGGAATCACTGGATAAACTTGAGTTTTATGACACCATAAATGAGAGCAGGTGTCTCCTTTGCACATTCATATTTCTAAATGCAGGAGGGTATTTCTGTCTGGGATGATTCAGTGTTTATATTTACACAGTGGAGGAGAGGAGATTATTGTCATTTGCATTGATGAAGGAGGTAGTTGTCACCTTCCAGTTTTTCCATGTTGAATCTTTGTTAGCAAATAACATGTCTTGAGTAAAATGAGAGCAGGAGATAATTTAAGTGGGTGCCACACTTAGCCCCAGCAGTGAAATTACAAAAGTGAATCAACATGAAAGCAGAATAATTTTTTTTTTCTCAACAATTTAGGTAATTATGGACAAGGCAGACATCAGTTTTCCCTGCAAAGAAACTGAACCAGTTACTCTGGTGTCTTAGGGCAAAACTTCAGTTCCTTAATTAACAGATTCAGAAATATTGTGCGTGCTGGCAGATGGAAAGAAATGATAAGAGCACTTGGCAAAGCTGGAAATGCCAGTGATTGCACATATCAAAAAGCACAGAGTGTGCCTGAACCAGGACTTCAGAATAGCCAGACTTAATCCTGAGATGCTGTGTGAAACAGCCACGTGATAATTTTTGCCATAGAGATGAGAGACTTCCAGCGTCCATTTCAAGCTGGGCAAAAATCTCATCCTTCCCCTGAGTTATTAAATGACCTGTGCAAAGCCAAATTAATTAAAAGCATTTGAAAACAGAGAAGGGGAATTGGTGATGCTTTTAATATGGTGGAAGAAAGAAAGAAAAGAAAGAAAAAGAAAGAAAGAGAGAAAGAAAGAAAGAAAGAAAGAAAGAAAGAAAGAAAGAAAGAAAGAAAGAAAGAAAGAAAAGAAAGAAAAGAAAGAAAGAGTGCTTGTTATCCTACAAAGAAGAGTTTTGCTCCATTATGGAATAAATAGTGTTTATGCCCCATCTCCTTACACATCATGCCAAGTGGCAAAGGCAGGTGAATAGTTTTCCCCAAAACAGGTAAAAATTCCATGTTGTTGCCTGAAACTGGAGCCTGTTCCTGCCAAGAGAAGCTGATCTAGGAGAGGACAAAGTCATGGGCTGGAAAGATTCCTGGCAGGGGACTGGAATTAGATGATCTTTAAGGTCCCTTCCAACCCAAACCATTCTGAGACTCTACGTTCCCACTCAGGAGCAAAGCGGGACAAATGGTGGTTGAAGTGGAGCCAAGGCAGGGGCAGAAGATTTACTGAGTGCAAAAGGACACAAAAAATCAGAATCACGTGTGGTGCATGGGGAGAAGAGAAGGGCTGCAAAGGTGTCACCAATGCGGAATTAAAGGACATCCATTGATGGAAGGGACCCACAAGGCTCATCAAAATCCAACACCTGGCCCTGCACAGGACAACTCCATAAACAACAGGAATAAAATGGAAATGGAAATTCTTTCCTCAGGATGAGAAAGGAGAGAAAACCAAGGAGACCTGGTGTGGACAGAGGTTTAGGCAAATGGGCCATAGAGGATCTCAGAAGATCCCAGGGAATCAGGGGAAGGTGATTTCTATGCAGTACTTTGCCTACAGGAAGGACCAAGAAGAGAACAAGTAAAGACACCAAAGTGCAGCAGCCCACACTGGAAAGAGGCAGTGCTTGGGCTGATGTTTCACCCAGAGGGAGATGGAAGAAGCTGCAGTCACCAGTCACCTTTTCCTTTACTTTTTTCCAGGGGGAGATCCAGGTATGTTCAGATTTGTGCACCATCCTGTCTAAATTTGGTTTGACATAAAAGATCATGCATTTAACTCACAATTCTGTTGTGACAGTGTTAAATACAAGAAAATATTCTGTTACATTCAGAGGTTTGGGGGTGGTTTACAGCATCATGAGACCCCACTTGGAGGTGCTGCTTCCAGCTCTGGGGCCTCCAACATAAGAAGGACATGGACCTGTTGGACTGAGTCCAGAGGATGCTATGGAGATGCTCTGAAGGTTCCTTCTGCTCTGGAGCCAGGCTGGGAGAACTGGGGTTGTTCACATGGAGAAGAGAAGGATCCAGGGAAACCTCAGAGCCCCTTCCAGGGCCTAAAGGGGCTCCAGGAGAGCTGGAGAGAGACTGGGGACAAAGGATGGAGGGACAGGACAAGGAGGAATGGCTTCCGACTGCCAGAGGGCAGGGATAGATGGGATATTGGGAAGGAATTCTTCCCTGTGAGGCCCTGGCACAGGTTTCCCAGAGCAGCTGTGGCTGCCCCTGGATCCCTGGAAGTGTCCAAGGCCAGGTTGGACAGGATGAAGTTTTAGGTCCCTTCCAACGCCAAAAATTCTGTGGTTCAATGATTATCAGTTATAAAAAAACAAGCATCAGGGACTGTGGGAAGGAGAATCATTTTACAAGGAATATACCTTACCTTAGTTAAGGTGTGAAATCCAGCTCCACTTCCTCCCACAGTCCATGGCTCCACATTGGCTTTTCTAGTGACCCAGAAGACCAGAAAAACTGGATGTCACCCACACTTCCCATTGGCACAGGGGCCAACCTTCACCCTGCTTGGCAGGGGAAGCATTGCCTGATAAGTTTATTTTTCACTGAGCTCCGAGGAGCAGCGTGGCACACTGACAACAGCAGCCAGCTACTCTATGAGATACATCCCTGCCCTTCAGAGCCAATTAAATCACTGGAATCCCATGGGGGGAAGTGGGAAATGCTGTGTAGTCGTTTTTCCTAAATCCCAGCTTGGAAAAGCACCGAGCAAGTCCATCAAACTGGAGGCCTGAGCTGTTACTGCCTTTCCAAGGGGAGAAACACAGTTCGCTGCACTGCTCACCACCTTCCTTGGCTGATGAAGTCACGTTTCCCCTTCCTACTGGGTAACCAGTTCCTCGAGGAGCAGGACTGAGGGGATTACCCTGTGTTTGGTTTAATGGGAAAGCTGTAAATACTTTCAGAAAAGGCAGGCAGGATGGAAATCCTGGAGTCACCCCCTCCTGGCCAGCCCCACTCGCCAGGTGGCCCCAGGACCAAGCATCCAGTGTCACCGATGGTCACTGGTTCAGCTGATGGCGCTGAAATGGTGGCCCACAAAGGCATTTTGGGGGAAGCAGAGAGAGCAGACAGGTTCCTCTTGATGCACAGTAATAAATGAAAACAGCTGCAGCTCTCAGGAGATTAAAGGGAGCCTGAGGAGAGCTGAATAAACCCTGTCACCACAGGTAAGATCTAGATAACAGGAGCGATGAAGTTCGCTAATGCACATGTCTCAATACCATACTAATTCTTAAATCTGTCAGGAGGTGTAAAGTGATTTAAATGTAACATTTCTGTCCAATATACACAAGTTTGGGATTCACATAATCTCATATTTAGTGGGGAATTGGTATCCAGGTTTTATCATGTAACACTTGAGGACCTGAACGTGTTTCAGGGACTTGTAAGGGACTGGAAGTGAAGCACCTGGTCCAGCTGTGAGAACAAATCACATTCAATTGTTTAAAGTCCAGGCTGGATGAAGCTCTGAACAACCTATTCTAGTGGGAGATTCCCAACCCATGGCAGGGAATAGATCAAGATGGTCTTTAAGGTTCTTTCCTATCCAAAACATTGAGTGATTCCATGATTTTATGATCAGTAAGGACTAACACTGTGATTGGCAGTCACTGATATCATTTACCAGTCAATTGCATTGCTAAAATGAAAATTCAAAAACTAAGCCCTCATTTAAAAGAGAAGGGACGGAATTGGAAAGGTTAATCAAACACTCCTCACGCTGTCTTAGAGGCAGTTCTTATGATGGCTGTGAACTGGCTTTTCAATTTGGGAACATTTGGGACCTTCTGCACCTTTCCTAGAGAGTACAGTGACACAAAGTGGTAGGTGAGAGCTGGACATGCCCTGGCCGTGTGCTCTCACATCCCAGAAACTCCCCATGCCCTGGGCTGATCCCCCAGCGTGGGCAGCAGAGGAGGGGGCGATTCTGCCCCACTCAGGTGAGACCCCACCTGCAGAGCTGCCTCCAGCCCTCCAACAGCAGAAGGACATGGAGCTGATGGAGAAAGACCAGAGGAGGCCACAGAGATATTCCAAGATCTGGAGCCCCTCTGCTCTGGAGCCAGGCTGGGAGAGCTGGGGATGTTCACCTGGAGAAGGATCCAGGGAGAACTTATTTCAGCCTTTTAGTACTTGAAGGGGGCCTGTAAGACAGATGGGGACAAAAGGGGCAAGGCTTGATGGTTTTAGACCGAAGGAGAATCAGATTAGATTAGATACAAGAAATGAGTTTTTTACGATGAGGGTGGGCAGGCCCTGGCACAGGTTACCCAGAGCAGCTGTGGCTGCCCCTGGATCCCTGGAAGTGTCCAAGGCCAGGTTGGACAGGGCTTGGAGCAGCCTGGGATAGTGGGAGGTGTCCCTGCCCATGGCAGGGCACTGGAACAGAATGAGCTTTAAGAAATCACTTCCAACCCAAACCATTCCATGATTCCACGATTCTATGACAGCGCTGCCAGAGGGAGACAAGTGGCAGCAAAAGCAGCATCCTGTTGATCCTCCCCTGCTACATACACATAGCATTCAAAGAGGTTAATAGAAATTAACAAAGTTAATCAACAGAAGGACTGGCCTAAGTGAGTCTTGCAAGTCAAGCTCACACAATGACCGCTAAGTTTACCAACACATACAACTTTTGATCCTGCGGAGACATGAACGTCGTGGCAACGGAAGCTGGAGCTTTTTCTGCCTCATGCATGAATAACAAAGCCACCTGCTATATTCCAGCAGTGGATGCTTTATTGTTAGTGATGATGCATGAGGCAGAAATAATGCAGTTTGATTTTTAGAGACAATACCAAGTTGAGCTTGCGAGGTTGTCAGCCCACACTCGTTTGACTTGGGAACTGAGCAAACAACATGGAAGTAATTGATGGAAACTAATGACACAATAAGATGTCATTTTTTTCTGACCTACTTTGCTTAAAGTAAATCCCCATTAATTGTAATTATCTGTACTCTACGTACACCAAACACTCAGCTGGATCCATCCCCCAGTTATTTAAATGAGATAGTTCCAGATTTACACAACTCTGATTCTGGCTTACATACCTCTCTATATTTAGTGTTTGTTCCCCTGATCTGAATAAATGCCTGGAGGATGGAAGACCACACAGCTCAATTAGGGTATTGATCAGGATGAAAAAAGCCTTTAACTAGACAGCACAAAGAGGTTGTGATCCCATGCTGGGGTGCTGCTGGAGCACTAAACATGCCTCCCCTCCCGGTGCCTCCTTGGTGCTCCTGGAGAACACCAGGAACACGAAATGCAAGGCACAGACAGATCAGCTCCAAGTGCTGTGAGGGAAAACCCCTGGCTAGCCATGTTTTATAAATACTTGCAGATCTCGGGGTCACCCAGAGTTTACCCAGACCTCCGGACACAAGCGCCTCCAGCGTGATGGAAGCGTGGGATGCTGCTGAGCGCCGAGAAAAGCTTTCTCCTCTCAAAAATATGAGTGGAGAGATCTCAACATGGGTGTGATTGACACTCACAACTTCCAAAAAATCCCTAAAAATACAGAGTGTTGGCTAATAAAAGAAACAGGCTCTGAGTAATGACTTCTGGCTCTCTGTGAGGGCCAGGACTACAAGGGAACGGGAGCTCTTGTGGACTGAAGGGGGAAAGCATCACCCCCATGTCCTTGGTCAAAGCAACCCCACAAACCATGCTGTGGGAAACAGGGAAACCAGGGGGTTGTGGGGAGATTGGGACATGGGTACATCCCTAAGTGAGGGAGCAGGAGCTGGAGAACATCATGGGATAATCAGGAATTAAGATGTAAGTGGTGGAGATATCACTTTTGGCCACCCACGGAGTCATGTAGCCATGACTCATCCCCTGGTGCAGGAAGGAACGTAGTGTACCGTGCATCAAAATGGACAGGATCTTTCCGAGGAGAGATGATCTGGGATGGAAGACCTTTAAAGGGCTTCCAGCCCAGCTGTTTGTCCCTCCACACTGGCATGTCTTTTCCTTGATAAAATCGGGAAGTCATGTGTTAAATGAGTTACTTTTTTTTTTTTACTTTTATTTCAGTCTCCGATACTCCTACTGGAAAGATCTTCCGATTTCCAGGCTAAAAATATTCGTGGCCAGTTCCCACTCATTTACTTTTCCACCACTGCCCTTCAGTGTCCCAACGCCTTTCCCTCCGCTCACATTTATTTTCCAGGATGTATTTATAGGCAGGGAAACATATTCCTTCTCCAGCCTCATTTTTTTTAGCTAAACCAAACAAGCCAAATTCTTTCAGTCCGCGGGAGAAAAGACAGATTGTCCTGAGCTCTGATCAACACCTAGCTCTTCCCTGCAGCTGGAATTCACCCTTCCCGAGCACAGGTGGCCACAACTGCACCGAGGAGTTCAGGGGGAGTGCCAGCAGGGTGTTGTCACTGTGTCATCCCTTGCCCAAGCAGCTGCTTCTCTCACCCCACGTGCCAACGCTGAAACCCTCAACTGCTGCCTTCTCCCACCCGAATGTGTCTCATCAAACAAGTTTGGGTTTGGTTTTGTATCAAAACAGATGACTCGTCTGCCCCCTTATTGGTACACCTACACTCCTATATAAGTAATAAGACCAAATAGTTTGTTTACTTCTCTGTTGTTTTGGGTTTCTGGGGATTTTTATATCTTTTTGATCATATGTAGCAAAATCTGCTGCACAGAAAAGTTTGCAGGGATGAGGGATGCTTCCATTTATATCTCCTCGTACTGCAAATCAGAAGTCGAAGCTTAATCTGGGTGCTTCTCACCCAAAAATATGGGTCCCAGAGTCCTTATTTCTTACTGCTCTGTAAATTAACATCCATATTTAGGTTTGAAAGTATCCATCAGGAGAGGGAGTTGATTACATATATACACACATGTCTTATGCACATGAAAAAATTTTGGTCGAGGGCTGGTTTTGATCTTATTTATTTCCCTATTCTTGTAATAGCTGAAGTTGGCAGAAAATAAGGGGATATCTTCAACATTTGAATCCGTTGTGATGGGGATCTGTGGGATCCTGTTGTGTTTGATCCCACTATATGATAGTATAAATAATACCAGTTTTCTCCCTTTTGAGAACTTCGTGCCAGAGTTTCACTCCAAGGGAAATTTGCCCACATCCAGGTGTGCATCAGGTGCATCCATGTGGATTATGCCCAAAGCTTTGCTTTCTGCTCTCTTTCTTCTATTTCTCACCTATAGGAGTATCCAACCATTTCAAAAGCAGCAGCATTTTTTCAGACTTCACAAAACTTTTCAGTTCTTTTGACATCACCCAGAAACACCAAATACACCCTTCCCAGAGAACTTGTTTAATATATGAAACTCCTCCCACTTTTTCCTCAGGATAAAATTATTTTTTCCTCCCTGTAAAAGCATTTTATCTGCATTTTTCTACTTTCTTGGAGCTGTTTCTTTTTTCTCCATGTTGAAATTTAGACTCTGCAAAGCAGCAACTTTTTCAGTCAGTTCTGGAGTCCTGACATTCTCAGCCCTGATATTTTGACACAGTTTAAAGGGGGGAAAAAAAAAAAAAAAGAAAGAAAGGGTAGAATTCAAACTCCCACAGAAAGAGGCAGAAGCAACTGCTAGAGAAGGAGCATCTGGAAGGAGTCTTCTTATTGAATGGGGGGAAAAAAAAAAAAAAAGAAAGAAAGGGTAGAATTCAAACTCCCACAGAAAGAGGCAGAAGCAACCGCTAGAGAAGGAGCATCTGGAAGGAGTCTTCTTCTTGAATGGTGGGAAAAAAAAAAAACACATGGAGAAGAAGAGGGATTGTAACCTACAGAGGACAGCACAAGACAGCTCAGAAAAGATGGATATGATGAATGAACAGATGTGTAACATGGAACTGGCGGGGAAAGGACCTGGAATTTGGCTTTCCCAGACTGCCAGTGGGTCCTTAGGTGAAACAGCTGCCTGGGGTGCAGCTCAGCTCCAGGCAGATCCCAAAAACAGAGCCAGGAGATGCTCCCTCAGCCTGCCAGAGGTTTCTTCAGCACAGAGCTGAGCCCTTGGAGAGTCTGCCTGACTCTCTAAGTACAGGGTGGGAAAAGCAGTGTCCCCAAAAGTGGGTAAGGGAATGACAAAGAGCAGAGGAGGGGATGGAGAATCCCTGTGTTAGAAGGAGAAGGACAGGAAGACACCAAGGTGAGGGATTTGAGAAGGCAACAAGGTGGTGTGAGGTCGGGGTGCCAAGGTGTGCTTGGAGAGAGCTGTTATCAACAGAGAATGAATCCCAGAAAGGTCTGGCTTGGAAGAGACCTTAAAACTCATCCAGTGCCAACCACTGCCATGGGCAGGGGCACCTTCCACTATCCCAGGTTGTTCCAAGTCCCATCCCACCTGGCTTTGAACATTTCCAGGGATGAGGAAGCAACAACTCCATCATACTCTGAGTACAGGAGAGGGATCTGTGGGATGGGGTGGGACAGGAGCTCCCCTTCCCCAGCACAATCATGGGAAGGGAAAAGGCAAAAAGAAACCCAGAGGAGGTTCCAGATCTGCCAGGGACCTGGGAGCTGCTGAGGGTGAAAAGGTGGAAAGCAGCCTGGCTGAGGGTGAACTGAGTGGTGATCCTGGGATTTGAGGTTGAGCAGGTGACAGGGACAGGGCAGTTGACATTGGACTGGGGAACTGATTTGGGAGCAGGATGGGGTCAGCACAAGAGGATACAGCTGAGGCTGCTCTGGGGAATGGTGGTGTCAGCACTTGGGCCTTGGAGGAAGAAACACAATGGAACTCTTTGAGTGTCCAGAGGAGAGCGTAGCAAATGATGTCACTGGGTTTATTCAGCTGGAGGAGATGGAGGTCACACCTCACTGGGGGCTGCAGCTCCTCCAGAGGGACATCCCTGATCTCTGGTCCCAGTGACAGGGACAGGACCCAGGGAACAGCTGGAGCTGTGTCAGGAAGATTGAGATTGGGTATCAGGGAAAGGTTTTTCCCCCAGGGGTAGTTGGGCACTGAACAGGCTCCCCAGGGAATGGGCACAGCCCCAAGGCTGCCAGAGCTCCAGGAGCGTTTGGACAACACTCTCAGGCACAGGATGGGATAGTTGGGGTGTCCCGTGCAAGGTCAGGGGTTGGACTTGTGTGTCCCACCCAAACCAGAATATTCTATGATTCAGTATAGATTTGTGATTTCAAGGCGACTAAAGAGATGGAATACCTCTCCTATGAGGAAAGGCTGAGAGAACAGGGGTTGTTCAGCCTGGAGAAGAGAACCCTGGGGAGATCTTAGAGTCTAGGTTTTACGTGGCTGGAGAGGAGATTCAGGTTGGACATTAGGAAGAGTTTCTTCACAAAAAGGGTGATTAGACATTGGAACAGGCTGCCCAGTGAGGTCATGGAGTCATCATCCCTGGAGGTGTTGAAGGAATGACTGGACATGGCACTCAGTTCTCTGCTGTGGTTGACAAGGTGGTGTTTGGTCATAGGTTGGACTCAGTGATTTCAGATGTGCTTTCCAACCTATATGATTTTGTGATTTTGTGATTCTGTGATTCTGTGATCTCAAGTTGAACCAGGGGAGGTTTAGACTGGATATTTGGGAAAACATTCTTCATGGAAAGAGTGGTCAGGCAATCGAACAGGCTGCCCAAGGCAACCCGATGGTGGAACCCCCATCCCTGGAGGTTTTCAAAACATGTGTAGATGGAGAACTTGGGGATACAATTTAGGTGTGATCATGACCATGGGTTAGCAGTTGGACTTGGTGATGCCCGAGGTCTTTTCCAACCTAATTCTGTGATTCTGTAAGGGAGCTCCAAGAAAGCTGGAGAGGGACGTTGGACAAGGGCATGGAATGACAGGACAAGGGGGAATGGTTTTAAGTTGAAAGAGAGCAAGGCTACGTGGGATTTTAGGAAGAAATTCTTCCCTGTGAGAGTGTTGAGAACATCAGAGGTTGTCCAGAGATTCAGAGAATAAGCTGAGTTGGAAGGAATCCACAAGGGTCATCCAGTCCAACTCCTGGCCCTACACAATCCCCAACAATCCCACCCTGTCCAAAGGAGCATCCCCAACAATCCCACCCTGTCCTGAGAGCGCTGTCCAAGTGCTCCTTGAGCTTTGTCAGGTTTGATGCTGTGACCATTCCCTGAGGAGCTCTTCCAGTGTCCAGTCACCCTCTGGGATCACAGCCTTTTCCCAGTATCCCACCTAACCTCCCCCTGACACAACTCCAGGCCATTCCCTCGGCTCCTGTCCCGGGTCACACACAGCAGAGCCCAGCACCCGCTCCTCCTCTTCCCCTCACGAGGAAGCTGCAGATCGCGCTGCGGTTCCCCCCTCAGCCTCCCCTTCTCCAGGCCTCATCCC
>VXBB01017990.1:204380-221144 GCA_013399915.1 Illadopsis cleaveri | reverse complement strand
TCCTGGTTTGAGATGGACGGGGACAGTGTCACCTCCTGGTTTGAGATGGACGGGGACAGCGTCACCTCGTGGTCCAAGGTGGACGTGGGTCAGTGTCCCCTGTGGTCGACGGTGGGTCAGTGTGCGCTGGCCGAGGAGGGGCTGGTGTCGATGGTTGTCGGTACCTGGTTTGAGGCGGATGTGGGTGGCTGTCAGATCGTGGTCCAAGATGGGCATGGGTCAGTGTCACCCTCTGGTTTAAAATGAGTCACTGTCCCCTGGATGAGGTGGGGAGCTCTCAGCTCGTGGTCCAAGGTGGACGTGGGTCAGTGTCACCTTGTGGTCCAAGGTGGACATGTGTCAGTGTCCACCTCCTGGTTCAAGGTGGACGTGGGTCAGTGTCACCTCCTGGGTTGAGGTGGATCAGTGTCATCTCCTGGTTTGGTGTGGATCAGTGTCATCTCATGGTTTGATATGGGTCAGTATCCCCTGGACAAGGTGGGGTAGATGGGGGTCAGTGTCACCTCGATGGGCTGAGGTGGGTCACTGTCCCCTAGCCGAGGTGGACCATATGGCCATTGCTGTTACCTCATGGTTTGAGGTAGACGTGAGGCAGTGCCATCTCATGGCTTGAGGTGGATTGCTGTCCCCTGGCTGAGGTGGGACCAATGGGGGTCAGTGTCACCTCATGATTTGAGGTGGACGTGGGTCGCTGTCCCTGGCTGAGGTGGGGCAGATGGGGGTTGTTGTCAGCTTGTGGTCTGAGATGGACATGGCTCGGTGTCATCTCGTGGGCCGAGGTGGTGGTGGTCAGTGCAGTGCTCCCCACGTGGAGAAGGAGGGGAGATTTGGGGGTTACTCCAACTTTGAGTGAGGAGAGACACAAAGGGAGGAGCAATTCCCACAAAATGAGCCTCGAGGGCTGAGGTGGGGGACAGAGTGGTCACTGTCACCTCATGGTCAGAGGTGGACCCTTGCCAGTGCTCCCCATGGTGGAGGAGGTGTCAAGATCCCCCTTGTGCTGAGGGGACATTTGAGGGGAAGAGAAGCTCCCCGAAAATATGTCTGTGGGGCTGAGGTGGGAGGAGTGCCGTTGGTTGGTACAAGCAGGACATCAGATGGTGCTCCCCAGGTGGAGATTTGGGGTGACCCCTTCTTTAGTGAGAAGAGCCCCAAAGGCAGCTGAGATGCCCACCCCAACTGAGCATGTGGGGCTGGGGAGAGGGGAATAGGGCTGCTGTCACCTCACAGCTTGGAGGGGACACAGTTCTGTGCCCCCCATGGTGTGGGATGGAAAGGATTCTAGCTCCGTGGGAATGAGATGGTGCTCCGCAGACATGGGGCAGGATGGGGAAGGGGGTCATGGAGCTGCTCTTCTCTTCAGGTCAAGCCCGGGGCTGGGGGTGACCCTGGCAGTGGCAGCGCTGCAGAGGGAGGTGATGTGGCCCTGGGGGGGAACCTACCCCACCAGCCCCCTCCTGGAGCCAGGGGGCAGCCAGGAAAAGACCCCATGGAATGCAGGGGCTGCTCCTGAGAGGGTCTGTGGGGGGATGGACCCGTGGCTGCCAAGCACTAGGACGTGCTGGTCCCAGAGGGTTGATGTCCTCTGGGCACAGATCCCGTAGGGATGAGGGGTGAGGGTCTCATCCATCCCCGAGAGCCTCTCCCCAGCCAGTGGAGCGGGAGCTGCCGGCTCGCTGACTCGCCCTGAACCGAAGGAGCGGGTGGTGGGAGTGGAAAAACGCAGCGTGATGCCTCGGCTGTGGCTTTGGAGAAAGGAGAAACCTCGGTGGGGACGGTGGCGGTGGGGCTGCCGGTATGAGCCTGAAGGTCAGCGATAAGGGATTGTTCCCTGCCGGAGGGAGAGGTCCTGGGGTGGAGGAGACACTGGCCGGAGGACGGGTCTGGGAAGTGACCTCGGACTCGGCAGGAATAAAAAAGCATCCTCCAGTGCGAGCTGGAAATTACGTTATCCTCCCCAAAAAGAGAGGTGGGAGGAGGCAGGGAGGGATTCTCCAGGATGAAAGCCTGTGGATGCAAACACTGCCACAGAGATGTCGGGCTTACGGAAAGAGGTGGTGTAAGGACAGCTGTAAAAACCCAGCGTGGCCCAGCATCCTCTGGGCTGGGGCGCGGGTTGGTAGCGTGGAAGGGGTGTGAGATTTGGGGTGGAGGGACAACTCTGGGTTGTGTCACGGGGTGGTGGCTGCACCCCCTCCACCCCATGGATGGTCAGGCTGTAGGGAAGAGGCTCCAGAAGGGGGTTCCTTGGTGTTTGTAGCTTTTAAAATAATCCTTAGGGATCAAAGACTTTTATTTACCCAATTTTTTTGAAGAAGCCGCGGGGGTGGAGGGGAGGGGATCTGCGTGGGAAGGGTGCGTGAGATGTGTACGTAGGAAATAAGCCCATACAATCATGCAGTGCAACAGCAAATACATATTTCTTCTGCATCTTCAATGTCATTTGTGCATCGTTCAAAGCACATTTGTTCTCAACTTCTGCTTGGGGGTTTATTCTATTTTTATGGGTTTTTTACGGCCGGGATTTGGGCTGGGGGGTGGCGGGAAGGGGATGTCTGCGGGTGGTGCATGCGAGGATGATGAATTGGTCCGCGACCCTTTCTGCGGCTTCCCCTGGTACTCCCAAGTGCTGATCCCATCAGCAAAAGCAGTTCTCAATGCAGATGCTCCTCTGGCAAGTCAGATTTTTCCTTTCTTGGAGTCAGGCAGAAGAAATGATTGTGTTTTAGCTGTGCACAAACACCCCATGCCATGGCATGCTTGAGTGAGCGCGTGGGGAGGGGGATGCTGAAGTGATGCTGGCAGGGACAGAGGGGGTGCGTGTGGGGGGTTGATTTTTGGGTAGTAGGAAGAAACAATGCTCAAGTTACCCAGACTTTTCCCTGCTATGCTAATGTAGAGGAAAAACATTTGCTTCTGAGATTGTGCAGGGCTGGGAATGCCAAAGGGGACTGACAAGGAGTGCTGCAGCCCGGATCATGTTAGGTGAAATCAGGGAGCTTTCTCTCCTGTTGATCTCTAATCTCACCAGTGCCCAACTCTAACTCTTTAAGGCACACTGGACAGCGTGGAGCCGACTCCCAATATCTGACCAGAGCCAGAATTAACTTTCTGGGATCTGTGGAGCAGCCTCCACGAGGGTGTCTTTTTGCATTCCCACTATGACTGTTGCCAACGCCATTAAAATTAATCTTGGATGCGGTGCTGGGACTAATACTGGAACGCACTGGTTTGGCCACCTTTGCCTGCAGCGCAGTCACTGCTGCATGCTGGGGAGAAGTTTAGACGTGGGGATGGAGGAGGAAAACCTCAGGCAGCGTAAGTTCAGTGCGTAATGCTCCGAGCCCGGTTTCCTGTGGGATCACGGATCCGCGCTGCCGCTGCACGGAGCGTAAGCGGGATCGTACCTTACGTAGGGGATGTCGTGGGTGTTGCTCAGCAGCTGGGAGCGAAATCGTGGAGAATTTGAGGCGGGGCAGGTTGGAGTAGTACAGAGAATTCTCATCCTGAATACGTTAGGTGAAATCTGCGTTTGGATTTTGAGGGATGACACAATTCCTGTGGCGGCTTCTTCTCGTAAATACTGGGAAGACTCGCCAATAAGATGGTGAATAAATAGCATTTTATGGCAGAAATATAAATATACATCGGGATCTTATTTTAGCAAGGCTGTCTCTTCATTTTGTCAGGACTGTGGGAGAAGGAGCTTGTTTTGGAGCAGTCTGGATGGAGGCTTTGTTGTTTGTGTCGTATTCAGGGGGTGGATCATGACCAGGCAGGAGGGCTGAGGGGGCAGTGCAAGTTCTGAGGGGGGGCATTGTGATATTCCTGGGTGTTTTATGGCTTTTTTTAGTTCAGCTGGGATCTGAAGGATGTGTTAATACTGTCTGTCTATAGTGGCTGTTGAAAAAATAGTAAAAATATACGTGTGTGTATAGATATATATATATATTTTGAATTCTTGCTGGAAGTAGTCTGATCTCAAATGGATGCCAGCAGTCTGATCTCCAATGCCATTCCCACCAGTAAAGCTCAGCTCCTGGGGTTTTCACCTTCATAAACCTACAATATTCACCTTTCCTCTCAAATGTTAGATTGTCTTGAGGACTTGAACAATTCATCCAGACTATCCAAAAAGTGAAGAATGCCGAGTGGGGCACGTTATGCTCATTATAGAGGTGCTGCAGTGCAAGCTGCCAAGGGCTGTTCCTTGAGGAGGGTTGCTGTGGTTTTACTGGGAACAGGATGAAGACAGGGCTGTTACTTTTGCCAGAGCTGTTCAGCCGTGTAAATTCAGGGGAAGCAGAAGTTTTGGTATCTTGAGTAGTTGCACAGGTTGTATAAATGACAGGAGTGAACTTCCCTGTCTGATGTACCTTTCCTTAACCTCTGCTGGAAGTGGGTTACTGGGTCATGGATGCTGCCCTGGAATAAGGGGTTTAGAGTGGCAAGTCCGATCCCTTGTGTTGCGCAGTGCTATTAAAGCAAACATTATTGGATTCCATTGGATTAACGGGATGTGGAGCTGAGCTCAAATGAATGCTGACCAGCTGGAAATCTCTGTGTCTGTTAAACTATAAGTGATGGTGAGTTTTGGGACATTAATGTGCTCTATTTATGGGGATCATTATTAAAACAGATTGGATTACAGATCTAGGAGAAAAACATTCTCTACAAGAAACCCCAGCAAACCAAAACAACCCTTGTCACTGTTGTGACATTAAAAATTGTCTTGTGTACATACATGGTGAGAAATTCCTAACATTTAGGCAGGGAGTTGGCATCTTTTTTATTAGTGGAAAGACCAAATCTGTGAGCTGTTCATCTTCGGAGGTGGAAGGATGAATCAATGGGTTTAAATAGAATATGTGGCATTTAATGACTTTGTGTTGAGTGGGTTCATGCTCTCCTAAAATATTTTGTCTGGGATGAACTTTGTGAGTTAGAGACACATTATTTTGGATAGTTTAGAAAGTACAGGCAGCTACAACTCTGACGTTCTCTGCCCATATCCCTCAAAGTGGAAGCCGTCTGCTTCTCAAACAGCAGATGAACCAGAAGCTGCTGACCTAATGCTGCCTCCTTGTCTTGGTTTGGGATGTTCATCTCTGTAGAGCCATTCTGTAAATTTACTGCCTTCCCTGGCACGCTGGAATTTTTTTTTCAACTTTTTCTGGTTAGCTTGTCTGGCAGCTGAGTTTTTCCTTTTAGCCAAGTTTTAACAGCTTGCTTTTATAGTATGGAGTTTTGTCAGCTTTTGACAAGTTGGCAGAGGGAAGACATTCTGGGATAGATGATAAATATGTTCTCCCTACAAAATCAGGTCTGGGGTATAACTTTTTATATTTTTTTTCCCAGCGAGGTTGTCCTCTCCCTTCCAAAAAACTTACCCATTCCACCCCCATTTCTGCAGGATCTCCATAAGGAAGTGCTGGGCTGTGGATGTAGACGTCCAACAACATCTACAGAGCACGTAGGTTGTGAGAGAGTGGAAATAATAATAATAATCATAATAACGATGGGAAAGGGGCTTTATCCCTTGGAGGGGTCTCCATGGGTGGCGGGTGGTGGTGATGCTCCGTGTCTTGTTGAGTGGTTCCCACTAGAGGGGGTCCAACCACAGATGTTGGAGCGGATCTGCTGGGCCAGCCTTGGGAGGGCAGAGATTTCTCCAGGAGAAATTATATCCTGCCCTGTCCTGCTGGGAACTCCCCGTGCAATCCAGTGTTTCTGCAGACAGCATGGCTTGGGCAGGTGGGGAGTGGGATTTGGAGGAGAAACTGGAGTTTGGTTGGCTCCTGGATGTTGTTGAGGAAGAGCTACGTGGTGCCCTGTGGCTGGGCAGTGACAGCAGCTCATCACCCCCCTGCCGTGGTTTTTGGGGAGGAGGAGGCAGCAGCTCATCACCCCCCTGCCCTGGTTTTTGAGGAGGAGGAAGTGGAAGCAGAATTGCTTGGGTGACCTGAATTAGTTCTTACTGAAACCAGCATAAATTTTCCATGGCTTTCAAGGTGAAGACGCCATTGCGAGATTTTGGGGACAGCATCTCCAGGAGTCCAAAATCAGGAAGGGAACCCAACAGCTTTGAAGCTGGGTTGCAGGCTGCTTTCCTAAATGCTCCCACCCAGGTGGTCCTTGACCACAACATCCCTTTTCAGCTGTTCAAGCTGAACTCCAGGAAAAACAGCTGTTTGATTTTTTTCCCACTCTCCCTGTGGCTTTATCTCTAATGCCAGTGGCAGCCTGACAGTGCCTTTCCTGGTGGAGGGGAGGCAGGGTGCCAAGGGAAGGAGGAAAGATGGCTCACCATTTTTTGTGTGTTAAAATTCCAGGCTCTGTATTTTCCACCTTTCCAGACACTTCCATTTTGCTTTCAGCTGCACTGAGCCAGCTTTATTCCTTGCAGTGGTTCTCCTCTCCGAACAAATGTAGGTTATTCAGGGAGCATTTCTTTTAATGAAAAGGATGGAGGAAGAACTGATGGTGATAAAGCATCTCTTTGGAGGAGAGCTGCTTGCTCTGCCTTGAGACTGCAAGGAGCAGAAATGGGATGTCAAACATGTAATCTTCTTTGGGGAATGAAGGTGAGCCTATGGAGAAGTCTGGATCCCTCACACAACTTCACTCTTTACTCATTTTGCTTTATTTCCCTTGAATCTTGACTTGATTTTTAGCACCTGACCGTAGTGAAAATCAGCAGTAGTACAAGGCAGTGTTTTAACACCTGGAAGCTTTTAGGCAGGAGGAATTGTGAGTCAGAGTAAGGCTTTGCTAGAGAGAAAATTAAATTGTAATTAAAGGCGTAAGCAAAGAACATGTGCCAAATATTGTCACTTCATTGACCCACCTTCTTCTGATCTGTTGGGATTCAGAATGATGGCCAAGCCTACTGTAATGCTTTAGGGCACTGAGATGCTTTTCCAAACAGGATCCCAAGAAAATGGGGAAAGAGCTTTGCAGGGGAGGAGGATCTTTGGAAAATCCTCCAGCCTAGCAGCAGTCTGATGGAGGGAGGAACACCTTGTATTTTTAACCCTGTGGAGCGGAATTGCTTGGTCTTTGCAGGGCAGGACATAGGGCACATCCCCTATCCTTTGGATATCCTTTGCAGGGTCAAGGATGCTCCCAAAATCTCCTGGATTGTGGGACTGAGCATTTAGTTGTGTCCCAGGAGCAGCCCTTTGCATCTCTCTAGGGATGGATTTTTATTTTTATTTTTTTTCTCACTCTCTCCACTTGGGATTTACATTTCCTACCACCCTGTATTCCAGTTTCAGCCTGTGTTTGGTTATGTGGAAATGCTGTAGCAGAGGAACCACATTTACAGTGCTGAGGAGGAGTCTCAGGAGTCGCTATTTGTCCATCCCTGAACAAATGTCACTGATGGGCTTTCGTTATTTCAGTATAAATGGGTGTTTTTTTTCCTTTCTTCCATATCTTGAACCAGGAACAAAATCAAATCTTGGCCAAGAGACAAAAAAAGTAGAGCAAAAGGCCACCTCAAATGTGTCCCCAAAACTATAATGGGACCTGAAGACTGTGCTGCTCCTCATGTCTCCTTTTTTTGGAAATCTGTGAGAGCTCAGGTTCACCTCTGAAATATTCACAGTCTGTCCTTAAGTGACTTCAGCTGCACAGAAGATCTTCTGCAGAATTGGCAGCTTTGTTGAAACCTTCTGTGTTCAAGCCCAGAGCCTTTATCATGACCTCCTCTTCCTCTGCTCAGTTCTGATTTGGTTTACTTGCAGCAGGATTTTGGCATCCCAAATATCCCTGTGTTATAATGGAATAGAATCATGTCATAGAATGGTTTGGGTGGGAAGGGACATTAAAGACCATCCAGTCCCACCCCCTGCCGTGGGCAGGGACACCTTCCACTCTCCCAGATTGCTCCAAACCCTGTCCAGCCTGGCCTTGGACACTTCCAAGGATTGAGGGGCAGCCACAGCTTCTATGGGAAACCTGTGCCAGGGTCTCCCTACCCATACAGGAAAGAATTTCTTCCCCATATCTCACCTAAATCTCTTCTCTTTCGGTTTAAAACTATTCCCACTTGTCCAATCACTATCTCTGCATGTAAAGTCACTCTTTCTTTTTTTATACATCCTCTTTAAGTAGCCCCCTTTGTACAGGATGGGCTGAGGGAATAGGCATCTTCTCCCTGCCCCAAAACCCCATGGGAAATAGGGCTAGGACAGGAATCTCTCCTAAATGCTGCCTCAGTGCCCTGTAGATGGTCAGTGAATGGGCACTAGGAAAACCAAGCCTGTTGTGAACAGGTTTAAATGGACACTGCAGAGGTCTCAGCTCGTGCTGGAAAACTTCTGTCAGCTGCTGAGCTACGTCACCTTTTCTACCTTCGCAGGTCTGCTTGATGTGGGAGAAGTTTCCCATAAAACCCTCACCATTTTGGCAGAACTCCTATTAAAAACTCCTGAGGAGCCATAATGCAAAAGGCTCTGGTAGCTGAAGCTGCGTTTATCACTTTTCTAATTAAACCTGTGGGAAAAACCCAAACCTGAGTGAGGGAGGATCATGTCCAGCTGCCAGAACCTTCCTCAACTCCTGGGGTTCTGTTGGGTTTTCTGGAGGGGCAGGGAGCAGGATCATATTTTGCTTCTGTGATGGACACTGGAGATCACAACTCACCCAAAAAGTCCAGGAGAGATGAGCTCCCCCATCCTTTCAATGGGGTGCCTCAGGATCATCTCCTAAAGCAGGAACATGTCACGTATCCCTGTGAGTTTAAAGAGTTCCAGTCTCTGGGGAAATCACCATTTTCTCTTGTAGAAAAAGATCAGTTTAACTCCTCATACTTGGATCCCCCACACAGACAGCCCTGGATGACAGGATGGCAGAAATACGTTGCCTGATCTACCAAACACAGAAGACAGCAGTAAAGCACCAGGAGTGGTTTTGGGTTTGGGATTGGAATTCATCCCAGTTATGTCTAAGCGAGGGAAAAAAGAGCAACGGAGGCCGATGTTGTTGAAGTAAAAATTGTAAAGAGTGGTATAAGCAGAAGGCATTTAAATGATGTAAACAGTCTGGCATGGGAGGAAGGATGGGAGGCATTCCAGAAACAAAGGGAAAATAGTTTTAAAACATGGCTAAAAATACAGCAACTCTTGAATTCCAGAGATTATCTCAATTAGCGCTTTTTCAATATATCTTTACAACAGAATTGTAGGAGTTCACAAAAGATAATGGAGGCTATGAGATACGGAGAAGTGATATTAATTTGTTTAATTAAAAGGATGAAGGGCTCCCTAAAATAAGATTCACTTATCTTCTGTCGCAGGGAAGAGCGGGGTTATATTCGGAAAACTGCAGCTCATGTCACTGTAGTGTGGAGAAAGCATGGAGAGAGCCAAGGCTGGGAGGGAGAGCCCCTTCTTCAGCCTCAGCAGTTCCTTGCTCAGTGACTTTCAAGAGCAAATCCTTTCCCATGGGATTTATGTGCTATTAGAGCAAAATGGGATGATTTTACATTTCTGAGAGGATTTTGTTTGATGTTCAGAGAGCAGGAATTGGACGTTTTTGTCCAGCAAAAAATCAAATACTCAGACATCAGAGCTTTGAGGGGCAGACAAACATGGTTTAAGCTGGGTATCTGTGTATGTGGACCTGTTCATGGATGTGCTTGATGTCCTCTGGCTCCAGAGGTGTGTGGCACATATCAGAATTTATGTCCAGCCTCAGCACTGCGTGTCCATCCCTTGGAATTGGGGAGAAGCATGCATGGATATCTAGCTGGAAGTGTAGGGGGAGACCATAGGGGCCAGGGAGGAGAGAAGACCCTCGTGCAGATCTAAATTAAATTAACCCCCCTGGATGTATATTAATATGTTAAGTAGCACTAAGCTCTGTATCCCAGCTCAGCAATATTTTGAGGCACTTTATTGCTTTAATGGAGGGATAAAATAGAACCTGCAATTACAGTAATTTTTTCTAATTGAATATTTTGCTTTATTCTTTCCCTTTCAAAGCATGACTGTAAGTACCAGCCTTCATAAAGCTTTGGAAATATTTATACTTTCCCTCTCTGGCAATGGGTGTAAATATGCTTTTTCTGGGGCAGACTGTTTGGGTCCCTCATGGATGAGGAGCAGAACAGCTCTGGAGAGCGATGGGCAATGCAGCTTCCTCTGCTCCTTTTAATCATGGAATTCTGGGATGGTTTGGGTCCAAAGGGGCTCTAAGGATCATCCAGTTCCACCCCTCTCCATGGGCAGGGACACCTTCCACTATCCCAGGCTGATCCAAGCCCCATCCAGCCTGGCCTTGGACACTTTCAGGGATCCAGAGGCAGCCACAGCTTCTTTGGGCACCCTGTTCTAGGGCCTCCCCACCCTCACAGGGAAAACTTTTTTCCCAATATCCCATCTAACCCTACTGTCTTTCAGGTTAAAGCTGGGAAACACTTGTTTCCCATCAGTGGGGAGTGGGGAATATGATGTTACAGTCTCAGTGTTTTCTGTCATCCTGCATGGGCTTGATGTGAATGTCAGGTGTCTTTTTGATTAATTTCTTGTCTGTGAAGTGGGGTGGTGGGCAATAACAGCTGTTATTCCCAGGCCATGTTCTGTGCAAGCAGATGAGATTTTACTTTTCTGCCACCTAAACTTTGAGTTTAGGGGGAAGGACAGGTAAAGCTCCTTCAGGCTCTTGCTGGAGCAACATGTAGATGATTGGTAAAGGCAAAAGCTAAAAGGTCTTTGCCCAAAACCAGCCAGGTGAGGCAGGGTGCTGACAACAGGGACAACAGGGGATTAAACTCAAAAGCTGATGGTATAATTGGGTGTCAGTTGAGTTTTTTGAAGTAGCCATTTTCAGTGGCAGCTCTTCAAACCCAAGTTCCTCCCTCCAGCTCAAGGCTCAAGCAGGCAGCAAAATGCAGCGAAATTAACATAATAATTGCATTGTGCATTCCGTGTTCCGAATCTTGGGGTTTAAAGAGGGAGATTTGCTGATACTCCCTCCATGTGATGGGATGCTATCAGTTGGATGCTGTTGCAGTAGCTGTCTCCTCGTCTAAAGGGGACTTTTGATCCAATAAACTGCTTATCTCGTGTAGTTGTCCTTTCATCTAGCGTGGGTTGTGTGTGACGGCTGATGGAAGGCGCAGTATTGTGGCTCATTTATGAATATTAATTAGAAATGGAAATAATTTGAAACAGTGTGCACTGACACACTGCACTGCTGGCTGCAGAAATCCATCAGTTTTTCCCTCGTGGAAGACTCACAAACACAGGGAAGGGGCTCACGTTTGGGTGTGAAGTCACCACACGGAGTCCGTCACGCCGACACGTCGGTGATGCAGCGGGAGGTTGTCTCAGGGCTTTATTTCCTGGCACTTGTTATGGGAATTTGTTATATCCTTCCCATGGCTGGGCTGGGAAGGAATGGTTTCCTTTTGGGAAAAGCTGCAGCGGTGTCTTGCCAAGTCATGTGCATCCGAGCCGGGGCCGGAGCTGGAGGTTGAGGCTGTGCCTGGGCACGTGGCTGTGCCGAAAGGCAGCACAATAAGGCTTCGGTGCCCTTGTTTTAGTGAAGGACACACTTTGCTCCTGGATGCTTAATCTTACCTTAGTCCTTGTCACTCCGGGCCCCTTGTCACACGCTGACGTAAATGCATCGTGCTGCTGACGCCGGGAAAGGCTCCAGCCCCAGGTGTGATGCAGCTCGCTCTGGGATGATACCAGAGCCTGTCAGGGAATCTCAGGATGGTTTGGATGGGAAGGGACCTTAAAGATATCTCATTCCAACCCCTTGCCATGGGCAGGGATGCCTTTCCCCTTTTGTGGTTCCATCTCAAAGCCCAACCATGTGCACCGATCAAGGGTAGAGTCCTCTCCATCTCACTTGCCAGGAACTCATCCTCAGTGACCACATCTCCTCTTGGGAGCTGGGTAGTGGCAGGATTTGTCCTCTGGCCCTGATGGCTGGATCTGTCACATTAAGCTTTCTTGGCTTTTGGGAGAGGGTGGCTGCCTCCAGGATGCCAGCTGGGAATGGTTCTGGTGGTGCTTCTTGAGGTGAGGGCTTGTAGGTCCCAGTGATGATCCTGTGCTGGTTGAGCCTTGAAGGCAACAGCATCCCTGTCTAGTAGACAAAAGGAGGAGATCAGAAGGATGCAACACATCAGAAGGAAAATGTTCCCATTACTTAAGGTTAATTTTTATTTTCTTATGAGAGTGTGGGCTTGTTTTTCCAAGCTGATAAAGGTGTATCCAGCCTGTCAGAGTCTCCAGCAAAATCCACTTCTAGCTTTTGGACATGGCCATCAGATTTACCTGTTTGGGACTAAATTTACTTTATGACTCCTGTGTGTGCACCAGTAGTGGAGGCCAGATCCCTTCATTGGATTAGATTGTCATCTTTTGGAGAGTTATATTCAGTGGGTCACTTTGGAATTGATGCTTAGGGGTGAATCCCAGGTGAGGAGAGCAGAGAAATGCAAGAAATGTCATCAATCATGGAATGATAGAGTGCTTTGGGTTGGAAGGGACCTTAAAGCTCATCCAGTTCCAGTCCCCTGCAATGGGCAGGGACATATTCCACTGTCCCGGGTTGCTCCAAGCCCTGTCCAGCCTGGCCTCAAACACTTCCAGGGAATTTAGCTGAGACCCAAACACTCATCTCATGTCCTTGTGGACTCATCCTGCTCAGATGCTGGTGGAGGAGGATGTGGTTCCTTGCTCCTGCAGTTTCCTGAGTGCTTTGCTCTTCAGGGAGGACCCGCTGGGGTTAAACTGGGATCATCCTTGGGAGCTCAGGACGTGCAGCGAGCCGAAAATGTGCACTTCTGGGGTCACCCCTCATCACTCAACCCCATCCCGACTCCAATTTGTGGGTTAATTTATTTATAAAGCGATCCAAGTAATTAACTGCTTGCCTTTAAAACTCCTCGGAGCCCTTCAAACCAGTGCTTCAAAAATGAGTTGATTATTCCGCTTTCTTCAAAGCGCGTGGGGTATTAGGAAAAGTCAGCTCCTGCAGGCACGATCCTCTGGCAGCCCAAGGCACTCCAGGGGTGCTGCGCCGTGTCACACCTGCTCAGTGTCACAGATCAGTCGCCTGTGAGTGCCACTTGCTCTTAAGTGGGGCATGACGGCTGTGACAGGGCCGGCTCCACCATCCGCACCTCCCTTCCCTTTGGAGTTTGTTCCCTTCCCCCGGCGTGGCTGGGGTTGGGCTGCTTTGAACCAGCGTTGGCTTTGCTTTTCAATCGTGAGCTTTAGATCTGGGATAATAAAACATCAAAGTAAACCAGATTGTTGTGGATACAGAAAAAAAAAAAAAATCAGGACCCTCAGTAGGACTTCGGGGAGTAATAAATTTGTTCTATATTTAATCTCGTATTTATCGCAGTGTCAGTATGAGACCACTTCATTTTACTACTTTAACTGTAGCTAAGAATAACTGAATCCTTGAAATATTGAGAAAGTGGCTAATACCTGGTGGTAGCTGATGGGATCCAGCTTTAATAGTTATTGATTGGCTTCAAAAAGCTCACAGTAATATCACATCTGAGCTACTGTATGTTGGGAGTTCAAATCCTATCAGTTATTTAAGATTAGAAGTAATTGTAGATTTGCAGTTTAATCATCCCTCAGTAGGTGAAGCCAGCCAGGGCTTCAGGTGTCATTTATAATTTTGCAAAAAATTATGGTTGATCTGCCCCGGTTTTATTGTGGGAAAATCTTGGCATCCCTAAATTCTGATATTCTCCAGCATTTCCTCAGCTTGCTCTAAAACTGGTGTGGCTTTTCTGATGGGGATGCAAAGCCCAGTTTGAAATCTTTTTGTCAGGCAGTGAACACATGGGACAAATGACCCCTGTAGGGTTGCTCTTAGTGCTTGGTCCTTTCTCATAGTGCCCCATGTCTCAGAAGGGGCTGAAAAAATCCATGTATCCTCACAGGAGAATAAATTTTTTTTCTAAGTGACGGGAATATCTTCCATGCAGAAATTCAGGAGAGCAAAAAATCAGATTAAACATTGCTTTTGAGTACTAAAACTCTGCCTGGGTAACCTGACATTTACCTGTGCTTCAGCAGTGTTTCAAAACAGCCCCTTTAATGATGCTTTATTACCATTTGTATTCTTAGTCTTTGTTTTACTGCTCTGCAGTTTCATAATCGCATTTATCAGAACATTTGGGGTTTTGCTGTTTCTCCCTGGTATGGCTTGTTGCACAATTAGAGCTTTGTTAAAGGCTCTCATTATTTTATTTTGGTTGTGATCAAGCTCTGCCTGGAACGAACCACTGAATTTTCTGTGTGAACACACAGATCTCCCTGTAATTTCCTGCTGCTCCTTTCACTGGGAACCGTCTCTGACATTCCTGGGAAGGAATGACCAATTTTTTATCAGTGAGGGCATGTTATTTCTAACCCTTTTATTTTTCTTGTTGATATTTAAGTGTGTCCTGAGAGGAAAAAAAGGACAATTTTTCCGATTTCCTACAGTTGTCAGGAGGACCATAACTGCAGTCGGGAGTTTGAATTCAGGGGTTGGGTTGAATTTCTGGTGGGTTTGCCAACTTCTTTGCCTGGGACTGGATTATTTCCCCCTTTTTTCAGGGGATTAAGGGATTTATTTGTGAAGCAGCACTCCTAACAAAGGTGTTTGAGGCACTGGGAGGTTCACACCTCCTCCATTTACTTTGAACGAATTGCTTTTTGCCATCCTGAAACCGGTTTTGGGGGGGGGGGAAATGGTGAGGAAATCACACTTCTAATTTGGAATATTTATTTTGGAATAATTCTGCGGAGGAATTTTAAGTAGGAATTGATGAGTGAGGATATAGTATTTGAAAAATCATTATTTAGAGCCGATTCCCACATGGAATCTGGGTCTCACTGGGGCAGAAAGCTGTGTAAGGATCCTGACTGCTGGAGGAGCCAGGCTGGAATTGGGGAATTGTGCCTGGTTGGGATCTGGTGGTAGGTCCTTGTGTGCTGCTGTGAGGCTCATAAAAGACCAGAGCCCTAATTAAGAATAAAAATGCACATATTTATGATCTTCAAGTTCCCTTGCAACCCAAACCGTTCCATGATTCCATGATATTTAGAGTGGATATTCTGGCTAGCACTTGATCCCTATGGTCAGTGAAAGAGTCCTTGCCTTGCTCCCACTTTCCACTGGATGTAGGATTAATTGGTTGTGTGAATTAACTGAAGAATAAGCTTCATTAGGCTGCCATTATCAGTGCATTTGTATTCTTCTTGTCCTAAATCCTCCGTGAAAACATCTGTTAGTCACTTAAAATAAGAGTCTGCATTCTTAGGAACAATTTCACTATCATAAAACTGGAAATTTTTACCAATCTGACTCCTTTAAATGTACTTACTTATCTTCCAGTCCTTTTTCCAAGAGGAAACCTTTCAGTAGGACACTAAATCTGTGTTAACTCTAAGGGCAAGTTTGTGTTCTTGTTTGTGAGGCAGGTGGGGCTCTCTGATACCTGTCAAGAGCTCTGAGATGAGGTGTGTCCTGTCCTCCTCCCTTGGCATTGCCCCTCATTTGTTTTCTGCTCTTTACCCTTTTCATTCTGTGGGAGTGTGTACAACTTTTCACAGAATTCTTGAATTATAGAACCATTAAGGTTGGAAAAGACCTCCAAGACCATTGAGTCCAACCTGTGACTGATCCCCACCTTGTCACCCAGCTCAGAGCACTGAGTGCCACATCCAGACCTTCCTTGGATACCTCCAGGGATGGGGACTCCAAACCTCCCTGGGCAGCTCCTTCTAATCCCTGACCATCCCTTCAGGGAAGAAATTCTTCCTCCTGTCCAGCCTGAACCTTCCCTGGTGTAACTTGAGGCCTCATCCTGTCCCTGTCCCCTGGAAGCACAGCCTGACCCCACTGGCTGTCCCCTCCTGTCAGGGAGTTGTGCAGAGCCACAGGGTCCCCCCTGAGCCTCCTTTTCTCCAGTCTGACCCCCTTTCCCAGCTCCCTCAGCCATTCCTCGTCCAACTAGTCCTCCAGACCCTTCCCCAGCTTGGAAGGTATTGTTTTCTTCAGTATTGTTGAAGGTGGTTGGAGTGTTTTATTTGGATTCTTTCTTGTCCCCACACCCGGGGGTTCTGTGCAATCAGCGCCTTGAGTTGCTGTGGTCATTGTTGCTTTTCAACATCTCTGGGCTTGAGCTACTCACTGCATTTATGGAACTGAGTGGCAGAAACGCAGGAACTGCAACATTTTATTAACCACAGGATCAGAGAATTGCTAAGCTTGGAGAAGCCCTCTAAGATCATCGAGTCCAACCATTCCTCCAGTGCTGCCAAGGCCACCACTGAGCCATGCCCCCAAGTGCCACATCCACACAGATTTTAAGCAGCACAAGGGATGTTGACTCCTGCTGACCCAGGCAGCCCCTTCCAAAGCTTGACCCCTCTTCTGGTGACAAAATAGTTCCTAATTTCCAGTCTAAACCTCCCCTGGCACAACTCGAGGCCATTTCCTCTTACCCTGTCTTCCCCTGTTTTGTTATGTGGGAGAAGAGACTGACCCCCACCTGTCCACATCCTCCTGTCAGGTAGTTCAGGCTTCAGAGTTTCCTTTGATCCATGTCAATTTTCTTGGATCACCTAAGAAATGGGATACCTGTCCGAGGCTGACTCTCCCATCTTCATTAGTTTCAATACCTCTGGCATTTCTTAATGTAAAGGGACACCCCTCCACCTCTTCACCCTTTCCTGTCTCTTCTGAAGAGCTTGTAGCCATCAAGTTCAGTGCTCCAGCTATGTGAGT
>VXBB01017990.1:173274-204349 GCA_013399915.1 Illadopsis cleaveri | reverse complement strand
AATCCAATTTGGGAGGTTCCTGGGGCAGATTACTTCCCTCTAAACCATCTAAGTCATCTAAATCATCTGGCTGGCTCTCTAGATCCAGGGCCTCATACCTATTCTGAAGTGGCACCTGGCTAGGGGATGGGGGTCGCATCATCTGCTGGGGTTACCTCAGTAAGTTTCAGGTTTTTGGAGCTTGGGTATCTTTGGCTTTTTAATAAAAGATAAGATTCATAGTAGAAATGCAACTTAAAGGCCTGGCAAACCAAGGCTGATTTTACTGAAAGTGGTGTGACTGAATTTCAGAAAAACTTCCTCACAGGAGCAGGAAATGACCATGAAAATTCACCATCCCAGACATAAAATTGGCTCCCACATCCTTTTACCCATGATTCTCATGATAACACAGAAACTATTTGCCCATTAAAGGGTATCTATTTATCATCCTAATCATAGGAATAGAACTAGAAAAAGGAATTCCTGCTTTAAATGAGGCTGTTTACCCAGTTCTGTGGTGTAGCCGTTATTTTTCCCTACTCACTTTCCCATTCAGCCACAGCAGTGAAGTGTCAGATCCATCTGAAACCTCTGGATTCAGTCAGCAAAGTCAGCTTTTGTCAGCTTATGATCTTACACTCTTTTTTTCCCCCCCAAAGGAGTTCGGTTACCTGATAAAGTTGTATCTCTTTGGGTCAAACCAGTGGGATTATCTAAATGAGGCTGTTTGCTCCTCCATCCTTCCCGACCCAGCTCTGCTCTGCCTTTGATGAGGGCCCTTCTTGGGGTGTCCTGCACTTGTTCCACCGTGCCTTTGGTGAATTAAAGAAGTAACTCCGTGTCCTGAACGGTTCAGGGCTCAGGGTGACAGGGATAACCAGCTTTTGTACAGCTCCCTGTGATCCCTAATAACTGCTGGAATGAAAGGAAGGAACCACAAAGCAGGAGCAATGTTTGGTGTTTTTAAAGTAGTTCTGATTTAAGTGTAAAATACCTTTTTTTTTTCTTCTTTTTCTTTTTTTGAGCTTTATCAGTTACTGAAAACAGTTCACAATGCTTGAAAGAGCCTTTCTGGCAGTATAGGAAAGTACCTTCAGAGATCTCAGGCCAAAGCACCGTGCAGCTCATTATCTTCTTTCTGATGGCGAGCAGAAAAGAGCACAGCTGGCCCAGGAAAAGGGGCTGGATCTGGGCAGGTACATCCTGATTTTCCTCCAGGTTCTTGTGCCATCATCTGGCTTCAAAAGTTCCTGAGCAGGAGGTGATGTGTGTTTAATAGCCCATGATGGATGCTTTAGTCCTTTGAGAGGTTTTGGAGCTTGGCAAAATTTTCTTTTGGGGTTTTTTTGGGGGCTTTTTTGTTGTTGTTTTTTTGGTTTTTTTAAGATTTTGCTTTGCTTGGTGTCTCCTTGCTCTTTTCATTCGGAAGATTNTTTTTGTTTTTTTTTTTTTTTTTAAAAAAAAATTTGCTTTGCTTGGTGTCTCCTTGCTCTTTTCGTTTGGAAGATTCCCACATACAGATCTTCTAGTGGGGCATTCCCTGCTTATGGTAGGAGTTTGGATCTGGATGATTTTCAAGGACCCTTTCAACCCAAACCATTCAGTGATTCTGTGAATTCTGAGGGCTTGAGACTGTTTTCCTGCAAATACTGAGGGTGGGATAATTACAGTTGTTTTATTTGGGGCATTTTTTTGGAGGGGGGGGTGGGGGTGTTGGTTTGCTGTCATGCAGATTCCTCTGTGGAATAGGGATTACTTAAGCTCTACATATAGTAAATTATCCTGAAAAACTGAAACCAGGAGGGTGAGTTTCTACCCCTTGTAGACAAAGAAAATACCTGTGCAACAAAAACCTTTCCATAGATTAATTGTGGACACTCTTTATCTTTTAGTGAAGCAAGGTACTGAATATTCCAAAGTCAGTTTTTCAGCTGCATTGTGGTGTCAGTGTTGACAGTTGGATTCAATGATCTTTTTATTGGGTAATTATGTTTTGTGTGTATTGGACTTCAGGAATATGTATAGAGAAAACACTCTTGTGCTGTCAGAATTGTTAATGTGAATGTGTTATTTACTCTGCAGTCAAAGGGTGTTTTAGTGAGAAGGATTTTATTGAATCATAGAATCCTGGGATGGTTTGGGTAGGAAGGGACCTTAAAGCTCCTCTATTTCCAGCCCCCTGCCACGAGCAGGGACACCTTTCTAGAAAGTAAAATTCCATTTTAAAAATACCTGTGCTCTCTACAACTGGTGCACAGAGAGCTGAGCTGTGAAGAGGAGGGAGATCCTTCGGATCAAATCCTGTCTCCTACATGGAATGCTCATGCTGCTGAACAGAGGTGATTTTACACCACAGCTTCAGCAACAAAGCTCCTCTCTGAGAGGAGTCATTAGTTGTGGTTTCTCTTCTTTTTCTGATCTTTTACCACTTGGAGTAACTCCCCACAGGCTCTGGGGAGAACTGGTCCCCACAGATTTCTCTGCAGCAGGTTGTGATCCTGAGATGTGCAGTGGGATTTGAGGAAAAATCCTGGAAGAGGGCAAGCACTGAGAAAGGAGAATGGGTGTTGCAAGGAGATAGGTTGGCTAAATATTTCCTGGGAGGGTACCAAGGGGTGTAATAATGGCTGATCTCTGAGGGAATGGTTTGAAAAGAACAGTTTTGTGTCTGATTTCAGCCTCTGGATAACATGGTTTGGCTCATGCCTTGGAGCTGGCAGTGCAGGTGCTGCTCATGGAGGAGGTGGAGACCTGGTGGATGAATTGGGGAATGTGATTGCTTCAACAAGAGGCAGCATGAAGTCTTGTGAAGTTCTGAGTTTGTAAGGGCAAGAGACAAAAGGAAAAAACAGTTGAATTCAGGATCACGAGAGTTTTCTGTGATTCTGTATTGTAGGAAGGAAAATTCCAAGCAGCTGCAGCCTTTTCATTTCATGCAGTTAATGACATTTTCCCATTAAATTAATTTATTTTCTCAAATCACAAATGAATCTTTAGTATTGTTCACAGATGTCACTCAGTGCATACAACTTGGATGTCTCTTCATACAGCCATGGAATGGTTTGGGTTGGAAGGGACCTCAAAGATCATCTCATTCCAGCCCCTGCCATGGGCAGGGACACCTTCCACTATCCCAGATTGCTCCAACCTGGCCTTGGACACTTCCAAGGATCCAGGGGCAGCCACAGCTTCTCTGGGCAACCTGTGCCAGGGCTTTAGCACCCTCACAGGGGAAGACTTTTTTCCTATCATCTAATTTAAATCTCCCTTCTTTTAGTTCAAAACCATTCTTGTATCTCACCTGAAATGTGAAGCCATGAGCTGCAGGTGCCTTCCCAGCCCTTTGGAGCACACAGAGCCCAGCCTTGTGCTGCTAATCCACCTGCTCTGCCTGAGCACTGAGCAGCTCCCAGGGAGACTTTTCATCTCCAGCAGGATTGCAGGCCACAGCCCTCGTGTTCTCCAGGATGTGAGCAGAGTGTAATATTGATTGGAATGCTTACTGTAGTTATTTATTGCCTTCATTAGCAGGGAAGAGATGAGAGACTATCACAGTGTATTAGTCCCAGAGACACCTGGATAGTAAATTATAAATAAATAGTCAACAGTGGAGTAGAACTGGTGGAAAGCTAGGATGGTCAATGTAAGGATCTACCAGCCAGGCTTTTTAAATCACTGATGTGCACATTCTGCGTGGTTATTGCTTCCTGTGGCTGGTAATGCTGTTTTAGGGGACTTAAATGACTGGAGACATGGTTTGACTGAGCTAATTGAGGTCCATCTTGAGATGCCTCTTCTCTTTTGCACAGCACTGGGACTTTGGATAGGTGTTTTCATAGGATTTCATCAGAGAGAAACCCCCCAAAACTCTTATTTTGCTGTAAACATACCCTTCCAAGGAAAGGAAAGATTAAGCTAAAATGATAATATTCCCAGATTGATGATTGGCTGGAAAAGAGAGGTAAAAACCTGAGTAGAATAAGGGTAATTCCTTATTCTTCTCATTCCATTTTCTTCCAGTTTACCACCAGATAAACCTTTGTTATCCTGAGGGAGGTGACTGTGTGTGTGCTGGTGTGGGATTGTAGGATTTTTAACTTCACTGGTTATCATGGCTGTTGTGGTTAACTGTTGGAATCAATGATCTTACAGATCTTTTCCAACCTTAATGGTTCTATGATTCACCCAGCACTCAGCTTTTACTGGAGCCTTTTGAACCCAGAACCTGCCCAGAGCCCAGTACTGCAGCTGTCGGGCCTTATTTTATAAGAAAAATAAAACTTACATGGCCAAAGGGACCTCAGAAAAAGCTCAGTGACAGAAGGACCAGTTGAAGACAGCAGAATTGAAAGTGGCCAAACTTTTTTGGTTGCTTTTATTTGTATTAACTATAAAAAAACCCAAGAAACCTACAGTTCTGCTTTACTTGAAGCTGCCGTGACTCGTAAATAAACCATTGAGCGCTGTGCTCACAGCCCAAACCACTGGAGATGTATCTAAAGCCATAAACCCCGTTGCTGCACTTGTATTTTTGTTTTAAATCCTGTTTGTGCAAGGCTGTTAATTTACACAGGGCTTTACAAACACAGATAAGACACTTTCCCTGCCCACATAACTCATTCTTAGAGGTCTGGGCTTCCTGAGTTAATGCTTTGTCCAGGTATTAGGGCATCCCTTCCTTTCCTTGTGTATCCCTCTGAGCAATCCTTGCACCAGAGCCTTTTTGTGGACAGACATTCCTTCACCCAAGCGAGTTCTCATCCCCAGCTGGGCACTGGGCTCTGTTTTTTGGGAGTAATTTTGGGGTGGCAAGTTCAACACCCAGGCCTGTAGGAACAAGCCCAGGCTTTTATTAATCCCCAACTCCTTATGTTTGTGCATAAATAATACCTGAGTGTGACAAACACTGGTTAAGACATTGTGCACTTAATAATGGCATTTCTTGGCATTTCCTCCTCGATTTGGGAAAGATCCTCTTTATGCTGGAGACACAGGGAGTTCAGAGCATCGTAGCTTTCATCTCCATCCCACTGCATGAGGGATGGAGCTGAGGATTTCCTCTTGCTGGAGATTGCTGGTGGTGAGAAGCACTTCAGGCAGCCTGAAAAGCCTGAGTGTTTCCTGCAGGAGAGTGTTGTGTTCTCCTGGTGCCAAATGGGTCAAATTCTCTGCCGCGGTGGTGGCAAACTGTGGAGCTGGCAGGGGAAGGAATAAATCAGGGAACGTTCTGGGGAGATGATCGTTAACCAGCATTCATGTGTAAAACGGCGTCTAGACATTCAAACACTGCTAATAGCCTTTGATTAACCATTTTTGTTTTGTTCTTGCTCAGTGTGTTAATCACTGTGATTAAAATGCTTAGCCACCATGGAGCTAGGCGTTGGGTAAATTAGGAAGTAAGCAAATCCAAACAGATGGGGCAGGGAAAATTAGTGTCTCTGGCAGGGCCAGTGTTAGACAAGGCAGGGCCAAGGAAGATTTAGGGGGAGACCCTAAATAATCTAAGAAAAGCGAATTTACATTTGCAGTGGGCCTGGCAGATCTCCCCACCCTGCTGCTCCTGTAAAGCTTTGCCTCCTCAAGCCTTTTGTCTCTGCCTGTAGAACTCACCTGGCCTGTCAGGTCCCAGGGTGCTACAGCCAGGTTTGGAATCTGCTCTCTCCTTTGCACAAGGACATCCCAAAATCCTTGTGGGGTGGGTCCTGTGTCCCCTGCTGCAAATCCTTGCAGACAGGACTTGTGAGAAGGATCAGCCACTCAATTCTGGCTCAAGACTGGCCAGTTTTTGCTTATTTGGGTGGGGTTTTTTTTCCCTTTTTTTAACAGCAATAGCAAAGGAATGTTGGAGATGCTTAACCCTTCCACCATCAAATATGTGGGCACCATCCTTCAGTGGCACAATGACTACTTTAAACTGCTGGGATTAGAGCTAAATCCTTGTCTGCTGCAGATTTTCAGGGAAGAATGAGGGCCAGAAAGGGTGGGAAAAGGCACCTTGCACTACTTGTAAGATCAGGAGCCTTGTTAGGTGTCGAGATGCACCAAAATTAGCACCCAGTCGTGTCATCTCTAAAGAGAAATCACAGATAAAATAGGTGAGCACAGGGGTTTGTTCGGAGAAAGCTGGAATTACCTGAAGTAGGAATCATCTGTGGAGGGGATGGGGAGACCACACTCACAGCCCTCTCTGTTCTTCCTTCCCCTTAATCTTGTTTTCTGTGTAACTCGTTTTCTGGTAGAGCTGTGGGGAAAAAAAAAAAATTAAATGGTAGTTTTGGTGACAGGTTTTGGCCTATTATGTGCTAGGATCTGTAGCTAGGATTTCCAATTTCCCCTCTAATCAAAAGGCTTCCTAAACCTTTCAGAAGTGCTCTCCTGGGATGACTGCACTCACAGAAAGGCAAGTGCTTTGTTTCTGCTGGTGTCAGTCTCTTCAAAGGTACCTGAAGCACAGCACAGCCACCATCCCAGTTCTGATGCTCTCAGAGCATCACAGGCCTGGGAATATCCATATTTTCCAAATGCCCTGAGTACATGATGATCCTGGGATATTACAGTGTGAAAAGTTGGGAAGACCTGGAGTTTCCTCACTTATAAGAAATGCTGAATTTAATCTGAACTGGTGTGCAGTCACTGCCTGTGTGGGACTTTTCAGGTTAAGTTGAATTTTGTTCTTGTATTTTTGTTGTGTCAGATGGGTTTTTACTCATAATCACAAAATCATGAAATGGACAGAGTCTCCGGCAGAAATCACATGTTTAATGATCTCTGAGGGTACATTCCTCACTCCTGGTACTTTAAGACACCCAGGCAATACTAAAACTCCTTAGTTAGTTCTCTGTTTGATTTTTTTTTGGTTGGTTTTTTTGCTTCTTTCTGCTTTTTTTTTCCTTTTAATTTTCCCATCCCCTCCATTTAGTGCTTTCCCTCCTGTTTTTACATGATCACCCAGGGAAGGTTTAGGTTGGATATTAGGAAAAGGTTCTTCCCCCAGAGGGTGGTCAGGCATGGAACAGGATCCCCAGGGAATGGTCATGGCTCAAGAAGTGTTTGGACAACGCTCTCATCCTCAGGGTGGGATTGTTGAGGTGTCTGTGCAGGACCAGGAGTTGGACTCCATGATCCTGGTGGGTCCCTTCCAACTCAGCTTATTTTATTATTCTGCCTCTTATTTAATAATTCTGATTTCCTTCATGACTAAGCACAGCAGTTTTCAAGCCTCATAAAAAACTTCACTGCCCGTGCCTCCCTCCTTACACTGGCCTCACTTTCTTGCTTTCATGTCCTTTTTTTTCCCCCCGAGTCATATGCCTGTATGCAGGAAAGCACAGATAGGGCTAAGCAAAAATGTCTTTTATACCTGAAATATATAAGAAGCCCTCAGACTCAAGGCTGTGTCTAAATATACCTGAAAAAGTTGGGCTTATTCAGCTCTCCTCTAAGGCGATTGAGACATGTGAGTCTCCAGCTGAGCGTGTTAAGCTCTGCAGTGACCACACTCCCAAATATTTTATTTGCAGCGTGTTAAGGTTTCTTCAGCAAGTGCTCTATTGTTATTGCCAGGAAAATGCTGACATATATTTTATGTAGCACATCAGATGTGATCCAGGCTCGCTTTGCAGAGCTGAGTAGCATTGCTATGGCCAATTGTTCGACACAGCATTTTGCTGCGTTTCCTGACATGCTTAATAAAGATATTTTCATGATCCTGAAGGCAGCCTGAATGCCATTAACTGCTGGCTTTCTGAGGAAGCACAAACACAGCTCCTAATGCCAGGCTCTGCAGGTTTGGCTCAGCAGCCATCAGGTACCACTCCAGAGCATGGGAAAATTGAAATAAAAAGCACTTTGGCTGGTTGGTGTCACCTGAGCTACTGCTTTCTGTCCTGCAGATTGATCTCATCCATGGATTAGGGTAAGGCAGAGCTGGGGGTGTTTTCTCAGGGATGGAGATGGAGGTGGTTGAATATTTTGGCACACAGGAGAGCTGGCAGAGAATCTAAGGAAAACGTCTCTGTCAGCCTGTATCAGGGTCCCTGTGATATCCATGTGTTGTCTTGGCAGAGTCCAGAGCCTGTAGATGTGCTGACCTTGCAGCCAGAACAGGAATTTGTTATTCCAGTGGAGCTGAGCCTTGTCATCGCCGGTTTATCTTGGATTTAGTATTTTTTCACTTATAATCCACAGTGGATCTGCGGGGCGGGAGGAAAGCAGGAAACCTGCAGAGAAGCTGTCCCTAGAGGTAAATCCTAGAAGGAAGGAGCACCCCTCCCATGAGGAAAGGCTGAAAGGATTGGGATTGTTCATCCTGGAGAAGACAAGGCTCTGGGGTGACCTTACTGACCCCTCAAGAGGGGTCCCCACAGGAAAGATGGAGAGAGACTATTTACCATGGCCTGGAGGGCCAGGACAAGGGGAAATTATTTCAAAATAAAAGAGAGTGGGTTTAGAATGGATATTAGGAAAAAAAACTGCCCTGTGAGGGTGCCCAGAGAAGCTGTGGCTGTCCCTGGGTCCCTGGAAGTGTCCAAGGCCAGGCTGGATGGGACTTGGAGCACCCTGGGATAGTGAAAGATGTCCTTGCCCATGGCAGGGGGGGGAATGAGAGGATGTATAAAGGTCTTTTCCAATCCAAACCCTTCTATTATTCCATGGTTGATTCTCTGGTACCTGATTTTCTGTGTGGTTTTGATGTGCTGGTGAAAAATAGTCTGGTGGTTGTATTTTAGGGGATGGTGTTGATTGACACAGGGTGACTCAGGATGTCTGTGATCACTTAGGAAAGTGCTGAACATCCCTGTGGGAAGGGAACAGGCTCACAGCACATCCCTTCCCACAGAGGAAGTATCTGTTCCTCAGGAACAACCAGTTTTTTCCAATTTTTGTGTCTTTCTGCTCTGCGTGTAAAGCCAGGGAATTCTCACTAGAAAAAAAACCCAAAATGTTCGTGTTTAGCTTTTGCCACCCTGAAGACTGCAGGAGAGGAAAGAAGAGTCTTCTGTCATGATAGAGGTGTCCTTTTTGGCAGTGTGGGCTTTAAGGAAAGCCAGAAGTACAGGAGGAGGATGGAGGCCAAGAGGAGGAGGTGGGATCTTCCGTGCTCCCTTCACAGATCCCAAGGATGCCCCAGTTTGGTGGAGAAACTGAAGCAGAGGGTGGCAGTGAGTTGATTTGCTGCTCTCCATGGATCTGAACAGCTTCTGAGCAGTTTAAAATAAGCACTTGGAAGGTATCGTGTTCCTGAGGAGGTAAATGGTGGAGGAATCACAAGTTGGAGCGTGGTGAAGGATACATGACAGAGCTGAGCCCAAGATTTGGGGCAGAGAAGGAGCTGGAATGGGAAAGTCCTGAAAGTGTCTGTACTGTGGCAAAGAAGCCAGAAGAAGAGGGTGTTGTGGTCAAGTGAAATAAAAAGATGTCTAAAGTGTGCCACTTTTATTGAGTTCTCCTCAAATTTTGCACAGCAGGGTGGCTAAGAAGAAATAGTGGTTGTATTTATGCTATTTTCTAAAAAAGTTTGGAGAAAACATGATTAGCGTTTTCCATAGTGATCTTTAGCTTATTTTCCTGACGTCCTGAATTATGAAATCAGAGCATCTGAATCATGAAAAAGCAGAGCATAAAGCACTGGATAATTAGGCTCTTCTGAATTTTAGATTTAGATTGAATATTAGGTAGGAATTCTTGCCTTTGAAGGTGCGGAAACACTGGCGAATGTTGCCCAGAGAAGCTGTGGCTACTCCATCCCTGCCAGGTTGGACAGGACTTGGAGCAACCTGGGACAGTGGAACCCATGGCAGGGGTTGAAATGGGACGGGCTTTAAGGTCCCTTCCAACCCAAACCGTTCTGTGATTCTGGGAAATTATTTGATCCTTATCGTGGTGTTTTCCACGTGTGCAGGAGACACAGAGCCTGCCCCTGTGGTAACTTCTGAATTTGACCCATTTCAACCAGAGTTTTCAGTGCAGCTTTTTCAGATCACAAATGGTTGCTGGGTCCCTGAAAACAGAGAGAGGAGAGAAAAGCCTGTTACAGGTCCAGTGGAGTAAAAGCTGCCACGTTTGTGAGAGTCCACCAGTGAGTTTACCAGGACACACCAATTATTCCAGTTAACAAGGTAGGGATCAGTCACAGGCTGGATTCAATGATCTCAGAGTTCTTTTCCAGCCTAAATGATTCTGTGATTATTTTTCACCGAGTTCATCACCCTCTCTGCACCTATCTCTGTCCATCTCCAAGGTCACTCCTCTTTTGCAAGTAAATCTTCGGGAGGAGTGATGCCATGATCTGATCCCAGGGCTCTGTTTTTCCTCCTGCAGCTGCCGATCCCAGCTCAGGCACTACGGGAGGGGGTGTGACAGATCTCCACGCGTTCCCTGGATCTACGGGAGCTCTCTGTGTTGGCCTGGTTACGGAGATTTTGTTCGATTGTGTTGGTTTAACTCAGTGGGAGGTTATTTGAGAAGGAAATGAAAGGCTCAGTGAACAGTGAATGCTTGAAGAGGTGTTAAGAGGAAATTCCAGGCGTCTAAGCTTTAGGTTCTTTTGTTTTAGAAGTTGTGTTTTTTTTTTGGCTGCCTTTTCAGCCGGCCGGGTTTTGAGCAGTGCAGGAGTTGGTCTGCAAGCACAGAGGAAGGGATAACTCCTACAGGAGTGAGAATCCCGGGGGAGAAGAGTTTGTGCAGAGGGGACCTGGGAGCCACAACAGTTATGGACAGGAGAGTAGATACAGGAAACATTTTTTTATGATGATGGTGGTGAAACACCGACACCATGGGTGCCCCATCCCTGCAAAAATTCAAGGTCAGATGGGATGGAGCCCTGAGCAAGTTTATATCCCTGCCACAGAGATCTTTGAAGTTCCCTTCCAACCAAACCCATTCCATGATTCTGTGGAGAGATTTTAGCTGCCTCAGTTGCTGCAGAGGATGATTTATGTCAAAACTGTTTAGTTGTGGGACAGGACTTGACAACAGGCAGCCTTGTTCTCACCACTGGGAGAAGTTATTCTATAAATCAGTTTTATCACCAAGAGGGGTTTGTGGAGGCCAGAATTCAGCAGGACAGGTCTCAGCCTGGGCTGTCACATCCCTGACCTGTGCTGGAGAGGGGAGAACTGCAGGCAGGTGGGGACAGCCAGGTGTGAATGAGAGCATTCAGAGGGGCACATAATGCTCTGTGTCACCATGTTGGGGACAAGCTTTTACACGGACAGAAATAATTAGGAATCCTGGTCAACTGAAGTGAAAAAGGAAGAGGTTTTATCCCTTTAGAAATTCTTTTTGTATCTTTCACTCTGCTTGTATTCTTAATTAGCTGGATGTTGGAACTATTTTGAATGTATTTTTCTAGAAGGGAATATTTATATGGAAAAAATCTGATAGTTTAACTTTATGAGCGTAAAGTACTACAGAAAAAGAAGACAAGATTTCCTGTTGAAAGTGATCATGTCAATTATATCAGAAGCCTGATAGCAGTGAAGTAATGAGGGGAAGATTTGATTGGTGAAACAAATGTAATTTTTACAGCATTAAGATCTGGCCAAAACTTCCATTCTGAGGCAGTGAGTCGCATTCTTATTAGACAACTGTGGTGTTCCCCGTTTCACTATAGACACACAGACTTGTTGCTATTTAGGCCAAGTTAGGTGCAATAGTATCTCTATACTTCTTACTGACATGTAATTTCTGTCCAAGATACAACAAATCAGCTGCTTCCAAAACCCACAATAATCATTGCTGTTGATTTTCGCATGCTTGGGATCAATATATTGGAAGTAGTGTAAGAGTGGAGAGCTCCACTCTGCTTTAAAAGATTTGAGAACTGATCTACACAGCGTGGCACAGGCTGAAAGTGGAAGGCTTTGTTGGAGGAGGTGTTAAAACAAAGTGTTGTCATCCTTCTCCACATTTCATGCAGCTCACTTCTCAAAAACAGTCCCTTCTTAATTATCCCTTGGATTTATTCATCTTTCCCAAAGTTTTTTCACATGATTAGTGAAAGGTGGTTGCATGTGCCTGTCTTCTGTTCTCAGCAGGATGCTGGAATGCCCTTGCACTGAGCATCCTTCTCTATCCCTCATATAATTCTCCAGTTCTTGAGCATTCCCTGTTTAACATTTCTGCCTGGCTACGTGTGGGTTTTACAATTAATATCACAGCTGAAGTGTACTGGGAGATCAGATGACTTATAAAAAGGAGTATAAAAGTCTCATTTCATAAAAATAAATCTTGTGAAACCACGTTTGTAACCTTTAAAGTGAGCAGGAGTACTTCTGAAGAGATGGATTCTGTAAAATTACACTGTTAAGAGACAGAGGGGAGTCTCCCTCTTGGCTCCAGGGCACTAAAACTCAGCCCCTGGTCTTGCCATCATCTAACAGAGAACCTGATGGGTCAAGAGCCAGCACATTCCAAGCCCATGGTGTGACACAGTTGAGCTGGGTTTAGTACAGGATTGTTTTGCCAGGGACTAAACTGATGTGCTCAGATGGACCCTGAGGGTGGACTTTGGTCCAGCATCTCATGACAGCCCCGAAGTGGTGACTTAGAACCCAAGGGAAGCAGCCAGACCATCTCCAGAGAGGAGATGGCAGACCCTGGTTCAGCTCTTGCAGTGCTAGTCACACTGCAGAGTCTCCAGAGTGGTTTTGGCATGGGAGCAGCATCACCTGAGATGACACCTTCCTTTATTCAGTGTTGGTGTGTCCCATCTGTGCCAGCTGCTGCCTCAGGTCCTGCCGCCAGAGTTCCCAATCTGGGGCAAGCAGCAGTGAACGAGGCCAGGGTACAACGGTGCTGCTTTGTCAGCAGAGCAGATTTGGGTGAGATTCAGCCACAGCAGCTGCTCCAAGGCAGAGCAGGTGGGAAATACCAAACCTTGCATTGCTTGAGGAGAGATGTTCTCACTCTGCTCACCCAGGAGCTAATCAGGAGGAATCACAGAACGTCCTGAGCTGAGGGGGACCCAACAGGAATCCAACTCCTGACACCTCAACAATCCCACCCAGTGCCTGAGAGCATTGTCCTAACACTTCTTGAGCTCTGAGGGCCTTGGGGCTCTTTGAGGTTGCAGAGGGGAAGTTTTGGTGTGATTTAATGATTCCAAATGGGTTAAAAAGGCTTTGTGCCTTAGCACAGGGGCAAGTCAGGAACAAATTCCTCCAGCTCCTCTTCCAGGCTGCAGGGCAGTTTCTGGTAATTGTTCTCCACAGAGGGAAGTGGAAGGAGTGGACTGGTCCTTTTGCCATTTCCTGAAGAGTTTTTGTCCCTTACAAAGGCAGCCCATCTTCCAAAGTGAGCGACTGGTCTAGTATTGTAGGATCACAGGCAGGGACCCCTTCCACTATCCCAGGTTGCTCCAAGCCCCTTCCAACCTGGCCTTGGACACTGCCAGGGATCCAGAGGCAGCCACAGCTTCTCTGGGCACTCTGTGCCAGGGCCTCACCCCCCTCACAGGGAGGAATTTTTTCCTAAAATATCTCATCTACCCCCCCTTTCAGTCTGTTTATCTGATGGATTTATGCCCCAAGGAAATGCATCAAGTATATGGAAGTGTTCCCATATCACCTCGTCACTGATGTTATTTAGGTGAAGAGTAGATGGTAGCAATAAGAGAAGGAGCTTTTAGGCCAAAGCATTGAAAAGCGTTGTTTGTACTGAGATCAGGGAAAAAAATTGCAGAAATTTAAGTAAATAGTTCCACGAAGAGAAAAACAATCAGTAGAGCATTCTAGTCTTGTGTGTTGGTATATTTTCCTTATTCCAGTAAAGTTCCCAGTTCAACCCAGCTCACCAGCCAGATTCTGTTGTTACTCTTGGATAAGGGGATTCACAGCTGCATTTCTCCTCAGGAGACAAAAACCAAAGCAAGGCAGCTCTGTGCTGGTGACAGCATGAACATGCTCATTGAAAGCTTCATTTAATGTTTATAAACATCAGGGATGATAGAAATGTTGTAACTTCAGCATTTAGCGATTTTTATTTTTTAAAAAAAACAAAACGCAGTTAAGGCACTTTGAGGCTGCTGAAACAGCAAAGCAAACATTTGTAAGTTTGTAGGAAATCTGTGTCACGCTTCTCAAGTATGTAGCTGTGGGTAGGAGGAGAAGTGTCAACTTATCTCCAGGAACTAAAACATCCTGATTGTATCACATAGAATCAACCTCTCAAATTCATTCCTGCGCAGAGAAACCCAGTCACATAAAATCGGCCAGTTTTGAAGAAGGACTTTGAAGCTTTGTGACCACTGGCATTTGTGTCAAGCCAGGGTTATTTACAGGCTGCTGTGAAGGGGTTTAACTAATCACTGGCAGCATTATCCAGTTTTTCATGCTTGGAGAGAAGAACTATCAAAGCCCTGAGTTTTGAGTGGGGTCGAAGAGGTTTTTCACTTTGAGGCATTGTGCTATGACCTCTGCTAGAGGCACAACAAGGCAGTGAGTTCATTTGGCATTCAAGATGCAAAAAAAGCAATATTCAGGAGGTAGAAGCAGAGTGTGGCTACAAGGGTGGAGGTTTAAAACATTGTCCAGATGTGTTGGGTTTGTGTTAGGAAAGCCAGAACTCACCTACAGTTGGTGCTTTCAAGGAGATGTCAAGAGGAGCAAGATGATTTTAAAGGTTGTGTGCATGTGGCACTTGGGGACATGGTTTAGTGGTGGGCTTGGCAGTGCTGGGGGATGGTTGAACTTGATAATCTTGGAAGGCTTTTCCAGCCTAAATGATTCCATGATCCTCTACTCGTGTGCCATGAGCACACTCTGCCATGAGCAAAGAGCAAAGGGGTTTGAGACACAGAGGAGCATCAACAGTGGATGAGGGTGGGCTCAAGGATTACCTGCAGATCCATGAGACCTGATGGGTTCCACTGGGTGCTGAGACATGGCCGGTGTCAAAGCAAGGCCACTCTGAAAATTCATGGAGATGATGGGAAATGGTAAATATTGTCCCTGTCTTCTTAAGGCTACAAGGACAACCCGAGGAACTACAGGGCAGTCAGCTCCATTTTGACCCCTGAAGGAATCGTGGGGTGAGTCCTCTTGAACAAACTTCTAGGCATGTGCAGGGAAAGAAAGAGTTCCCCAGGAGCAGAGCCTGACCCCCTGGCTGTCCCGTCCTGTCAGGGAGTTGTGCAGAGCCACAAGGTTCCCCCTGAGCCTCCTTTTCCCCAGGCTCAGCCCCTTCCCCAGCTCCCTCAGCCTCTTCTGGTGCTCCAGCCCCTTCCCCAGCTCCATTCGCTTCCCAGGAAAGGGAAGCCACACCAGCATCTCAGGCTCTTTAAACAGGAGCCCAATCACAAGAGAGAAGTGACCTGAACCCCTTTGCTGGTCACACACAAAATCCCACATCCAGTTTTGTGCCTCACAAGAACTCCTCTGAAGCAGAGGGGATTCACCATCAGGCCAACAGCGTGGGGTGTTTGGACACAAAAAGCATTTATATATGCTGTAATACATTTCTATTTTCAATAAGATCTTCATTGCTGTGATAAAAAATGAGATAGACAAGGTATTCTCAGTGTATCATGGTGTTGTCATGAGTGGTGGACTTGCAGGGTGCAAAAACTGAGCCCACAGACAGCTCCCCCTTCCCAAAATGATCCAAGGGGATTTTTCACTGTGGAGTTCAGCCTGAGAACAAGAAGCATGTGTTCTCCTGGAGCAGTTCTCTGTTGGCAAAACTGTTACCAAACATCTCACAAAACTACAGAGTGGGTTGAAATTCCCAGGTTTTACATTTATAAGGAAAAGCAGTCAAGTTTCTTTTTTTTTTTTCTTTTTTTCTCCCCCCCACCAGCAACAGATTGCACTGAATTCGAATTAGGTGGCTGCCATCTGCTTTCACACAGGCTTGGAAAACAGGCCAGCCCTCCTCAGCATGGGTGGGGAGGGTGCTGGGGAGTGTTTACAACTCTGTGTTTACAGGATTTGGGATTAATGTGCTGTTTTCTTTTCCTGAGACAGAGTAAAATTGAATTAAGCTTTGAGCAAAACACTGGGCGCCACTCGCTTTCAGCACCACAGTGTATTTTAGAAAAATGAGCTGCTCAAATCATTCTCTACCAAAATACTCTGACCTCACCCAATCCAGTTTGGTGGCATCATCCTGGGATGTGTATTTTGACATTTTCTCTGCATTCAGTGCACTATAACAGACTCAGGTGATATATTCTGGAGTCTCAGTGGTGAAGCAGAACCCCTCAGAATTTTGGGAGAAAAAGGAGAATAAGGTTTTATGGACTGTAAGGTTGGTTAACTGATTTTCAGAGTGGGATGTCCATTTCATCATCCCTAGAAGTGTTCTAAAAGTGTGTGGATGTGTCAGTTGAGGACATGATTTAGTGGTGAACATGATGATGGTGCTGGGTTGGTGGTTTGGACATGGTGATCTCAGAGATCTTTTCCAGCCAGGCTCTGTGATTCTGTGATTTTATGATTCTGTGACTCAGACATCCCAGAGTCAGTAAATCACAGGGTTACTTGACCTTGCCCGCCTGTCAGGGCAGGTTGTGTCTGAGCCACGCAGGTACATCTTCCAATTTCAGTCTTACTTGTTTCAAAAAGTGACAGCATGGAAAAATGATATTAACACTGAAGTCAGGGTCAGCCAGGTCCTGGAACAAACCCCTTTGGGAACACACCAGGGCTTGTGCCAGGCTTCTCTTGCCCTGGTGTCCTACATCCCTGGCAGCCCCTCACTGCTGGGCTTCTGGGGGTGAATTTTTGGGTGGTGACCCCCATCAGTGCAGCCGGCTGAAGGTGTCAGTCTGTGTGCAGAGTGCCTTGGGAAGCCAAGGGAAAACCAGGCCTGAACTCCAGCAGTGTGACCCACAATGGATAAGGATACTCCTGTAAGGAGCAGTTCCCCTCGCCTGGTTAATTCCCCTTGACTTGGCTGATTTGACCAATTCCCCCTGATTTCACACACACAGGGGCTTGGCTTAGGCTTTTCTCACCTGCTGGGATGAATCAAAGAGTTCCATGGCAGCAGGTGGGCTGGAGAGAGATTTTGATGCCAGTGAAGGCGCAGACACAGTAAAAGAAATTTTAGGATGGCTCATTTATTGGGCATTTCCGTGCCTGGTTTTAGTGTCTGACGTGACACTATAGTTCCCAGGTGCTGTTTAGAGGAGAGCTGAGCAGCTCCAGCACACACTGAAAACAGCATTTGCACAAGGCACAAGACTACAAAACACCTGTATTTGGATTTGCTTTGGTTTTTAACTTGAAATCTTCAGCTGGATCGGCCTTTCCACTACAGCTCATTTACGCTGCTGCTGGAGGAGTATAATTTATTCTCATATTTGCACTGCCAGGGTGGTTTTAAGTGGGAAGTGAGATTCAGACCTTCAATTTTCTGGTGGTTTCTTTGTGTTTTGATGACAGATGAACAGCTGGATGCAGTAGCCTTTAACCAAGCCCCAGAGCATCCCTTCATTGCTGTTAATTCACAGCAGAGCCTGCCAGACCTGTTGCAAATAAGTCATGGGAGGATAAAGCAAAGCAAAGCTCGTTGTGTCTCAGAGCTGCTTTGTTCTTTCATTTAATAATTATCGGTTTTGTTTTAATTATTTAAGCTGTTGTATTCTGCGTTGCGTCACCCTGGGTTTGTGCACTGCTGTGGGGGGGACAGCTCAGGAAGAGAGGGAGGGATTCCTGCTCAGATTTACTCGTGTGACCTTTGGACACAGAGCGGGGTTGATAAATCTCTGCTGACAAGCAGAGAGGCATCACCACTTGGAATTTGCAAATGTGGAACAGCAGCAATTAGGGAAGAGTGAGTTTGTATTGCCAGAGCTGGGAATTTATTTAAGGGAAGATGGATTCGGTGTGAGGTGTTGATGAAGAACGTTTTGTTTTTGCCCGGTTCCTGAACAGAGCTTTTTAATAAATTGCTGATCTTTGGAGACCTGTAAGAAATACCACGGATTGCCTTTTATCAGCCTATAATGTGCTTTCATCACTCCAGAGAAGGATGTGAGAATGATACTGAGTTGGTCCCTGGAGAAAGGCAGGAGACACTGCTGACGGCTCCGGAGTTACGGCTGCAGCGAGTCTGCGTTGAAATGGAGCTTAAATTTCCTCGTTAGCACAAATACCTCTCTAACCTTATCACCAAAGTGCTGCTGCTCGTTTCTCACACACAGAATTACTCTTCTGTAATGCTACAAGTAATTTACCTCAGTAATACTGAGTCCAAAACAACTCCTGTCTGAGTTGTTATGATTTATTGCTTCTTGAGGCTCTTAAGATTGAAATGGTTTTTCCAGCCTTGAAACTCTAAAATGCCTAAATATTACACTCTGCCTTTACTAGAAGGCAAAATCTGTGTGGATTTGATGGCATTGAGATAATCAAGATGAGATGCTGGATGGCCATTTTGCAAACATTTTCTGAGAATAACATCAAAAAAATAACCAGATGTTAAAAGTGTTGTATTTCTTGGAATCACAGAATGGTTTGGGTTGGAAGGGACCTTAAAGCTTATTTTGTTCCAATCTGCTGCCATGGGCAGGGACACCTTCCACTATCCCAGGTTGTTCCAAGCCCCTCCCAGCACACCCTGTGCTTTGCCCACCCTGTGACCTGCCAGCTGAGGGGTTCACCACTCTGCACCCGTATTTTATTTTAAAAATTTCATTTCTGTGGCTGAATGGAGCTGAATTGGAGTTTGCCTCCGAGGCCAGTTTGTTCCCCTCCTCCTTCCAGTGCACAGCTTAGCGGGGTTTAAAAACTGCTGACGTTTTAAGGGCTGATTTTTGGGTCGGGCCTTTCCTAAGCATAGCACGGGGAGGATATTGTTGGAAACCAGGGGAATGGAAGGGTTGCTGTGGCTGCAGGCTGGAGGAAAGGGTGCTGGAAAATTATATTCTCACTTTGAGGTGCTTCTCCTGCCCCTCCTGCAAAGGCACTCCAGCCCACTCCAGCTGTCAGGATGAGGGGTATTACTGGGAGAAAAACGAGAGGAGCTTTGTAACAGGGCTGGGGACAAAAGTCATAGAATCAGAGAATGGTTTGTGTTGGAAGGGACCTTAAGGATCATCACAATCCAGCCCCTGGTGATTGGCAGGACCCCCTTCCACTATCCCAGGCTGCTCCAGGCCTTGTCCAGTCTGGCTTTGGACGCTTCCAGGGATCCAGGGGCAGCCACAGCTTCTCTGGGCACCCTATGCCAGGGCCTCCCCACCCTCACAGGGAACAATTCCTTCCCAATATCCTATCTAACTCTGCTCTCTTTCAGCTTAAAACCATTCCCCCTTGTCCTGTCCCTCCATCCCTTGTCCCAAGTCCCTCTCCAGCTCTCCTGGAGCCCCTTTAGGCTCTGGAAGGGGCTCTGAGGTCTCCCTGGATCCTTCTCTTCTCCAGGTGAACACCCCCAGTTCTCCCAGCCTGTCACAGAGGAGCTCCAGCCCTCTGAAGTGACTTGCTTAAATGTTCACTGAAACACCCAGGATGCTGGGGGAGAAAATGAAAGGCAGAACTTCTTGAAAAAATCACAAGGGGACCACAGAGGTCCTTATTCTATTCCCACGTGGACACACCGCAGAGGGGATTTATTTTTTCCCACCCAGGTGTAAAAGCAGGAGGTGTGTGAGCACCGATCCTTTAGGTGAGCGCATCACAAACACTCCGCTAATTTAGCACATGCTAAAATAGCCCGAGCCCCGTTAAATGCATGGTATTGCTGAGAGTCTTTATGTTTGAGCACACTGCAAAAGGAGTGAGTTCTCTTGTCGAAGAGCCTGAACAAAGGAGGGCAGTTACGTGCTCAGAACCGCTCCAAGCAGTGAACAGAAATACTTTGGAGTAGCAGTGAATGGCGTGCCTGGGAAAAGGAGGGCAAGAGCTCTGCCTTTGTGGTCTGGAGCCCTGTCCTCACGAGGTCGTGTCAGGCAAGAGCTGCTGGCACAGGAAGGCACCTCCGGTAGAGCTTTTGAGAAGGGCACAAAGTGAAAAACGAGCGAGGAGAATGATTCACCCGACTCTGCCGGGCAAGCAGCACCAGGGCCCTCTCTGTGAGGACAGAGGCAGGTTTGGGTTTGATTTTGGCAACCACAAAAGGGTAAAACAACATCTGGTTTGTGGTTTTAGAGGTCGAAAGCCAAGCGTGCCTGAGTGTGACTTCACTCCTCATCACACAGGCTCTGCTTGTGTTCTCATGGGGGATTTCCCTGCATCCCACACAAAACTTGAATATTCTGAGACCCTGGACTGCTTCCATCCCTTGGCATAGTAACATTGCAACAAGCACCAATTTTCTTGTTTTTCTCCCGTGCAATTGAAGAGTCAAAATCTATGATGAATATATTAACATTCATTGAATTATAGAACAGATATTTAGCATTTTTCCTGAAGGATCCTAAAATGCTTTGCAGACACTTTCATGTATCACTACACAAATGCAGCTGCTTTTGCTTCATGCTTAGATTTAATTTGAGATGAAGGGAGAGAATTTGCTCTATCACTGAAGCACAGAATGGTTTGGATTGGAAGGGGCCTTAAAGCTCATCTCATTCCAACCCCTGCCATAGCCAGGGAACTTTCTACTATCCCAGGTTGCTCCAGCCTTGTCCAACCTGGCCTTGGACACTTCCACGGATGGGGCAGTCACAGCTTCTCTGAGAAACCCATACCAAGGCCTCACCACCCTCACAAGAAAATGTTTTTTCCTAATACCTTATCTAAAGCTACACTCTGCACAGTGTTTTTTACAGGAGGACACATGATGAGTATAAGCAGAGAATTTTGTTGCATAAACCCAGGTTATAGTGCATCCAGTGACCCTCTTACACTTGTGGTGGCCTCAGGCTGAGAGGTGACATCTCATGAGCTTTGCTGTATCCACAGCCTGGCTGCACCATTGGCATTTGGAGGTGCACAACCAGGTCCACGTATCTTTGTGAACCACTTGGGTGCCCCACCGTGCATTGCTGTGGGTTTGCATCCTCCTTTTCTCCTGAAATGAAAAACCTTCCAAATATTCAGGGTGAAAGATGATAAAATACTGATCTATTCTGAGGCTGGTTAAGGCTGGGGAATTGGGTGTGGGTGCTTCCTCCACTCTCACAGTTCTGTCTCACTCCTGAGCCAAGATTCATTTCCATCAGGAGTGCCCTGTGCTCTTTCCTCATGGATAATGGGGGTGTAGCTCAGTGTTCCTGGAAAGCAGCTCCTGCCTTCCTTCACCTCTCCCCAGGGCTGGCTTTGCCCACTGCTGCTCCTGTTACCCCAGCCCTGAGCAGGGATTGTTAATCAAGGCCATAATCAGCCTCTTGCAGGTCTTTTGTTTCCCAGACTGGTGCTCCCTGGTTTCCACTTCTTGTGATTTTTTTTCCTGTCTCTAGTAAAACTGCTTCCATTTGAAAGCTCCTGTTCCATCTTCCCCTTTCTTTAAGATGTATTTGTGCAATTTTTTTTTTCTCTTTTGTAATCAAAACAATCTCCAAGCCCTGCCAGGATCAGGATCTCTCTGGGTGATTTCAAATGCGCTGTGAGAAAGATTTGGACCTGAAGAGACCTAACTTGTAAAATGCATTCAGTGGAAACCCTTTAAATTCAAAAGCTGCTTATAGTGTCTATATTGGATGTTAAAAAGGCTAGATTCCAGGCTGGAAAGGGTCAAACACCACTTCTAAAGGGTTGGAGCAGCTGAAATTGTTCTCTTAGTCCCCAGACATCAGGAGGGTGGCAGCATCTGGAGAGTCTGGCATGGATTGCCCAGAGAAGCTGTGGCTGCCCCTGGATCCCTGGAAGTGTCCAAGGCCAGGCTGGACAGGGCTTGGAGCAACCTGGGATAGTGGAAGGTGTCCCTGCCCATGGCTGGATGATCTCTAAGATTCCTTCCAACCCAAACCATTCTGTCATTCCATGACTGGTGGCAGAGTGAGCTCCTGGCTGTAGTTTAAGGTGGCTGAGACTTCAAAATAACCTGAGGTAGAAGGGGAAAATTCAAGTTTGTGATACCCCAGGAGATTTGGGATAACCCTTAAGTTTCCCTGTCTCCTGCAGCTCCTGTGGAATGGTAACAGAGGTGTCCAGGGTGAAGAAGGCCATAAAGGAACTGGAGCATGGTGCCACCACCTTGGCTCTGCTCCACCTCTAGGCAAATAATTCACTGATTTTTAGCTTCAAATGTCACTTGTTTTGCAGCCTGCTGCACTTCGTGAAAGCTGCCGTTGAGCAATCCCAGTTTTCTTTGCAGTTCCCAAATTTTGTAAACACTGTCACTTACAAAAGGCAAAGCTACTGGAAAGGTTTCTTTCCAGAGTCACTGTGGGAGTTAATTAACATTTGAGAACTTGGGTTCACTTCATTTGGGCTGATCTTGTCCGAGTGTGAGACAGGGGGACAGATCCTGATGGAGTGGTGCTGATGTGTCACTTGAGAGCAGAAATGCTGCTTCAGTGTCCTGTGCCTGGAATATGGTGACTTGCAAGAAGGGGTTTAAGTGTTCACAGCCCTCACTGAGCATTTTTGGGGACAGCTTGGACACTTTCATGTCACCATTTCGTTGAAGAGCATTGTAATTATTAACATCCAGTTCAGACACCTAAAGGAAGCGTTGCTTTGAGGCTGGAATTTGTGTGTTGGAGACAGATGGGTGAACTGCTGAAGATAATCAGAGGTCAGCTGGTTAAGCCTTATTTTTTGAATAGCCTTGTTGGGGTTAGAGAGTGCTTTCTTAAAGCGTATTTACTGCATAATCTGTGCAGATGAGTGTAAGAGAGCCTTTGAAGGAATTAGTGAAATTCAGCTGAGACTGCTTTGCATTCGGGCAGTAGAGAGCTGCTGAAAAACCCCAATGGCTGAGGGATCCTCCTCTGGTGACCCTAAAAACACATTTTAAACCTCCTTTTCCACCTGCCAGCCTGATCTGTGACCTCACCATGGCTTGACAAAGTGGAGTTCACATGAAATGTGCTCCAGCTTTTAAAGAGGGAGTAGTTAAGATCACTTTTGCTCCAGAAGAACGATAGGAAAATGCTGACACTCCTCATTTTTTGAGGGAAAAATCCATATGCCACAGCCTTGTGTGAACAAATGTGTTACCTGGGCCAGATGGACAGAGTTAGCCACGTAGTTATGAGTCTGCTCACAGGAAGAATCTGCATCAAAATGTGAAGTGATGGGAGCTGGAAAAGTCAGGCTGGAAAAAATAGCTATTTATTGGGAGTGTTCTCACAGCCAATGCTGGGATTGTGATCCTCTTAATGTCCCAGTGACATGGAGTGCAGTGTCCCAGCAGGGCAGCACTTACTGTCTGTCTGTCTGTCTGGAAAATCCTGTGGCATCTATGACAGAGCCACAGAGGTGCTGATTTCCTCCTTACCTCTGCTAGGTAGGAGCAAATGGCAAATCAGTCGGGGCTTGGTGCAGTATCTTGTGCTGCACTGAGGAAAATCTTCCTTCAGGAAAAGGTTTCAGGTTTTTGGGTGTCAGGACAGGCTTAGAAGGAGCAATTTCAGCAGCTGCTGGTGCCTCTGAGGCTTTCTCTCCTCTCTGAGGTGATGTGGGAGAAGGTTTTTTTTTCATTCTTCATCCATGGAATAATCATAAAACTTAAAGAAGAATTTAAACCATCCTGATGCAGTTTGGGACAGCCGTGTTAATCTGTGCAAGGAGTTGAATCATGTCCTGAACAAAGCAAATGGACAGGAAGGGTTTAACTCAGCCAGCTTTCCTCTAAAAGTGATGCTGCCAGAGGTGCTCAGAAGTGCTGGATGCAGCAGGATCTGTTGGAAGCAGGCAGACCTGCACAGCAGTTGTCCTGTGGCTCAGGGTGAGGCTGCACAGTTGTCTCCATCGCTGGCTCCCCAGCAAATCTGGCAATCCTGCTGCTGTTTATTTTCCCAACATAAAATATAAAATATCCCATGAAGACAGGCTGGGAGCACTAGGGGTGTTCAGCCTGGAAAGAGAAGGATCCAAGGAGACCTCAGAGCCTCTTCCAGTGCCTAAAGGGGCTCCAGGAGAGCTGGAGAGGGACTTGGGACAAGGGATGGAGGGACAGGACAAGGGGGAATGGCTTAAACTGAAAGAGAGTAGGTTTAGATTAGAGATTTTAGGAAGGAATTCTTGGCTGAAGGTGGTGAGGCCCTGGCACAGGTTGCTCAGAGAAGCTGTGGCTGCCCCTGGATCCCTGGAAGTGTCCAAGGCCAGGCTGGATGGGGCTTGGGGCACTCTGGGCTAGTGGAAGGTGTCCCTGCCCATGGCAGAGGTTTGGAGCTAGGTGATCTTTAAGGCTCCCTCCTATCCAAACCATTCTGAGATTCCAGATGTGACAGGAGTGCTGGGGGCACCACTTCATTAACACTCACATCTGTTTTGACTTCCAAGAGCGCTGTCCCTGCTGAGCACTCCCAGAAAGCTTCAGGAAGCACAAGCAGAGACTTTGTGCTCAGCCAGAGGAAGATGAAGCACTCTGCATCCATCATCTCTACACGTTGGCTCAGGGTTTCTGGGCCATTTGTGGCCTTGGTTGTTTTCCCCTGCTGCCAGATTTCAGATTTCCAGCCTCTGGAGCAGTGGATAATCCAGCCTGTGTATGGAGTTATGAGGTCAGGAGGACACCAGAGCTGCCAGCAGGATTTGAGCAGTTTTTAGCCATGGATCCTCCAACCTCACAGTGTTGTCCTGTTGCAGGAGGTGTGTTCCTGTTTTCCCTGACATCCACTGCTGGCTTGTTCCAGGGACATGTTTGCAGGGCATTCCTGTTCTAACAGGGCATCCTGAAGAGCTGTGTTTCCTTCAGTGTTCCCAGGACAGATTTCCTTATTCTGAATCCTCATCATATGAGTGACCAAAAATCGACACAAACCCTAAGTGCTGGTTTGTGTTTACTGCTTGTTATCCTGAAATTCCTTGCTGGGATACTGCTGCTGGATCCTGCTCTGAAAAATGCTCTAATATCAACAGTGAGCAGCTAGTTTTGTCCTTTGTAAATTTAATTTAGACTTTCAAAGGGCTCTCCCTTGACCTGACGAGTTTAGGGGATGCTTTGTAGATGAGTGTTAGGCTGTTTTCCCTGTCATTGTTCCCAACTCTGGTTTATCAGCAATCTTTCCCAGATTTTCATTAAAAGCACCAATGCCCTAGTGTATAATACTCAAGTTAAATCCAGCTGTATTAATGTCTTATCTGATTTCTCATGCACAATTTTGGTACCTAGAAGAGGAAAGGAGGATGACCTCCCTCTAAAAGGAGTGTTCATGCCATGAGAAGAAATAGGAGTACGGATTACACTTAAAATTTTACTTCTGAAGCACCAATCTGTGTTCACGGAATTGGTCTGTTACTGCTCCCCAAGGCACACTGTGAACTTGTAATGGAACCACTGGACATAAATAAATGCTTTGAGCAGTTTAGCTGGAAGTGTGAATCCTCACCTTTCCCCTTTTCCCTTCTCTGTCTCCATTCCTGCCTCCTGCCTGGCACTGCAGTGATTTGAAGGGGTTTGTATCTTATTTCCACGTGGCTGCCTTGGAGATCTTTTCGACCAACTTCCCTCTGGACTCTCTACAAACATTAAAAGATGTTTGAAATTACTCAGCCTCAACGGTGCTTGAAATTGAGCCATGTTCTGTTGTGTCAACAAAGTGCTGCAAGTGCTGATTGTAGAGGCTGGAATAAAGGTTTCCAGCTCTGGTGCTGCTGCCCACAAAATTCCCTTATTAAGTGATGTTTCCTCACCTGGGAGCTCAGATGTGCTGCTCTGGTTGCTTGTTTGTCCATCTTCCTGTATTTTATTTAGATTCTATAATCAATGAACAGGTTGAAACAGTTCTGCTGCAAGACTTCCACCCCCTGCCATGGGCAGGGACACCTTCCACTACCCCAGGGTGCTCCAAACCCTGTCCAGCCTGGCCTTGGACACTTCCAGGGATCCAGGGGCAGCCACAGCTGCTGTGGGAAACCTGTGCCAGAGCGTCAGCACCCCCATAGGGGAGAATTTCCTCCTAATGTCCCATCTGAATCTCAGCTTCTTCCCCTTTGTCTCATCCCTTATCAGCCCATGTAAAAAGTCACTCTCTCGTTCCTTCCCTGCTTGTTTTCCTTTGTGTGCTTGGATCTACTCAGAAATTATTTGGGGAAGAATTAAGGGCTTTGTGGGTTATTGCAAATTTGTGATATTACTTGGAGTCTGAATAATTTCATGGTGCCCTACTTGGCAGTGCTGGTTTTTATTAGAGCAGAATGCTTCAGAGGTGGAAGAGTATTTCCTCTTCTTCACCCTGTGTTGCCCATGAAATACATGGAAAAGGAGCAGGGAAATGTAATTTATCCAGTTTTGGTGTCAGATGGTGTCTTCTCTGAGCAGCCTCTGCTCTGGAGCCAGGCTGGGAGAGCTGGGAATGTCCAGCCTGGAGAAGAAAAGGAAAGAGCTCAGAGGGAGAGCTCAGAGCCCCTTCCAGGGCCTAAAGGGGCTCCAGGAGAGCTGGAAAGGGACTGGGGACAAGGGATGGAGGGACAGGACACAGGGAATGACTTCGCACAGCCAGAGGGGTAGATGGGATATTGGGAAGGAATTGTTCCCTGTGAGGGTGGTGAGGCCCTGGCAGAGGTTTCCCAGAGAAGCTGTGGCTGCCCCTGGATCCCTGGAAGTGTCCAAGGCCAGGTTGAACAGGGCTTGGAGCAGCAGTGTCTGTTGAGTAGTTTCCCTTCCCCTGGCAGGGGTTTGGAGATGACATCTAAGTTCCCTTCCATCTCAGACTATCCTGTGCTCTTGGTGTTAAATTCAAAACCTTTATTTTGGGAGCGCTGCATTTCAATGGGTGCAGTTCACTCATCACTCATCACTCTCTGTGTCTTTTCTGGCTCAGGGTTTTCTCATTCTTGCAGCAGCTTTGCTATTTTGCAGTAAATTCCTGGTCACAGCCCTCTGTCATCTGGTGTCTGAGGGCATCCTTTAAGCTGAGGTGAGGATTGAGTTCATTTTTCAGTTCAGAGAGTTTCTCTGCACTCGGTGAGCAACGAGCTCTGCTGGTGCTGGATCAGATGTTGAAAAACTTCTTTCTCCACTGGTCCCACCTGACAGTGAAAGCAGCAGATTTCCCTCTGTGTCTGAGGTCAAAATAACCAAAATATTTCAAGGGCCTGGGATTCCACAGTCAAGTCCTGTGATAGCATTGGAGCTGCGGATTCTATAGGGGGAGGTTTTGTTGTCTTCCAGTTGGGATATCCCAGGATATCCTCGCTTTCTGTGAGTGCCAGACCTAACAAAACCTGGGGCCCTGGGGCTTCTGTCTCACAGTTGGCTGCTCTGGGAGCCAGGGGGGAACCTCAGAGAATTGCTGGAAGGTTGGCGTGCCATTGAAAGGGCTCTCTTCTGTGCAGATCCTCTGGTGCCTGAGAAGGGAGAGGTTCACACTTCCTTTTTTCCCCAAGGATGAGCGTAGAGGAGGATCCACCACCCCCATTCAGCATCAGGGTGATGTTGGGGGATTTTGGGCCTTTTTGTTCTATGGGAATTTGGGGTCTAGAGAGGAAGTCCTGTGAGGAGCAGCTGAAGGAGCTGAGGGGCTCAGCTTGGAGGAGACTTGGGAGGATCTTCTTGCAGATGGAGGAGACTCCCCAAAGGTTCCTGTTTCTCCTAACACTTTGTTGAGAGAGGAGATAGACTGGAAATCCCAGAGGATGTGTGGCTGTGGGAAGCTGAATGAAAGGGATGTCTAAGGAGGACTGAAAAAAAGTGAGTTTCAAGTGAGAACGTGGGAAGGGATGCTGGCTTGACTTTGTGAGGAAGTTTTAAGTCTTAAATATTCCCAGTTCCCAGAAGATGTTTGAGGCTAAAATAATAAGGGAAAAGAGCAGCATGGCAAATACCTGGTTCCACTGGCTTCTGAGCACATGCCCAGTGTCCCAGGGGAGATGATTCCTGCTGAAAGGGAGGAACTTTGCAAAAGCTTTGGAAACGGTAAAAAATGTCAATGGAATGTTTGTCGAAGGACAGCAAGAGTCACTCCTCTAACAATTGCAGGGATTCAAGAGAAACTTCCAAATGCAGTCTTGTGGAGTCACCAGAAGTATTTAGGAGAGCAAGTCACAGACCTGTGGAGGTTTGGGCATATAAAATGTTGTCTGTGCTCCAGACTCTACTCCCTACAGGGGTGTGTGTGCATTTCTGCCTATTTTTAAATTATCCACATTTTCCGTTGTGACTGTCACTGTCTAAAAACAGAATGTAAGGAGCTTGGGGAGCTTAGGTACCTTCTGTCACGTGACAGTTCCTGGTATGTGAGGATAGTGGAATCACAGAATATCCTGAGTTCAGAGGGATCCATCAGGATCATCGATCCAGCTCCTGGCCCTGCACAGACACCCCAACAATCCCACTCTGTACATCCCTGAGAACATTGTCCCAACTCTCCTGGAGATCTGGCAGCCTTGGGGCTGTGCCCATTCTCTGGGGAATTGTTCCAGCGTCCACCCTCCCTCTGAGGGGAGAAGGGAAGCTCAGTGGTACCCACAGCTGTAACTCTGTGGTTTCCAAAGAGCTTTAAACGCTCCCAGCAGCTGAGTTCCCTCTCTCCCTGTGCCATCCCCGCTTGGAACGTGGCATTCATCTGAAGTATTCATTAAGATGGAGAATTATTTGCATATTATTAGCATTATTACATGGAAATAAAGCTGCTGCTGGTTCTTCCCTCCCTCCATGTATCTTTCATCACCCGCCTTTATAAGGCTCTGAATCCTGTTTGTTGTGTGACAAACTGGGCTGATAAATCTCGTTACTCACTTCAATGACTGGGAGACTCACTGCACATTACTGAATTTGGTGAATTATGTAATAAATGCATAATTAAAATTAAACCCAGAGCCTCTCTTGGAACCTCAGAAAACGCTGTTTGTGATGAATCACAGAGAAACGTACATGGGTATTAAAATTTAAGCCTAATTTTTTGGATTTATTTTCAATCAATATTTAATACACTACCTATAAGTTCCTGCAGACCCACAGCAAATCTGTTGTTGTGGCTTTGCTGGAAAGCACAGAAAGTGTCTGTGTGTGTGTTTGTAGAGTGAGATGTTTGTTTTCGTGGGGCTTCATAGCTTAATATTTGATTACAGAAAGGAAAACTCCCCTGAGCACAATGTGCTCAGAAATTTTTTCAGCCACAGAAGGTGTCTGCGAGGAGTTGGGTTTTGCCCAAGTCTGTCCCCACTTGATCACCTTTGAATTCTGCCCAGAGACGCTGTGGTTGCCCCATCCCTGGAATGGTTCAAGGCCATGTTGGATGGGATTTGGAACAACCTGGGATTATGGAAGGTGTCCCTGCCCACGGCAGGGAGTTGGAACAGAATTACCTTTAAGGTCCCTTCCAACCCAAACCATTCCGTGATTGTGGTTTACTGGAGGAGAATCACAATAGTAGGAAATAATTTACTCAAATAAAGCACTGCTTGGTTGCTCACTCATCAAATTGGTATTAAAATAAACTGAAAATCTTTTCCCCTCGATGAAATTCTGCCCTCCTGGTTCTTACTTCAATGCGGCAGCTGTCAGGTTTAAACTTCAGATTTTCTAAAAACTTCTTCTCTCTGTGCTTAAAACAGGTTTTAGAGATATTTTCCTTGGAAAGAGAAGCGATGTTTTTCAGGCAAACAGCCTGCGAGTTTAATTTTGAAAGGTTTGTGTCTTAAGTAGCAAATTGAATAGAAGAGATTTGATTACCCTAAATCCCCGATTCTAGAGAAAGCAGCTTGAGATCTCAGTAAGAGAATTAACACATGGGTTAAACTTACAATAAGAAGCAGGACTTGGAAAATGCCTATTCAGATGCCGTTAAGGAAATAATAGGATTAGTTCTTGTCGTGTCAGTGTGGATTCCTCAAACTGGGGACTGCTGACACACAGCCGGGCTGTGTCGCTGGTCTGGCCGTGAAATTAGGGACAATGACAATAAAGATGACTTTTCTTGGAGGCAAATTCCTTTGAATTTTTAAGCCGGTGCTTGTTTACACACACGGGGCAGGTAATTCGGGATGACAAAGGAGCCCCTAATAATCCCCCTCCCTCCCCAGCTGTGCTGTTTGTGGCTGAGGTGATGGTAATTGCACTGGGTAAGTGGTGAAAAAAAGTCAGCACTACACCGTGGCAGCGTGTTTTCAGTTCCTGTAAGCAGATTTCTGTTCCTTTCTATCATCTGTTGCAAACACAATGTGGTTTCTTACCTGTTATTTTATTAGCTCTGTTCCAATGTATATATATTTTAACGTATATACATTATACCCATCATTTACGATAAAGCATTTTTGTCCTTTGTTTCTATTTATTTGTTTGTTTTCACCGTTCATGACAATTCAGAATCCTGCAAAAAAAAAGCATTATTTTCATTTTCTTGTGTTTTCCATTCCATAATCATCCATGTGTGTCTTTGTTTTTAGCTTAAACCAAAGAGAACGAAGCCTTAAGGCAGAATTGGGGTTGTTTTGACATCACCTGATTCCATCATAGAAGGAGCTGTAAGAGACCAGCGCTCTGGAAAACTTCCAACAAAATGGTAATGACTCAAAGAAAGGCTTCTGTTGTGCTGTCAGTCTTCTGTTCTGGTCTTCAGACACAACTTCTGCTGCTTTGCAAAGCTTCTCTTTCCTTTTCCGTGTAGTTTCCTCTTGCAAATAATCCTGGGTGTCCTGTAATTCCCCCCAGAACTGCCTTCAGAGCAGAGGGAAGTTTAGGCAGAATTGTACTAATTGCATGAGAAGCTGTGGCTGCCCTGGAAGTGTCCAAGGCCAGGCTGGACAGGACTTGGAGCAGCCTGGGATAGTGGAAGGTGTCACTGCCCATGGCAGGGGATGGAACTGGATGATCTTTAATGTCCCTTCCAACCCAAACCATTCCCTGATTCTATAATTTTGTGATTCTGTGATTCCATAACTAAGAATTAAATAAAGTTCTGTGTTGACAGGTAATTGGCAAATGACTGAATTTCTCAGTAAATTATCACCACAAAATTTATATATAATAATACAATAACACCACCAGTGGAGGAAACAAGGTAGGCACATGCTCAGGCTGATATTTCCCTTCCCGTGTCAGAGCATTCCCAAGCACTCCTCAAGCTGGAACTTAAGGAAGGAAAAAAAAAAAA
>VXBB01017990.1:157814-173217 GCA_013399915.1 Illadopsis cleaveri | reverse complement strand
AAAAAAAAAAAAGCCAAACAGCTTTGCAGCTTGGTCTCTGACAGAGAGTATTTGCTGTGTTTTGGCACAGGATTTCTTTAGGGGGTGTGTATGAAGCTTGGAGAGAGCTCTCTGCACATTTTGCAGTGGCAGCCGCTGACGCTGCCTCGAGTTGCAGCCAAAGCCAGGCTGGTTTCAGCTCCATGTGTGTTTTAGCTCAGTGTTGCTCCATACTGGAGTCATCTTGTGAAGCTGAATGATTTCACAGATTTGGAGATCAGCAATGTATTATCTTATTTAGCTTGCAAATCAAGATTTTAAAGAATTAATTGGAAAAGCTGCACTGAATGCACATGTGTACGTGCATATAATTGTATCAGGTTACTGTACCTATATTTTTCTTATCCTTGGACTGTTCTTGCTTGAAATCCTTCATTCTGCCCTCCTCTGAGCTGGTCCTTTGTTACTCACTAACAGGAGTTGCTCTCCTTTAACAAAAAGTGCTTATCCCTATTATATGTCTTTTAAAATGTGTCCATTTAAATTAATATTTAACAGAGCAGAGACATGTCTGTGGTATAATGTATCCACTTATGGCTAATCGTTATTTGAGGTGACTGAGCCTCTTTGTACTTAATTTTTTGTGCTTTTTATCCAGCAGAATCATTTGTAGATTGCAGTGTAAGAGCTGATTTACACCTCAAAGTAGACCATTTCTCCTGGAGCTCTGGGTTTATTAGTTACCAGCATCCTTTTAGCAGCACAGAGGGAGCACTGAGTATAGAAGGATCTCATCCCAAACCAGAAATCCCAATTCCTGTCACAGTTTAAGGTGTAGTTCCCAATCTATTGGCACCCACCTGTACAACTACTGTCTTAAAGCCTTTGGAATAGTTAATTTACACTGCTGGGATTTTTTATTCCAGCTGACTTCATTTATCTGTTCCTTCACGGAAAGGGTGCTCAGGCACTGGAACAGGCTGCCCATGGTGGAATCACCATCCCTGGAGGGATTTCAGAGCCACGTGGATGTGGCACTTGGGGACATGGGGCAGTGGTGGTCCTGGCTGTGCTGGGGGAACTCGATGACCTGAAAGATTTTTCCAACCTTAATGATTCAGTGAATCCAAATGAGGTGCCCAGTCAGAGCTGCTGGTCTTGGCTCCCTCTCAGTCACTGACACTGCCATGGATCCTCTCCTGGAAATCCTGACCTTTTGGCTCCAGCTTTGACTGGATCTGCACCTCAGACACTGAACCAACCCACTCAACCTTTGGTGGGATGAGCTCTGCCACCCCATCAGGGATCCCTGATCTTTTTCTTTCACCATTTAAGCTTTAATTGGTAAATAATGATTTAGTTAAGATTTGAGCATTGCTATTTATTTAATTTTATTCTGTTCTTTTTTTGTTGTTTTTTTAGGTCTGAAAGGTTTTTATGGGTGATGAGATGTTCCAGTGCTTGGATCAATCTGTTTTGTTTAATGTGTGAAGGAGTGGATTTTTTTTTTTTCCCCCCATTGTTTGGTTGGGTTACTTTTTAAGTTTCTGGAATTTTACATCAGCAGAGCTGATCCAGGTAGAGAGACAGAGAATCATGAAATCAGAATGGTTTGGGTTGGAGGGGACCTTAAAACTTATCTTGTTCCACCCCTCTGCCATGGGCAGGGATACCTTGCACTATCCTAGCTTGCCCCAAGCCCCGTCCAACGTGGCCTTGGACATTTCCAGGGATGAATGAGATGATTTTTAAGGTCCCTTCCAACCCAGTCCATCCTGTGATTCCCTGATTTTTCTAACAGCTCATCAGAAATAACTCCACTCCCCAGGATTTTTAACGTGCCCTGTTCTCCCTCAGCCACTGCTGAACCCTCTGACAGAGTGGGGCTTTAACTCCCAGCTTGCTGTGTCTCCCGAGTTCAGACATCTCCGCGGAAGATTAAGCAAGTTAGAGAAATTAGCTTTGATCCCTTTCTGCCAGCATAGGATTATTCCACATCACACTGGGTTTGAAGTTCACTCCTAATCCAGTTTTACACGGCCCGGGGGGACCGGGCTCCTCCCGGCCCCGCGCTGCAGCCTCTGGTTTAGTGGCACTTCCTTGATTCTGAGACTTAATTTGCATTCCCATTACTGCATCCCATTCCGTCCTGTGCCATCCCATAACTGCTTCCTGGGATCGTCACCCTCCCCGTGCTGTTTTGGGTGCTCACTACATACATTAATATACATTGATGTATATTTAAACCACACCCTTGCAAACAGCTCTGGTGTCCTGTGTGGAGGGTTTCAAGCTGTAGGAACAGATTTACATACAAAAAGGATTTGGACTATCCAGCCTGGATCTTTGTGCACGGAAACAGCTGGTGTGAAAGGAGATTCCAAGAGCCACCTGTGCAGAACTGATGCTGATCGTGGCAAAGTAGAAGGTCCTGTCTCCATTTTCCAGAGATTTGATGCTCAGTACTGAGGGGTTTTTTATCACACTACGTTTTATTTATGATATTTGTAACCCCATAAATTTTCTTCCTAATAAATGTGTATTTTCAGGCCAAAAAAAAAATCCTTGTCTGTGATCCTTTGAAATGCCTTTTTACAGGCATTCAGCATCCTGAACGTTTTCTGCTCACACACACACCGGGCATGGGGATAGCAAAGCAGCAGAGCATTCCAGCCAGGAGCTGTTTGAAGTCCCCAAAGGATGCATTTAAAAGTGACATCGTGTTTTGCTGGACTGGCAAAAGGTCAGTTTAGCACCTGCATCACTCCCAGGGATTTTTCAGGAAGTGCCTTTTGGAGCAGAAAGCACTGGATACATCAGAAACGTGATTTATACCCCAAAAATGGGGTTAAGAGCTACAATTTCAGGTTTCTAAGGGTGGCTGTATTTTAGTGGGAAGCTCAGGAGGTCTCAGAATGGAATTCTCCTCCCTGTTCCTGCCCTGTTCCTTCCTTTCATACACACCTGGTAACAGTATTTCATTTTTCTTCAAGAACACAGCATTCATAGAAAGAGAGAGTTTTTAACACTCCTGTAGCATGGTTGGCAGAGAATGTCCCTGTTTTTCCATACTGAGTTGCTTGGATAGCCCCTGCTTCTGCTTTTTCCTTCACTGGCAACAGCTCATTCAGAACCTAAATCCATCCCAGTGGTATTTAACCATGGAGTCACAGAATGGTTTGTGTTGGAAGGGACCTTAAAAATCATCTCATTCCAACCCCCTGCCATGGACGGGGAACCATCTTCCTCCCCCAAAGCTGTCCTTGGCAGAAAAGCACCATTAATCCTGACGGGAACCAGAAATTCCAGGGATTTCACAGCACCCCTGCAGCAAAGGTGTTCTGGAATTGTCCTCCCCCATCCTAACAAGACTTTGACCATACCAAGAGCACCCTCTACAAAAAAAAATAAGATTTTTTTTTTTTAAAGCACATCAGCTCTGGAAGGTCGCAAGGCTGTCAGAGTGACTTATCTGCTCTCCTCTGGAAATGGCATTTCTGGAAGGCTGTGGCGGATGCTGCTCTGGCAGTCTGGGCTGAATCCTGCGGAAGGGCTTCAGGAGATCCATCACATGCCCTACTTAATTTAAAACGTTCGGAGTTTCTTTTATTTTTTTATATTTTTGTTTTGTTCTCTTCACTGTAGTAAAATTATTTTTACGACCCTTCGGGTATTACCTGCTTTTCTAAATCTTTCTATAATTAAATTTACAAATCTGCCTGTGAGCTGGTGATGTGTAAAACCTTGCAAACGGGACCCTTTGTGTGGTTAACCTATATTTATGTTACTTTTATTCCTTCTGGCAGTAATTATCCTGGCTCTAGGCCTAGGATTAATCTATAAGATGCTGAACATGCTTGAATTTTTTTCCCCCCCTTCTCTGTGGCAAACTCATCTTATGCAGAGCAGGGCATTTTTAAATCTGCTTCCTATGAAGTGGTTTCACTGTTTTACCCCTCTTAAGTGATTCACAGGAGGAGCCATGGCAGAGGTTAATTGATCCTGGGCCGTGGATATGGAAGGAGAAATGATTCAGCCTCTGTCAGTTTGGTGCTGGGCTGTTTCTGAGCCTGATGACGCAGCTTTGGCTGCCTGGCCAAGGGACTGTCACCGTCACTGCTCTGCAGGACTGTGGGGACAGACTGGGACAGGGCTGGGGGTATTTTAAAAGCTGGACAGGGGCTCCAGCTCTGATCTGGTGGTGGCTGGAATTTCCATGCCATGGACATCAGGCAGGTGAACAAGAGCCAAGTGTGCCTAGGTGGCTGAAAAGGCCAATGGCCCTTGGATTGTCCCAGGAGCTTTGTGTCCAGCAGGACCAGGGCAGTGCCTGTCCCCTGTGCTGGCACTGCTGGAGCACCTCCAGTCTGGGGACAGCTCTGAGACCCTCCTGACAAGACAAAATATTGAGGGGCTGGAGTGTGTCCAGGGAAGGGGCTGGAGCAGCAGGAGCAGCTGAGGGAGCTGGGAAAGGGGCTCAGCCTGGAGAAAAGGAGGCTCAGGGGAGACCCTGTGGCTCTGCACAACTCCCTGACAGGAGGGGACAGCCAGGGGGTGGATCAGGCTCTGCTCCCAGGAAACAGGGACAGGAGGAGACAAAACAGCCTCAAGATCCCCAGGAAAGATTAAGATTAGATATTTGGAATAATTTCTTCACCAGAAGAAGGGCTGTCCGGCCCTGGCACAGCTGCCCAGGGCACTGGTGGAGTCCCCATCTCCAGAGGGGTTTAAAAAAGCTATGTGGATGTGGCACTTGGGGATATGGCTCAGAGGTGGTCCTGGCAGTGCTGGGAAATGGTTGATCTTCCAGGATTATTTTGCCACAGTTTTGAGGCCAAGGTGCTGCAAGATCCTTAAAGAAACCATGGAGGGTTTGCACCCACCTTACTATACCTCAGTGGAACATTTACTCATCCTCNTCATAGCTGGAATTTTCAGCCTTCCTGGATTCCTGGATCGATGCAGCCCCGGGCTCTTTGCTGCTGTGTCAGGAGAGCTGCCGTGGGCTGGAGCAAACTTTGCCCACCGGGAATTTTTTTTTTTCCTTAGAAAACCTTTCTGGAGTCATTGATTTGCAGCATGTCTGAGCCAAATTTAAGCATGGAGCCACAGAGATCTGAATTTAGCTGTGCTGGCTGTTTTCCCTGGGAGGAGGGATCATAGGGATGGATTTGATTGCCTGGGAAAATTAGTGTTGATTTCAGTGAAGAATATTTTATTACAGTGTTTGCATTGGCGTTGTCTTCATGGGATAATGGCTGAGAGTTTCCTGTGTTTCCTGTGCTTGTGTGTATTTAATAATTTAATCTATTCCTTCTTAATACTGGCTTGGACTAGAAAAAAAAAAAAAAAAAAAAAGGGCTGGCTGCCTACTCTTAATATCCCATCATAAAATAAAATCACTAATCCCAAAGGTGGAGTTGCAATTAAAAAGAAAGAAAACCGCTGTTGAAAAGTATTGAAACTGAATAATATGGTCTAAAGTGGACAGTGCCTGTGGTGTTTGCTTCAGAGACTGAAGATGCTGAGGTTGTAGTGCCTTGAAAAACTGGGATGCTGTTACAGGATCCCAGAATGGTTTGGGTGGGGAGAGACCTTAAAGCTCCTCTCATTCCACCCTCTGCCATGGGCAGGGACACCTTCCAGTGTCCCAGGTTGCCCCAAGCTCCTTGGAGAGCCTGTTCAGTGCCCAAACACCGTCTGGGGAAGAACCTTTTCCCAATATCCAGCCTAACCCTTCCCTGACAGAGCTCCAGCCATTCCTGGGTCCTGTCCCTGCTCACACAGAGCAGAAATGGGAGCTGCCCTCATTAGAAGTGGAGGATCCAGCATGGAGAATCCTTTCCCTCTTCTGTTTTACAAATATAAAATGGCAGGTTGACCAAGATATTGGCCTTTAAAGCTTGCTTTTCCCTGTGTGGGTTGTCAAAACTCCGCCTCAAACTCCCTCAAATCCCCTCAGGCACTGTCTCCACACCAGGAAGGTTCCCATGCCCTGAGGATCCAAACATTTGCTGCATTGTGGGGCACGGGAGAGCCAGGGAGGCTGTTCAACACCAGCAGGCAGCTCAATCCCCCTCAGTTTGGGATCTGGTTTGCAAAGATCAGGGCAGGTGAGAGTTGTTGCTGCAGGTTATGTGTCTGGGAGTCTCCCAAATTCCCTCTGGCTGCTTCCAGTGGAGGTGGGGAGCTCCAGGACAGGGCAGGAGTGCTCCAAGCTCCCCAGCTGGGTGCTTTAACCTGCCTGGCAGTTTTCCCTTCTTTCCCTTCCTGGGTATCACTCCAGGCCACGGGAAGTTTTGGATCAAGAGGAATTACCTTCAGACGGTAATGAAAGAGGCTGTGCTCAGGCTTGCTCATAAATGCAGCACTGGACCTGTTAAATCAGGCTGTGTCTGGCACTGGGGGATGAGTGCAATCTAATAAAGGTATTACAAGCACTCGAGTTTGGGCAATTAAAATGATAATGATATGCTGGAGCTAACGAGGCTGAGGTGAGGCTTTATGGGGGCCAGGGAGTGCATCCAGGTCTGCCCTGGCACAGAGAAGCTGTGGCTGTCCCTGGATCCCTGGAAGTGTCCAAGGCCAGGTTGGATGGGGCTTGGAGCAACCTGGGGTAGTGGAAGGTGTCCCTGCCCATGGCAGTGGGTGGAACTGGATGGGCTTTAAGGTCCCTTCCAACGTAAACCATTCTGGGATTCTGTTTGCAGAGCTTCTGGTCTGCAGGAGAAGAGGAATAAAGGGACTAACAGGAGGGGAGGATTAACCATCACTTAAAGTATTGCACATTTTGTGTAAGACCTGAGCCTTGATTTACAGAACCACAGAATGGTCTGGGTGGGAAGGGATCCTAAAGACCATCCAGTCCAACCCCCAGCACAGGCAGGGACACCTTTGCCTCTCCCAAGTTGCTCCAGGGAGGAATTCTTCCTTTACAGCAGCATTTTCCTGGATCAGGAGCAGCAGCCAGGCTGTGCTCCCTGTGAGCAGCTTCCCTTTAGGAGAGGAGGAGAGCAGGAGGAGAGGAATCCCTGTGACCCACCACTGTCATTTGCTGCCTTCAGAGCTCTCCGTGGGCAGCACAAGGGCTCCTTTATGGCATTGTGTTTACCAAAGCTGCCTGGAGGAGATTATTTAAACTGCAGTGGTTTGAACCATGCTCTTGACATAATTTTCCTCCATCTGTAGCTTAAATATCAGCCTCTTCTCTGAGCTGAATGACTCTCATGGTTACTCAGATGCTTTCAAGGTGCAGCCGTTCCCTTCGTGAGCACCTTTGTGACATTTGGAGCTGCCCAGTCTGATTGCTACAGAAATCCAGCGTGTTCCAGGCTCCGTGTGGGAATCACAGCAGTTACAGAGGGACATGGAGACACTGGGTTCAGGCTGGAGCTTCTGTATGAAACCATTTAAATTAGATATTAGGAATAATTTCTTCCCTGTGAGGGTGGAGAGGCCCTGGCACAGGGTGCCCAGAGAAGCTGTGGCTGCCTCTGGATCCCTGGAAGTGTCCAAGGCCAGGTTGGATGGACTTAGATCATCCTGGGATAGTGGAAGGTGTCCCTGCCCATGGCAGGGGGTGGGATGCAATACTCTTTAATGTCCCTTCCAACCAATAGTTCCAATAAGTTGTTTTGCAAATTCCGAATGTGATTATTAAATGAATCTTCATTTGGTGCAGGAACAGTCTCATTGTGTGGTTCTTCTTATTTTCAAAAGGAAAAACCCAAACCTGGGGAGAAAGCCCCAGGAGCAGCAGCTTTACAAGTATCCTGCAGCTCTATTTCTTTGGGTGTGGGCAGGAAGATTTCTGCCCGCTCAAAAAAGCCAGGCTTTTTCAAATAAATAAAAATCCACCAAATCCTGGGTGAAATTCTCAAGGGCTTCTGTGAAAAACAGCACTACTGGCCAGGGTGGCAGGAGGGAGAATTTCCTGGTGTCACCTTGGGCAGCCATTTTGAATCCCAGTTCCACAGCTCCAGCCAAGCAGATAAAGACATGAGGGTGTGTGGGACCTGGAACTGGTGATAACAACCAGCGTGGGCTCTCACTGCTGAGAGTGGAGTTGGGATGCTCAGCCTCTTGGAGGAGAGCTCCAAAGTGCTCCTCACAGCTTGGAAACACCTTAGATTCCTTCATTAGAGCACAGAGACAGAGAATTGCTAAGGTGACACTGTTTTACACCACAACCACACAGACTCCAAGATTCCTTTATTTTTGGGATGTGTCTCCCTTTTATACTATTTTACACAGACCAGTTTGATTGGTGAAACAAGGCAAACCTCTTCAATCACATCGGTCAGACCAGAGGGACATCAAGAAGTCCCTCCTAGGGAAAAGGAATGAATAACAAAGGTACAGTTACAAAAACATTTCTCCTGTTTGCAGAAAATTCCCTGGGAAAAGAATTTCAGAAAACCAAAACACCTCAGGCATGGAACCAGGGCTACAGCTAAGGTTGGAAAAGTCCAACCATCCCCCAGCACTGCCAAGACCACCACTGATCCATGTCCCCAAGGGCCACATCCACATGGCTCTTTAATCCCTGCAGGGATGGGAANGTGATCCCAGCAAGTGCTACGGTCCCAAACCGGGCATCTCCACGGCACAAACAGGACAGGGAGCAGCTGAGGAAACCTCCCAGAGAGGGAGCTGTGTGTGAATTAAGGGTCGAGTAAGGATAGGGAAGAGGCTCCGGCAGGCTGGGATTGTGTTCAGCTCCTCCTACGCCCACACGTGGGAGGCAGCTCCCGGGAAAAACCACGGCTGCCTCCGCTGGCTGCCTGAAGATTTCACCACGAGCTGCAGTGGGAGCCTGGGGAGGAGGCTTGGAGGTGGATTACCTGCGTTTTGGTGGGCTGGGAATTACATCTGGGATGGAGCCCCATCCACATAGCATCATCCATGCCCTGAGGAGCTGTGGCTGCCCCTGGATCCCTGGAAGTGTCCAAGGCCAGGCTGGACAGGGCTTGGAGCAACCTGGGATAGTGGAAGGTGTCCCTGCCCATGGCAGGGGATGGAACTAAATGATTTATAGGATCCCTTCCACCCCAACTATTTTAAGATTCCATGGTTATTCTTAAATAAACTGTTTCCCATTGCAGGAATATGTTGGGCTTCTCTTAAATGTAAGATTTATTTTAAATGGATATAATACATGAATCCTGTGCTCCATCTCAGCATCAATTCCACATTTTAGGTGGGAACTTTGAAACTTTGAAGAACTCCTAGTTGTTGACCCTGGCTGTGTTTTTTGCCACCTGTTCCCTCCAACCCTTCTCCACTTCCCTGTTTGTGGAGTTCCAAAGCACAGAGGTGGATATTGGGCAACCAGTGCCCTGCAGCAGGGGGTTGAAACTAAATGATTTATAAAGTCCTCTCCAACTCAAACCATTCCATGGCTCCACGATGAATACAGATGGCAGAGCAATGAGGTTTTCAGTGCAGAGCCAGGAACATCCCATAAAAACCTGGCACATGCCATTACCTGTGCAGGCTCTCCAGGGTTTTGGGAGCCTCCCAGCAAGGGAGAGACGTGGGGGAAGCGAGTCCCAGGTGGGAGTGTGTTTTTGTACCAACACTGAATTCAAAAGGAGCCGTGAGTGCAGAGACAGCTGAGCAACAGCGCAGCCTCCACTTTCCTTTCACACCGGGAATTGTTTCCACTCAAAGGGCTGCTTTGCATTTTTATTTGATATGAATTTCACTTTTAACATTGTCACTCGTGACTCTCGGGTGCAGCCTGTGATTCTTCACATCTGAGTACAAAAAGCCAGGCTGGGCATTGTGCTTTCCTGAGCTGGAAATTCCTGCCCTCTTCGTTTGTGGGCAGGAATAGCTTTTCCCACATTTCCTGGGAGAATCAGTATTGAATAGAGGATAAAATTCTTTCCTGAGTCCTGGGACATATGGATCTAGAACTGAGCTACCCACTAACCTCCTGCTAAGTTTTTGGGGACAAGATCTGTTGCCTGCCAGATGTTTGTGCTCTGTCTGGCACAGCAGGGCAGTCTGGGTGCTATTTTTGTAGCTGTGTTAAATAACTCTGTCTACAGGGCTTTGGAGGTAGGAGGGGAAGGTCTGTCAGGGCTTTTTAAGTGTGACTTGGTGGTTTATTCATGTTCAGGCTCATGTAACACAAGAGATGTGATTTCACAGGCTCATGTGTGGCTTCATCCAGCCCCAGAGCTGCCTCTCTCCTGTGTCTGGTGTTGGGCAGGGCTCAGACAGGCTGGGAGAGCTGGGGGTGCTCACCTGGAGAAGGGACGGATCCAGGGAGAGCTCAGAGCTGCTTCCAGAGCCTAAAGGGGCTCCAGGAGAGCTGGAGAAGGACCTGGGAAAAGGACCTGGAGTGACAGAACAAAGGAGAATGGCTTCCCACTGCCAGAGGACAGGGTTAGGTGGGATGTTGGGAAGGAATAGTTCCCTGTGAGGGTGGGGAGGCCCTGGCACAGTTTTCCCAGAGAAGCTGTGGCTGCCTCTGGATCCCTGGAAGTGTCCAAGGCCAGGCTGGACAGGGCTTGGAGCAACCTGGGATAGTGGAAGGTGTCCCTGGCCATGGCAGGGGATGGGACTAAATCATTTATAAGGTTCCTTCCACCCCAACTATTTTAAGATTCCATGGTTATTCTTAAATAAATTGTTTCTCATTGCAGGGATATGTTGGCCTTCTCTTAAATGTAAGATTTGTTTTAAATGGATATAATACATGAATCCTGTGTTCCATCTCAGCATCAATTCCACATTTTAGGTGGGAACTTTGAAACTTTGAAGAACTCCTAGTTGTTGACCCTGGCTGTGTTTTTTGCCACCCGTTCCCTCCAACCCTTCTCCATTTCCCTGTCTGTGGAGTTCCAAAGCACAGAGGTGGATATTGGGCAACCATTGCCCTGTAGCCTAAAGTACCTTATTTTACTTAAACCCCACAGGCCTGGCTTCCATCAAGCAGAGTCCTAAATGAAAACTTCATTGGGCGAAACCCTCATTAGGTGACACCTCTGCTGGTGGACACACCTTCAGCAGGGAAAGGGACTGGCAGAAATTCTCTCTGCCCGTCCTGAGGCAGGTGTCCCACTCCACTTCCAACCAGGACCTTCCTGCTGCCCTGTCCCACTTCACAGCTGGCCTCCAGATGGGAATGACAATGCCTGTGGTTGCTCAGGGCCTGTCACTGTCCCCAGCCTCCGCAGCATTGGAGGGTGGATGCCCAAAAGCTCTTGAAGTGCTGGCTTTGTACCAGCTGCTGTTCCCTCTCTGCTGGGAGCTGCCCTGTCACACAGGCTGGGGAAACAAAGCCAGGACAGCCGGGTGGTGGAATGGCTCAAAAAGCCTCTTTTGTTTGCTTCTCGCCCTTGAAAGGCAAAAATGATGTCATGGAGGAGGGGTGGAGGCACGAGAAAGCTCCTTGTGACCCCGGCACCTGAGAGTGGGGAGCTCATTGTGTAACCCACCTTGCCACGCTCCCAAACCCTGTGGTGTGGTGGTGTGGTGACCAAAAGGAGGGTGTGAAGAGTCCAGAGCATCCTTCAGAGGTTTTCCAGCTCTGCTTGATGCTTGTGCATCACCTCTGTCGTGTGGCCTCTGGCACAGAATCCACAGCACTTGTGCAAATTAATTACAATGTCTTGAAAAATAAGACGTGCACAAGGAGTTTTGGGGGAGGAAAGCTTCAAAGACAGATTGGATTGGGCTTGGAGCAACCTTGGATAGTGGAAGGTGCCCCTGCCCATGGCAGGGATGATCCTTAAGGTCCCTTCCAATCCAAACTCTTCAGTGATTCTTTCCTGAGGTAAGGTTGGCAAGGATTGGCTCAATCAAAGAGGAAATTCCAATAAGGTGTTGAATTTTCTGGCTGCTGATTGCAATGGGGATGAGGCCCCAAATGAAGAAATGGTGTTTTAAACCCCCCCATACAAGGATTTCTGCAGGGAGGATAATAATGGCACGAGCTCAACCAAGTACAAGGTTCTCTGAGGCAAATGAACTCCCACAGATAGCAGAGAACAAGGAAAGAAAACAGTGGGGGAAAAAAAAACCCTCCAGCTGGATTGGAGCAGAACTGACTCCTGGAAATCCTCCAGGCTTTGGAAATTGGTAGGCTTCTGGTTCTTGATGGATCCCTCACGGAGCTTAACAAAGACTGGAATATAAAGATATGTTTATACCTTTTCTTTGGGAGTCATTTTGCCTCTGTTGTGGTCTACAGGACTGTGCCCTCAAGCCTAAAAATAGGGGTAATTGATGTAATCCTAACCCAAGGGAACACACCAGCTGAGTGCACAGATTATCAACCTGTCCCCTCAGCACCTGCAGGCCAGGGGTGGGGGGGACATGCAAAGAGGAATTTTATTTTTTTTTTAATGCTTCCCCCCAGTCATCACAAGTGATGAAACAGCAGTGGGTGATGTGAGTGGGGGCTGGAAGGAATGATTTGTCCTTAAGGAGGTGCTTTAGGGAATTCAGGATTTAGGGATTTCAGGAAGCTGATACCTTCTCTGAGGCCAGCCCACAGCTTTGGGCTGCTGTGTAAGATAACCATCCACAAGTGATGGAGGTGACTTCTCTGTCCGAATTTAAGGTCTCTTAAACCTCCTACTACTGTTTTATTGTTAGAAGTACAGCCAATGCAGGCTCAGGCTGGAATTCCCTCTGAGTTACCAAATGAGAGACTGGGATCACATCCTTTCCAAAAGGTGTCCAGCTCTCAGGTGCTTGTCCACATTATTCTGTGTCCTCATGGCCTCAGTCTGCACCAGGGGAGGTGCAGGTTGTACATCAGGAGGAATTTCTTCATGGAAAGGGTGGTCAGGCATTTAAGGTGCTGCTCAGGGAGGTTTGGAGTCCCCATCCCTGGAGGTGTCCAGGGAAGGACTGGACGTGGCACTCAGTGCTCTGGGCTGGGTGACAAGGTGGGGATTAGTCACAGGATGGACTCCGTGGTCTGGGAGGTCTTTTCCAACCTAAATAATTCTGGGATTCTGTGAAAGAGGCCATCTCCACCAGTATCCTCATAGCAGGGGTGTCATTTGTAGCCTCTGAGAGCCATTGGGTTGGACTCAAATCCTTTGTTCAAGCTTTTACTGAAGACACGATTATTTTTTCTCTTTCATCAGTGCCAGTGGGATCAGAGCAAGGATGTTGTGATGTAGAAACAACTGTTTGCAAAGAGCCTTCATCGAGGAAGAGGAGCTCTGCAGGGTGCTGCTGGTCACCAGTGCCTGGTTTCAGCTGGGACCTTGGAGCATGTGCAGAGATGTGTCACAGATGGAGTGACAGGATGAGGGGGAGAGGAAATTTAGATGGGATATTGGGAAGAAACTCCTCCCTGTGAGGGTGGTGAGGGTGCCCAGAGAAGCTGTGGCTGCCCCTTGATCCCTGGAAGTGTCCAAGGCCAGGTTGGACAGGGCTTGAAGCAGCCTGGGATAGTGAAAGATGTCCTGGGAACACAAAAATGAGCATCAGGAGCATTCCCGGCTGCAAAGGGGCCACTTCTTCATGCCTGGCCCATGCTCTGGCTGGAATGCAGAGCAGCACTGACCCTTCCAGCCACAAGGCTGGAAGATTTTAAAGCTCTTCTGGGGCGAGTCCTCATGCCCAGAGTAACTGTGTCTTCATTATGTCTGGTAGATGCTGCTGAAAAATTAATAACGCACTTACGGGCCTCAGTTAAGGATCCTGCTCCGGGCAGGGAGAGAACGTCCCCGCTGATGGGGCCTGGAAACCTGGAGAGCCAAGTGGTGCCTGCTATTTATTCCCTTTTATTTAGCATCCATATTTAATGCTTTGCCTCTTTCAATGGCTCTGCAAATACGAAGGAATTAATTGGGGAGTTACTGCAGCGCACGTAACAAGGAGAGCCCTGCTAATTAGTCGGGGCGGGGTGTTGGTGGAGCTCAGTTCAACAAGTGCTCCTGTTCTTTCTCTCCTTCCAGTCTAAGTTATGGTTTCAGCTGCATTTCACTGATGTGGGAAATCCAAAATTCAGCAAAAATGCCTTCTGAAGGGTTTTTCTCAAAAAGGAAAAGCCAAACATCTGTGTTCTAGGAAGAGGAGTTACACTGATATGTTTAATTTATGGATTTATCTAATTTAAAACTTTTTTTTTCTTTTTTTTTTTCTTTTTTTTCCTTATTCTCTAGCTAACATTAAAAACATACCTAGCTGGGAATGTATCTCTGATTAATTGTTTTGCAGCAAATGAGAACATTTCAACAAATCCTCCATGCACATTTTAGATCTTAATCCAGGGGTAACGTATTGGACAGTGCATCACAGTGATCAAGGTAATTCCACCCCTGTTAGAATAAGGCTTATTTCATGGAAGAGATTATTGAATTTGGAATTTCTGGTCTCTCTGTTACTGCAGTTAGTTGTGAGGTGTATTTCTGTATTTTGCACCCATGCTCAAGAGACAGTTTCCCAAGAGTCCCCCCTGTTGTGTGGCTTCTCATTTCTCCACACTACTCATCCTAAATCTCCCTTTAATATTAGTGGGAACATGGTGGAGCAGGAAATGAACACAGGAGGAAATTAGGTTGCTTCTTCTCCGTTTTCCTGAATTTCTGTCCAGTAATTCCATCCAGTCATACAAAAATGGACCCAAAATCTTAGGAATTGTCAGAGGTGGGGACTGAGTTGCCAAGATGAAAGAGAATTCCTCCAGGAAGGTCTGTGGAGTGTCTGTTCTTCATTCCCTTCAGGAAGAACTTTCCCATGCAGTGTCTGAGCACTGGACCAGGCTGCCCAGAGAGGGTGTGGGGTCTCCAGATATTCCAGAGCCATGTGGACACAACCCTGTGCCCTGTGCTCTGAGACGACCCTGCTGGAGCAGGGAGGTGAGACCAGATGAGTCTGCTGGTGCTCCCTTCCACCCTTTACCATCCTGTATCCCCTGGCTTTGCTCTTTCCTAGCTGAAAGGGCCATTTTCTGTGATTTTTCTGAATAGCCACCTAACATGGAGGGTGTTCATGCCCCAAGTCCCAGCTGTGAACCCAGGACAAACAAATCTCTGGTCTCATTCTTCTCCTTCCTGCTTCATCTTCCCTACTGCCATGCCAGCAGCAGGAATTCCTATCTGACTCTGCCTTTTTTTGCCCTGAAGACACCACCAACCTCCTTGCTGGGTGTTTTCCCACTGAACATCTTCAGTGACCCCTGGGATGCTCCTTTTCCAGCTCTCATCCCAGTCTTTCCATCTCCTCTGGGATGCTGCCTCATCTTGCTGCCTGCAGGGTGCTGCTGATGCTCTGTATCTTCCCGGGAATGCCATGGGGTTGAATTTATCCTGGGCTCTGGGACATTTCCACTCAGCCCCTGTGAAGGCTGGGGGGAATGCTCTGCTGGAATCTTGAAAGATGATGTCCTGGAGGTTGGGATGATGCTCTCCTGGAGGCTGGGGAGATGCCCTGCTGGAATCTGGGGAGA
>VXBB01017990.1:141555-157728 GCA_013399915.1 Illadopsis cleaveri | reverse complement strand
AGATGATGTCCTGGAGGCTGGGGAGATGCTCTGCTGGAATTTGGGGAGATGTTTTGCTGTAATGTGGGGAGATGCTGTCCTGGAATCTGGGAAAATGATGCCCTGGAGGCTGGGGAGATGCTTTCTTGGAATCTGGGAAGATGCTGTCCTGGAGGCTGGGGAGATGCCCTGCTGGAATCTGGGAAGATGATGTCCTGGAAGCTGGGGAGATGCTCTGCTGGAATCTGGGGAGATGCTCTGCTGGAATCTGGGGAGATGCTCTGCTGGAATGTGGGAAGATGATGTCCTGGAATCTAGGAAGATGCTCTGCTGGAATGTGAGAAGATCATGTCCTGGAAGCTGGGGAGATGCTCTGCTGGAATCTGGGGACATGATTTCCTGGAAGCTGGGGAGATGCTCTGCTGGAATTTGAGGAGATGTTTTGCTGGAATCTGGGAAGATGCTGTCCTGGAATCTGGGGAGATGATTTCCTGGAGGCTGGGGAGATGCTCTGCTGGAGGCAATCGTGGCCAGCACACATCAGCTGCTCCGCGGCCGCCGCTTCATTCCGGCGCCGGGCTCGGATAATCCCCTGTGCCTTTAAACGTGATGCACATCAAAGCCGAGCAGAGCAGAGGAATTCCCTCTTCCCTCCTCCCAGCCCGCGCTCCCTCCTTTTCTCGTTTAAATTTTCGGGACTGGAGAGCGGATTGCAGCTGACACAGATTTGTAGCCGTCTCCATGACGACAGAGACGGGCAAGTTGTATGTGGAGCGTGTTCATTGTTAAGTTTCTGATTTCAGTGAGGTCGCTGGATGGTTTTTCTCCTTCTTTTTCTTTTTTTTCTTTTTTTTTTTTTCTTTTCCCTGCAGCTCTGAGATACCCTGGAGAAGGAGGAGAGCTGTCGGTGCCCCTGCTTCTCCAGGCGTGCTCCCTTGCTATCCTCGGAGCAAAAGCACTGGGAACTAACCCCCAGTTTTCAAAGCTTTCCTGGTTTTAACCCCTTCTGCCCATCCCTCTGAGTATTCAGCTCACCTCAGCAATTCCCACTCTCCCTGAGTTCCCTCGGTGCTTTCTGGGATCTCTGCTACCTCCTTTTGTTTTCAGCACTGCTGCACAGCCTGTGGGATGCTGTGCAAAGGTGAAGAGACGTGGTGTTGATGACCACTCACATGAACACCATAAAAGCCACCAAATTCTGTCCAAGGATGCAGCATTATCCATGTCTTGCCTGGAGAAGTGGGACATAGCACGTGGTTTGACAGTCAGTGGCACCACTGGTGTTTCAAAAGTTTTGGATCTTCCAGTTTGACTTTCTCCATTAGGGAAGATTTAGATTGGATATTAGGAAAAAAATTCTTCACAGGAGAGGTTGCCAAGCAGTGGAACAGGCTGCTCAGGGAAGTGGTGGAGTCACCATCCCTGGAAGTGTTCAAAAAGTTTGGAGATGTGGCACTTGAGGACACGGTGGTGATGTGGGGTTGATGGTTGGACTTGCTGATCTTAAAGGTCTTTTCCCACCTTAACAATTCCATGATTCTCTGATTCTTTTCTCAGCTCGAGTAGAAAAATACACCTGCACACAGACCTGGGGGTTTTTAGTGAACTTGGTTTAGAATGGGGTGGAATTTGGTATTCCAGGTTAGGATTAACACTGCTTCCCCCGTCACATCATCCTCTGATAGGATGGGGGAGAAAAAAATGTGCAGATGCTCTGGTGTTCCAGTGGCTTTGTTTGTGGGGTGCAAGGTCTTCCTCCCTCTTTCCAGGAGAAATGCTGGAATTCACACAGTCAAGAGGAAAATGAGATGACAGAGCAGCTTGGGTAGAGCAGGCTCTGGGGAGACCTCAATACAGTACTTAGAGGGGGCTTATAAAAAAGAGGGGTTTTTTTTTACATTTTAGAGACTTTTTTTACATGGGCAGAGAGTGGCAGGACAAGGGGGAATGGTTTTAAACTGAGAGAGGGGAGATTTCAGTGAGATTTTAGGAAGAAATTCCCCCCTTGTGAGGGTGGTGAGGCCCTGGCACAGGTTGCCCAGAAAAGCTGTGGTTGCCCCTGGATCCCTGGAAGTGTCCAAGGCCAGGTTAGATGAGGCTTGGAGCAGCCTGGGATAGAGGAAGGGGTCCCTGACCGTGGCAGAGGGTGGAATGAAATGATCTGTAATGTCCCTTCTAACCCAAACTGTTCCAGGATTTTAGGAGATCAAGTTACTGGTCACAATTTTCCCAGTTTGGCCAAACTTCACGAACGAGGTCAGATCCTATCCAGAAGTGAATGTGCTCAGGCTTTTCTCAGTGCCTTGCCTTTAGAGCTACAATAAACCCCCAAACCACTGGGATGTTTTTCAAACAACCCCCACCTTTGTGGTGTCACTGGTGCTTCTTTTCCTTGGCTGCAAATGGAAAGCAGGGGAAGATGGGACATTTGAACTGCAGTGCCCTGTGCTGCTTCCAATGCCCCCTGTCAGCAGGTCAGTTGGAGCCTGGCTGGAAGCCCCTGGGTGTGTTAATTGAATTAATCTCCTTCCTGTAAAGCACTGAGCTCTTAAGGTCAATGTGCAGTGGAACACAGAGCAGTAATTGAGGTGCTCGCTCACTCATGTGCACGCTGGGAGGAAGAGTGGTCTGATTGATTCCTCCAGGAAGGATCTGCCTGACATTTCAGGCCCAGATGGTTTGCTTGGGATGGTCTTCATGCTTCCTTCGCTCAGTTTCTGTCCTGTGATTCATTCCCTTTCCTTGTGGGTCCATTGAAAATGTGGGTTTGAAAATGAGGGTTCACAGCAGTTCCTCATTTCAGCTCTGTGTGGAGGGGGCTGGATTTTGTGCAGACCAGCCTGCTCTGATCTACCCAAGGAAACAATTTATCCTCTTTTTTCAGCATTTGGCCATTTTCCTTTGCCTCTGCACCTTTCAAACAGACAGAGAGTTGTTACTAGGACTTTTCTTCATGGAGATGAAGAAGCAACTGGCCAGAAGAGATAAAATCCCATCAGAGGAATGAGGAATAAAACTTCTTGCTGATGTTCTGGCAGGGACTTTGCAGGGTTTGAAAGAAAGACTTTGGGCAGATTAACCTGAACATCAGCACTTGGATGTTCCAGCCTATCATGATTCCTTCTGCTTTTGGAGGAAAAAAACGTTGGTTTGGGGCAGGATGGGTGTGATTTCAGGAAAGGGAATGATGTCACAAGAAGAGCAGGAAGGCTGTGAGCATCCATAGGAAAACAGCCAGGGGGAAAGGGCTCCACCTGCTCCAAGGAGTGAGGAGAGATTGCTCAACCATTGCAGGAAAAACAAAACCACGTTGTGGATGTGGTTTCCAGGAGCTCTGGAAATGGCAGATCCCAAGGGATAACAGAGAACACCACACTCTTGTCTCTGGAGTGACTCAGAGCTGAGGGTGGATAAAACCTGACTTTCCACCAGCAGAAAGCCACAGATCTCGTCCCTTTTCTGCCAGCTTGTCCTTTTCTCACTACTTGCAGGCTACAAAAAGGTCATTTTATAAGGACAAATCCAGTCCCCAGCGTTAGAGAAGGGCTGTTATTACTCAGAAAACAATAAAATCAAATAATGCCAGACTTTGCAGGAGTCCCCCTGTACAGAGAACTCGAGAGGATTTGCTGTCTCCCTGGGAAAGAAATTACAGGCTGGGAGTTAACTCTTCTGCTTGAGTCATTTTTCAGAGTTGATTTTGGCTTTGCTGTGGAATATCTCATCAGAATTTTTTTTGTTTGCCTGCTGACATTTTAATAAAAAATATTTTATTTCATGCCTATGATACTTAAAAAGTAATTGTGAGGGAAGGCAAAGGGATAGCTTTTCATCAAGTATCTCATTTTCCTAAGGATCTTTGCTTGGGAAATGTATTTTTTTCTGAGGAAGCCCATGTGCTCCAGGAGCTCAGTATGAGCAGGGCTTCAGCAGGAGGGGGAAGCAGAAATGCAAAAGATTTGCACAAGTTCTGACTCAGAACAAAGAGCAGGAGGTTCCAAACCTGCTCCAAAGTGGAATCACCAGCACATGCCCCGTCCCAGGAAAAGCCAGATGCTTTCCCAGAAGCTGCTGCTGTTCTTTTTGCTCTTCTTGCAGGAGCTGGCACATGCTGTGCTGCAAAAAGCATTTGTATTACAAATTAAACTGGAATTACTGGTTAGAGATGGGAAGTCTTGCACAAAGACCTGATTTATTGGGAATTCACATTAATGGGATTATTTCTGCTGCCCCCACAAGGCTTAGATTGTCCTCCAGACCTGGCTTTGGGGCTGCATGTAGAGAGGGGAGCAGAGAGGTATCAGATAATCCTGGCTGGCTTTGAGGAGCAAGGTGTGGAGTAGGTGGAGTTGGGCACATGGGCTTGGTGGCCTCGCTGGGCCAAGGTGCAGGGGCTTGGCTTAGAAACAGCAGGAAACACAAAGAAAAACCCAGCATGGACTGATCACAAGGGGGAAAATGTAGCCTGGAAGTGGAGCAAGGAGGGAGAATNCTGGATGTGGCACTTGGTGCCGTAATCTAGTTGAGGTGTTGGAGCATGGGTTGGACTCGATGATCTTGAAGGTCTCTTCCAACCTAGAAATTCTGTGATTCTGTGATCAGGAGTGTCTCTGGACCAGCTTGATCCCATCCAACCTTGGAGCCCTGGCTGGAACATGGCCCCAGTTTCTGGTGTTCCTGGCACAGCCAGGGGGAGTCCAGGCTGGACTGCTCAGAGTTCAGAGACAAGTACAGAGGAGGGGAACCTTTAAAGTTCCCTTCCCACCCAAACTTTTTCATGACTCTGTGATCTATTTCCAAATCATCTCAAATTGATCAGCTGGGGCTATAACAGAAGGAGTTTGGGGCAGCAGCTGGAAGCATCCTGTGTCTTGGAGCCACCAGCAAGGAGACTTCTGTGCCTTGACCCTGGGGGCTGAGGTGTCCCTGTGTTGGATCATGGCAAGGAAACCTGGCCTGAGTTGATCCCAAGGGTTGAACTTGGTGAACCCAGGGGTCGAATGGCTTTTTTAAATCACACCCTGGGATGGCCAAAGCCTCACCAGGACAGCTGCCACCTCCTTGGCAGTGCTGGGTTAACAGTTGGACTCGGTCTTGGAGAATTTTTCCAACCTAAACAATTCCATAATTCTATACCAGCCCATACAATAATTTCCTTTCTGGGTTCTCCTCCAGAGGCAGGTCCCCCACTCACTGCCAGCAGAGCCATTCCCTATTCCCTGTCCCCAGGCACCACATCCACACTTCTTTTAAATCCCTCCAGGGGTGCTTATTCCACCACTGCCCTGGGCAGCTGTGCCAGTGTTGACAACCTTTTCTCTGAAGAAATTGTTCCAAATATCCAACATACACCTCCCCTGGCTCAACCTGAGGCTGTTTCCTCTTGTTCTGTCACTTGTTACTTGGGAGAAAGAGCCAACACCCAAAATGAAACATCGAAAAAATGATCCCTTCCAATCCCTTGGCTTATAACCCTCCCTCTGTCACAGTTGGATTGGAGGAAAACAGGAATTTTCAGCAGGTTTTGAGGATGGGGGTGATCCTTCCCATCACTTAGGAGCCCATGGATTTGCAATGCTCCCAGGGCAATGCCCTCTGCCTTAGAAACACCTCCCTGCCCGGCGTCCTGGCTGTCTTTGGGGACACTTCCCACCTCCTTTTGCATTTCCAACACTTGAGGGTTGAGAGCACTTCCCTGCCAGGAAAAGATCGCGTGCAGAAATCACGCGGTGCCTTCCTGCACGGGCTCTTTGCCTGTCCCTGAGCTCCTTGCAGAGGTTGCTGTTGCAAGTTTGCATTCCTAGCAGTTTGCCAGGATGCACTGGAGCTTTTCTAGCCCCTCCACTCAGAATTAAGGGGATTTGTTTGTGCAATTTCCATGTTGTGTGTGTTCACCCACCACGGGGTAGGCGCGTGCTCCCAGCTCTTGGAAACATCCCCTGAAGCCACAGCCTGTGAGGGGGTGGTGCTGAAATTTGATTTGGGAGGAGGAGATGCTGTCTGGCTTCTGCACAAGGAAATCCAACCCTTTCCAACCTGAGGATCAGACCAAGCACTTGCCAATCCGCTAAATGCACTAAGTGCTAATTTGGTGGGGTTTTTTCATCTGCTTCGTGCGCCTAAAATAGGATCCCTCCTCTGGCTATCCTTGGGAAGCCTTCAAGGAGGTTAAAAATACAAATGTGAAAGCTGTAATGATGAATGTCCCCTCAGGATTGACTGGGAGCCTTTTTAGATGTGTTGAGGAGTCAGGGCACAGGAGCAAAGCTGGAGCACCCACACAGGGGAAGCTCTCCTTGCAGAGCCACGGAGGATGGGAACGAGAAGTTGTGTGATGAAGGACATGGAGAAATCATGGAATTGTAGAATGGTTTGTGTTGGAAGGGACCTTAAAGCTCATCTCATTCCACCCCCTGCTATGGATTCTGCTTGGAGCCTTGTAGAGCAAGCAGTGGATCATCCATGCACTAGTGGGAAAGAAACACAACAAACTCAAAGCACGTAAAGTTGAACCAGGCCAGCTTGAAGAGTTCCCAGCCACCCTCAGGGGATTAGGAGGAGCCTAAAATCTAGAGACTGGATGTTAGGGAAAAAAAAACTTCACTGAAAGGGTGCTCAGGCACTGGAACAGGCTGCCCAAGGATGGAGTCACCATCTCTTAGAAGAGATGTTCAAAAACATGTGCATATGGCACCTGGGGACAAGGTTTAGTGGTGAATATGGTGGTGCTGAAGGAATGGTTGACTCCATGATCTTGGAGGTCTTTTTCAACCTAAACAATTCTGTGATGTCTGGGATCAGCTGGTTCTAAGATTTTGAGTCAAAAATAGCCACTTTAAGTACCCTCAGCCAAGCCCAAGGAGAGGGATTCAGAAGGACATCCACCTTCATTTACACACAGCAGGAAACAAGGCTTTTTTCATGTTCCAGGGTAAATTGTGCCAGTGGTTAATTCTTCTCTGTGTGGGAAATATGCATCCTTCAACCTTTTATGAATTGAGGAAGTTTTTTTTATTTCTGGGCAGTGGTGGTTGTTCCCCCTGGGTGCACTCAGAGCCCTCTGCTCACCCTCTTCTTCCAGGCAGGCTGGCATGGATTCAGACTTCCAGGAAAACATGATGTGATCCTTGGGGTTGTCCTGTGAAGGGCCAGAAGTGGGACTTGATGATCCTTGAGCGTTCCTTCCATTGTATGATTTTATTCTCTAAAGCCAAATCCTCACTAAACCTCTAAATCCCTTGGCATTAAGGACATTAATATCATCATTTTGGAAAGACCCCAAGCAAAGTGAGTTGTTCTGCAGATAAATTAACTTTTTTTCCCCCATCACATTTTCTATGGGATTTAATCATTTAATTCCTGCAGAAATGTGTTTGTGGTGCAAGCTGAAGTTGGGTGAAGCCTGGTTTAGTGTAAAGGTTCCTACTATTAAAACTGTTGAAAGAAAAATCTTTTTTACAGCATTGTAGATGGTAAATCACTGGGTGGTCAAGGCTGAGACTCAAGCCTGGTTTTACCTGGATTTGGCAACAGGAGAAAGAGGAATGTTCCAGCAAAAGGAAATGCCCTCAAGTTGTACTATGAGAGATTTAAGCTGGATATTAAGAACAATTTCTTCACCAAAAGGGCAGTCAGGGATTGGAACAGACTGCCCAGGGCAGTGCTGGAGTCACCACCTCTGGAAGTGTTCAAAATCCGTGGATGTGGCACCTGGGACATGGATTAGTGGTGAACACAGTGGTGCTGGTTGATGGTTGGACTCAGTGATCTCAGAGGTCTGTTACAACCCTAATGATTCTATGATTGGCTCAAATGGAAAGCCATATTCCAAATCTCTGCCCTTGTCCTCTTTCGTTCCCCTGAGACAATTAGGGTTTGCAATGGAGAGGCAGAGACTTGGTCTCCTCCTGCACCAGCATCCTGCTCCAGGAGCAGCCTAACAGAGTCGGGGTTTTGGGTACCCTCCAGGCCTGGGGCCTGCAAGATGGGGACAAACCTTTTATCAGGGCCTGTAGTGATAAGACAAGAGGTGGTGGTTTTAAACTAATAGAGGGTCAATTTATATTAAATATAAAGATTTTTTTTATTTTTTTTTTTATCATGAGGGTGATAAAACACTGGCACAGGCTGCCCAGAGAAGCTGTGGATGTTCAATCCCTGAAAATATTCTAGGCCATGTTGGATGGGGCTTGGAGCAACCAGAGATAGAGGAAGGTGTCCCTGCCCATGTCATAGGGGTGGAATGAAATGATCTTTAAGGTCCCTTCCAACCCAAACCATTTTAGGATCTTCTGATTCCCCCTATTTTGCAAGACTTGTGTCTGTCATTTCTTTGGGGGTTGGGATGACTCAAAGTGGGAACAAACCCTGCCCACATGTGGCTACTTTCACCTTCAGCACCCTGCAGGATGCAAGAGTGCCTGTTCAGCTGATTTTTCCTGGGAAACTGTGGGCAGGGAGGTGGGCAGAGGGAGGATGTATGCAGGTGGGGAAGGTCTGTCTGTACCAGCAGATTTAAATCCAAACTTGGAGTCTGGAGCAGAGTTATCCACAATGCTACATTTTAGGGTCCTGCACTGTTTGGCCTGGCCATGCTGCCCAGGTGATGGGTCCTGGCAGGTACAATCTGTGTGTGAAAATCCAGAGCTCCCCAGGGCCACATCAAACGACCCAACCAGGGCAAGAGCAGGAGGCTGAACCCACCTATGGGATCATCCCTGCCACTAAATCCACACGCTGATCCCCAACACCCTCTCCCAGACAATATCTGGGCGTGCCTGAGGGTTTAGCAGGGATGTTTTCCAGCAGGCCCTGTGCCAGCCTGCTTTGGAGGATGGGAGAGTTTGTCCATATGGATGTGAGCTGTGCCATGCTGCTTTGCCCTCAGAGAACTGGCCCTGACCCATTTTTTTTTCCTAGCAGGGATGTGGGATGCGTGGCCTGGAGGCGCTGGATTCGTCAGGCTCTGCAAGCAGAGCTGCCCTTTGCCAGGTGTCTGGAAAGTTTTAGGGGTTGTTAATGGGAGATTTAAACCCCACTGGCTGCCCCCCTATTCCTGGAAAACCCCAGATGTAATCCAGCATCCAGTGTTTTCAGTGCATCCAAGCAGAAGTAGCCCCAGATCCAGAGCATCTGCAGTCAAAACACAGGAGAAACTGAGGCACAGGACTTGTTTGACCTACTAGGACCCCACAGGATCCAGTGCTGGATCCATACTCTGGAAATCATCACCAGAGAGGTGCTGTTTGCATGTGGGTGACTGGTTTGGGCAGTGCAAATCAAGGCAAAAGCACTGTCAGGAACCAGGGTGCTGCAAAAATGTGCCCGGGCTCGGAAGGGCTCATCTGATCCAAGATCATCTCAATCTCAGGCACAGGATGGGATTGTTGGGGTGTCCTGTGCAGGGCCAGGAGTTGGGCATGATGATCCTTGTGGGTCCCTTCCAACTCAGGGTATTCTATGGTTCTGTGATCCTGCCAGTTCTTCATGGAATTCATTGCTGAAAGAGGAAAGTTGACTCTGGAGGTTTATGTAAAACTCATTAGAATAAGGGAAATCTGGAAAAAAAAAATTAAAAAATTTTTAAAAAGCCCAACTATCCATCTCTGTAGGTGGAATCATAGAATTATTTTGGTTGGAAACAATGTTTAAGGTCATTGAGTCCAACCATCCCCCAGCACTGCCAAGACCACCACTGACCCATGTCCCCAAGTGACACATGCATAGGGCTTTTAAATCCCTCCAGGAATGGAGCCTTCAGTACCTCCCTGGGCAGCTGTTCTAAGGTTTGACAACCCTTTCCATGAAGAAGTTTTCCCTAATATCCAATCTAAACCTTCCGAGGTGCAACTTGAGACTGTTTCCTCTCATCCTGTTCCTGTTCCCTGGGAGCAGAGCCCAATCCCCCTGTCAGGGAGTTGTGCAGAGCCAGAAGGTCCCCCCTGAGCCTCCTTTTCTCCAGGCTGAGCCCCTTTCCCAGCTCCCTCAGCTGCTGCTGGTGCTCCAGCCCCTTCCCCAGCTCTGTTCCCTTCTCTGGTAGCACCACATGTGGAGAGATTGGGAGAGTTGTGGGAAATTCTCACCTCACCCAGTTCTCATCCTTTCCTTGGGAATCTGCTGTTGACCATTGTTGAAGGAGAAAATGGATGAGTCTGACCCAGCAGAGCAGTTTGTGAGCTCTTATAGGATTTGATCCAACTCTGATTCAAGGGAGTTTGGGTTTGTGACCCCACTTGGGACATCTCGTGGATGTTTGAATTATGGGATAGCTCAGCAACTTCTAGTGCACAGCACATAAAAGTCTGGGCAGGGCCTTGGGAGGAGAAGTGTTTGGGCTCCAAGGGACTTAAATATCCCAGAGACAACACCTCAGCTGCTGTGTGACTTCAGAGCCGTGCTGGAAACTCCACCTGGCCACCAAGGTGACATGTTCCATCCCCCAGAACACGTCCACAGAGATGCAGCCTTCACCATAGGGAGCCTGGCTCATGCCTAATGTGCTGCATAAAAAATAATAATAATAAAAATAAAATAAAATAACCCCTTTCTCCAGACTTCCCAGCTTTCTGTGTTAACCAGAATGGCTCTTTTAAGTGGGGGATGGATTCCCTGGATGCTCCCAGGATGTATTTGGTGCTCATCTGCATGAGGGGGATGAGCAGCCCTGCTGAATGAATAAAGAGCAGGGCTTTGCTGCTCCAAGTGACGTTGATTTTAATGCAAAATGGCACAAAGTGGAGCAGGAGAAGTTCACCAGCTTTCCAGAAAAGCTTCACCTGGTGGGAGCAGAGGCAGGAACTGACCTTGAAGGAAACTCAGCTCAGATTTGGGACATCTGTGAGCCACTGGAAAGGCTGCTCGGCATAATGGGAATGGTTTGCAGCAGGGTTTGCACCTGGAAGCACAACTGGATGGGGCTGGTTCAGTGGCTGAACAACCCTCTGAGAGGCAGCTGCTGCTGAGCAAAATGAGTCCCTGGACTCCCATTTCCACTGATTTCTTCCTGCAGGGAGAGAGGCTGTGGAGCTCCACTCCAGCAGGAGGCATTGGCCTTTTTTTGGTGCATTTCTCTGTGAGAAGACAAAGCACAGGATCCTCTCTCCCCTCTGAGTGGAAGCTGCTGTCACTTTTGTGAGCTCTTGTTCCCACAGTCCTGCTCCCCTGCCCTGCACGAGCCTCACAGCTGCCCAAATTATCTGAACCCTCCCGTGTGCCACATGACAGGGATAAACCAGCACAGGGATATTTTCTTCCTCTCTCCATCAACCCAGGAGCGTGGCTCCCTCCACCCATCAAAGAAGCGTTTTTATTCCCTTGCTCCACGTCACTCCTGAACTGCTCCCAGCCAGAAACTCTCTGCTTGAAGTAGTGTTTGATTTAACCAGAGGCAACTTAACACCGTAGTCATCAGTCAGTTCCTGACACTATCAAGGCCTGGAAGATAAAGGAGTGAATTTATAAGGAAGAGAATAAAATAAAATACAATAAAATAAAAAAACTAAAAAAAAAGAGAAAGAGAATAAAAACAATAATAATAAGTTAAAAACCCTGTCCTCTAAGATGTGATTTAGTGTGAAATGTTTTCATCTTTGGAGTGAGCATTAAGAGCTGATCAGCAGCATCTGCTCTGTTGACTCTCTGGTAACGTGCAGTTGTTCAAAGGGAACAGGGAATACCATCTCCTGCAGGAGATGAAGGCCTGGCAGCTGCCTGGATCTGGCTCTCATGCAGCTTTGCCAGATGACCACAGGCTGCAGGAGAGGCCTGGCTGCCTCTCTGGTCTTGCTGGATCTTAAAAATTGCTGTGCCTGCATGGGAGATTTCTTCCTTGGGCTCCTCAGTGAGAGAAAACTACAGGATAGGGCAGCATAAGGGAGGAAAGATTGGTAGGGCTTTCCTCAAGAGAGCTTCTGGTGGGACTTTTTGTCAGGGAGAAGATCCCCTGGCACTTGGCTGGGATTTTACACGGCCTGGAATGGTCAGTGGCTGCAGACAGGTCAGCCAGGACTCCTGAGGAATTTGCCAGGGCTTTCTGCAGGCAGGAGTTGGGATGGAGCTGTGCCATCTGCCTTAACATTTCTAAGTGTCCCCACCACTATTTTTGTAGTCCCACTTGGACACTTGCTCGTACCTGAGCTGGAATACAAGCCAGACTTTCCTTGGATGTAAAGAAATGCAAATTGAGTGACCTTGGTGGGGCAGCTTTGATTTACAGCAGTTGTGGTTGCCTTGGGCACCAATGTCAGGGCCACTCGTTGATCCACAATTGTGGAAGTGCTCGGATTGAAGAGCAAACTGCCTCAAGTCGTGCCAGGGGAGGTTTAGATGGGAAAAAAAATCTTTACTTAAAGGACGTTCAGGTACTGGCACAGCTGCTCAGGGCAGTGGTGGAGTGCCCATCCCTGCAGGGATTTAAAAGCTGTGTGGATGTGGCACTTGGGGACATGGCTCGGTGGGGGATTTGGCACTGCTGGGGGAATGGTTGGACTTAGATTTCTCAGAAGTCTTTTCCAACTTTACCAATCCTGTGATTCCATTATCTCATTCCCATGTGTTGCCACGTGTGCCCAGCAGTGGCCGGGTTGGAAGCAATCAGGGGAATCCCTTTAAAGGTTCCTTGACTGATGTCTGGCATCTAAAACTTCCTTCTCCTGGGACTCTTTGACTAGGTTGGATGATTTTCCAACACAGCAAACACCTGGCTTCTGATTTTATAGAATCCCAGAAACTGGATTTGGGAGAGTTGAGTGCAGTTAAGTGTTAAGGCAACTCTATCTACATGATTCCCTGTCTCTTAAGTCCTGTCTCATGAATTCCACAATCAGAGAAAGCTGTTTCTCCCAGTTGACTTCAGAACATCATTGCTGGCTTATCCTAAAATTCCTGTTTCCCCCAAATCCTTTTTAGGGTGGAAGGGGATGGTGAGGTGGCCCCTGGAGACCCAGCTCAGGTTCTCTGAAGGGCACCACCTGAGATGTGGCTGTGTCAGAAGCTCAGGGGCCCTGGTTTCTGGAACAGAGGCAGCCTCAGCTGTGTNTTTGCCAGGGCTTTCTGCAGGCAGGAGTTGGGATGGAGCTGTGCCATCTGCCTTAACATTTCTAAGTGTCCCCACCACTATTTTTGTAGTCCCACTTGGACACTTGCTCGTACCTGAGCTGGAATACAAGCCAGACTTTCCTTGGATGTAAAGAAATGCAAATTGAGTGACCTTGGTGGGGCAGCTTTGATTTACAGCAGTTGTGGTTGCCTTGGGCACCAATGTCAGGGCCACTCGTTGATCCACAATTGTGGAAGTGCTCGGATTGAAGAGCAAACTGCCTCAAGTTGTGCCAGGGGAGGTTTAGATGGGAAAAAAAATCTTCACTTAAAGGACGTTCAGGTACTGGCACAGCTGCTCAGGGCAGTGGTGGAGTGCCCATCCCTGCAGGGATTTAAAAGCTGTGTGGATGTGGCACTTGGGGACATGGCTCGGTGGTGGATTTGGCACTGCTGGGGGAATGGTTGGACTTAGATTTCTCAGAAGTCTTTTCCAACTTTACCAATCCTGTGATTCCATGATCTCATTCCCATGTGTTGCCACGTGTGCCCAGCAGTGGCCAGGTTGGAAGCAATCAGGGGAATCCCTTCAAAGGTTCCTTGACTGATGTCTGGCATCTAAAACTTCCTTCTCCTGGGACTCTTTGACTAGGTTGGATGATTTTCCAAAACAGCAAACACCTGGCTTCTGATTTTATAGAATCCCAGAAACTGGATTTGGGAGAGTTGAGTGCAGTTAAGTGTTAAGGCAACTCTGCCTACATGATTCCCTGTCTCTTAAGTCCTGTCTCATCAGAGAAAGCTGTTTCTCCCAGTTGACTTCAGAACATTGTTGCTGGCTTATCCTAAAATTCCTGTTTCCCCCAAATCCTTTTTAGGGTGGAAGGGGATGGTGAGGTGGCCCCTGGAGACCCAGCTCAGGTTCTCTGAAGGGCACCACCTGAGATGTGGCTGTGTCAGAAGCTCAGGGGCCCTGGTTTCTGGAACAGAGGCAGCCTCAGCTGTGTGTGCAGATTCCCAAAACGCAGCTGGATCCTCCTGCACCTGCTTTCCCAAGGATGGTGGAAATGGAAGCAGAAATCAGTTAGCAACTCATCTTTAAAGCTTTGTTTGCATCATTAGGCACTTATGAGCAATGACCTGACATCTGAGGGGTCAGGACGCTTCATTATCCCTGCTGGGATTAAATACACCTCTGGAAAAGCATTTGGTGGCTTTTTGTTTAACGTCTCAGTGTAAGATGGATGTGAAATGCCAAGCAATGCTGTCTGATGGGCATTCAGGCTCTTCTGGAGGCAGGATATAGCACTGTCCAAAGTGGAAAGAAGGGAAAAGGAGTTGGTCTCACCTGGAATTCATTTCCTCTTAAAGGGTGGCTTATTAAAAAAAAAAAGAAGAGGGACTTTTTCCACAGGCAGATTGTGACAGGACAACAGGAATCTGTTTTAAACTAAAAGAGGACAGATTTAGAGTAGATCTTAGGAAGAGATTCTTCCCTGTGAGGGTGGGGAGGCCCTGGCACAGGGTGCCCAGAGAAGCTGTGGCTGCCCCTGGATCCCTGGAAGTGGCCAAGGCCAGACTGGACAGGGCTGGAAGCAACCTGGGATAGTGGAAGGTGTTGACGGGGGGGGGAATGAGATGGTCTTTCAAGTCCCTTCCAATCCAAAACATTCTGTGACTCTATGACATTATCCTTGGCAAACAATGAAGCCAAAGCAGGAGCTGAATGTTTATGGAGCTTTTTTTGAGATAAACCTCATATTCAGGAAAGCTTGGGATCCAACCTCATATTCAGGAAAGCTTGGGATCCCTCTAAGGAATGGCAGCTGGCTCAGGGGTGGGCCCATCGTACAGCTCCTTGCAGGCTCTGTTTTTCCCTGCCTTGTGCCTCTCAGTACTTCCTTGTTGGGAACAGATTTTGGGTTCATTCCTCTCCTACCACACATTTTCACCCAGACCCAGCCTGCTCCCTAATAAACCCAGCGTGTTGGCAGCCAATCGTCTGATCCTGCTGAAGAAGTGCCTCTGTTTCTCCTCACACGGGCAACTTGATTTGTAAACAGACACTTAAGTGGGTGTTTTTAGTGGTATAGCAGATGGTCAATACAGCTGCCTCCTCTCCCTACTCTGCATTCCCTCCCCTCCTCTACAATTACACTTTCTTGCCATTTTTCTCTGTAATGTGGATTCGGTTAAAAAAAAAAAAAAATTAAAAAAAAGAAAAAAAGAGATTACAAGAGGGAGAAAATTGCTCAGTGAATTTCAAGAGGGAAAAAAACCACATGGATGGCAACCTCGAATGTAACCTTAAAAGCACTGTGAGAACAACCCACACATCCTCACTTTGCTTGACTTTTCCCTGCTTGAGTAGCTCTGGATCTCAATGGGACTGCTCGTGTGGGAAGAGCACAACGCTGGGATCCGCTTCCCTCACGCACAGGAACCCGTGACTAATGCTACAACTAAAGTGTTCATTTTCCTCCCTGCTCCATGGAGCCAGGCTCTGCTGCTGGAGGAGGAGCTTCCCTGAATTCTGCAGCGGCGCTGGGAGGTGATGTTGGGATAGGGGATGGTGTGGATCCCTCTCCAATGGTTTGCTGGCTGTGGCCCAGGAGCAGGGTCGGGGTCTCTGCAGATGTTTTGGCCTTGCTGCTGCACTTGTGTTAGAATCATGTTTTCTAAATTCACCTCACTGCCTTCTATGGGATTAATGATCAGCCCCAAGAGGGGTGGGATGGATGCGTTGGGAAAGCTGACCTGGAACAGAGACTGGACAGAGCTAGAGAATAAAGTAGATATTCATTAAAAGGCCTTTAAGTACACACCTTGGGCAGCACAAGAGCCTGGCTAGGGCTACACCCAAGGTGGACCCAAAATGGTCACAAAAACGGATGACTGGTGTGCTAGTTTAGCACAGGTGGTGAAGTGCAATAGGTGAATTCCTTTAAACTGACAACCAAAATAGCCAATTGCATGTAGGGATCCACCTCTGGGAAACACACAGCCTTAAAAGTTGGAAGGAAGCCTGGGGTCACTCTCTTCCTTCCGGCTTCACAGGAGGTAAGGCGGTCCTGGCTCTCTGTCCTTTGGAGGGGAGGCTGGGACGGCCAGGCCTGCCTAGGCCCGGACCTGGGCTTCCATGGGAGGCCCGCCTGGCCC
>VXBB01017990.1:130648-141213 GCA_013399915.1 Illadopsis cleaveri | reverse complement strand
TTTCGCCTTTTTTTCTTCCCAAAATCCTATCTCTCAATCAGCAAACGTAAAACCACCACAACCGGTCACGAGGTCTCACACTTTTGTAAGTTTTGGTCCATTTGCATATTGGGGTTAATTGTCCAATTACAGCTTCGGGTTATGAAGTCCCATCCTTCTTGTTTTCTCTCTTCAGTCCACCATTGTTGATGCTTTTGGGCTTGAAAACTTGTAACAGTTGTCCTTGGTATCCAGCAGGAAAAGGATTTGTTTTGTCTGCCTACTCTGTGAAGAGAGCTGACTAACACTTTACATGAGGCTCAGAACTACACACCTGGGCAGCACAGAATCTGAAAAACATGAAAGCTAAAACTTAAGACATCCGGATTGAGCCTCTTCCCTCCCAGGCACTGCCCCCTGGACCAACATCTCTCTCTTCAGAGTGTTCTTCCTAAACTCCCTGAATTTTCCCTTTGCTTGCTTTCAAGCTGTCATTTCTGCTTCCTCTCCCAGCACGGGCCCATTGCGTGGTTGACACCTCCAGGAATCAGCTCTTAACCTTTACAGACACATTAAAGCACTGGAGTGAGACTAATCCAGCACTAGTCTGGGGGCTGCACTGCCTTAAGCCACTGCTGCAGCTTTGAAAGCAAACCAGCCATCACCTCTCTCTTACAAGAGGCTTGGCTGGGGATCAAAGTCCAGGTGGGGTCATACTGAAGAGCCTTTTTGTCTTTGGCAGGTTGTCACTCCCTGCAGTTCATCCCTAAGACCTGGAGATGCAATCAGCGGACACAGGAGGGAAGTGTCCAGCCTGTCCCAGCCTGGCTTCTCTGTGTGCCTTCTGAGAGAGGATTGTGGCTCAGTTCTTATCCCCATGGCTTAAAATATTCTGGGATTGGCTGTCAGGTCTCCTGGCCTGACACTTGAAACCCATTGAGGGTTTCCTGCTTCTTCAGCAGCCTTTTCCAAGCAGATTGCACAAGTCATTCCCTTCCCAAGGCAGTGGTGGAGTCCCCATCCCTGCAGGGATTTAAAAGCCCTGTGGATGTGGCACTTGGGGACACGGTGGGCTTGGCAGTGCTGGGGAAATGGTTGGACTTGATGACCCTAAAGGGCTTTTCCAAACTTAATGACTTGATGAGACTATGAATCTCCTGAGAAGCTGTCTAGGAATTTCTCAAGGCAAACTTTAGTTTCTCTGCTGGAAAATACCAGTTCAGCCAAAAAAACCACAAAAACTTCTTTTCTAGGAAGGTGCTTATTCCAGTAATGTCTCCAGCAGGAATGATCCCTCTGAACTAATACTCTGCTGATCAGGGAATTATTTAGGGGTTAATATTTACAGGTTCTTCCCCTGTTATTGGTGTCCCTGTGGGTGTGATATGCTCCAGTATCCCATCAAATCACTGGATGGTTTGGATTGGGACCTTCAAGAGCACCTAGTTCCAACTCCTTGGATGCCTTTTCATCTCCAGCAGTGACTAGGAAAAAGCTGTGAGAAACATAACTAATTCCCAACATTGGAAACACAAGAAGATGTGGATGCACAAGGGATTGGAAGAGGAATATTTGCATCCCACAAAACTCAGGGACTTCCCCTTCCATGTCCTTACCTGTCCTGCTGATGAAGTCTTGCTGGTGTTTGAGATTGGAGCTTGGCTCTAGATCCAACAGGGAAAACCTCACCGGTCAGGTTAATGTTGCCACTGGAGGGATTTGTCCAAAAGGACATGACCTTTCCTAAAAACAGGGTTTTCCTGAAAGGTCTGCTTCTCTTCCCACCCCAAAAAGGTGAGTTTCTGGCCCAGGGCTCTGCTGCCTTGCTGTTTCCTGGCCAGAGCCTCCTTGTGCAGGGATGGCTGCAGCTCTTCCCGTGGCCCTGGCCTCTATCCATGGCTATAGGAGGACTCTGTGCAATGGCCAGATCCGCCTGTGCTTCTGTTCCCTGGACCTGAGCCCAGCCCATCCCTGTCCCTCTTTTCCATGAATGAAGTGGCGGGATTTTGGCCAGGAGCCAGAACCCTCCGGGCTTTTATCAATGGGATCAAGGGTTTGTCAGATCGGTGAGGAGGAGTCACGGCGGGATCCCGTTACTGCTGGTTACTGCCTTAAGTGGTGCAGGTCAACCTGCAAGTCAGGGATCTGCCTGGAAAGGGTTTGTTTGGGGCCTCTGGAACACTTCTGTGGATACATTCCCATGTGGAGTGACAGGGCAAGGGGCTTCAGACTGACAGAGGGCAGGGTTAGATCACAGAATCACAGAATTTCTAGGATNCCTGGGCTAGTGGGAGGTGTCCCTGCCCATGGCAAGGGGTTGGAACTGGATGAACTTTACTTTCCCTTCCAACCCAAGCCACTCTGTGATTCCATAGTGACACAAGTGCTTGCTGGGAGAAGGTGGCAGCCATGCAGGAATGTGGTCACTTCTTGGAGGAGGACATGAGGAGGAGGTGACTCACACAGGGAAGGTCCAAAAAAAGGATTCAGCTGAGCTCTGTGTGGTGCCACAGCTGTTCCACGGTTGTCTCAGAGGCTGGTTGGGGTGATGGGCACAGCAGGGAGGGGACACGGCCACCAGCACCAGGACATGGTTGCTGTGCCACCAGACAGGGTTCCTGTCCCATCCTGTAGCTCAGATCACTGGTGTGTTCAAACAGCTCTTTTTCCCCATGTCCTGAAATTCACTGGCTCCAACTAAGGCATTGCCAATCTCAGGCTCTCCAAGATGCACACCAGGCCCTCAGAAAGCAACAAAAATGATGATCCGAAAGGTCTTTTCCAACCTAAATGATTCTATCATTCCATGGTTTTAAATCCAGGCAAGCAGAGAAGAAGTCATCAGCATTCCATTTCTTCATCATACTTTTTTCCCCTCAGGTGTTAAAAGCGGGGGGAAAATTTTGAAGTCAAACCTCACCTCAGAGACATTTTAAATGCTTCTCTTTGCCTGAGAGGAACAAAATTCTCAAAAACAAAGTTTTCCTGTTTGGTTTTGGGCAGTCTTTCACCACAGCTTTACATCTATTTCCCAGGGAAACCAGACCTATGTAAGGACAGAGGGTGGATCCCTAAAACCTTCTAATACTGATTTTTTCAGAGGATAAATCCTTCAACTTTCACACAACCAGGCACACGGAAAGGGAATAGGAATCTCGGTATCCTCAATGAAGGAAAAAGCACCCCTGGACCATATTCCCTCCTAAATTCCCACCAAACCACCCATCAGAGAAACTTGACAAGTGTCACAGACTTGGGTAAATCTTTCATTGGAGTTTGTTCTTTACTGGATGCTGGAGAATCCACCACCCTTTGGAAACCAACCTTGCTTTGCTCCTCTACTCATAGAGTAATTTGTTTTCTTAGCTGTAGTGTGAGGAGAGATCTGGATGTGATTTCATGTTGGAGCATGTGAAGGAAAACTTTGGGAGGCAAATGGGAAAACCAGGGGTTTTTGAACCATGGGATACTGCAAGAACTGGGATTTCCACATCTTCAGCCACCAGGCTCATTCTGGGCTGGCCTAAGCTTCCCTCTAATTTAATACCTGAGAAGGCTGATTTCCATGAGCTCATCTCCCCTTTGCCCCAGGCATATTTAAAGCAGGGCAGAAAAACCTTTCCTTCCTTTAAATCCATGAATTCCCATCACCCCTCAAACAGCCTCCATCGGTCTGCACCCCATCCCTGCCCCAAAATCCACGTGGGACCACAGCAAGGGGTGGGATGGTGGCAGTCCTGAACTTCCACCTTGTCCCTCCAAATGTCCCCTGAGCTCTTGGGAACGACCCAGCCCAGTGATTGCACTTCCAGCTGTCACTCCAGAGCATCTGTTTCCCTTCCCCTGGGTGCAGTGGGTTTGCTGGAGCTTCCCACAGCCCCTTCAGACAGCACCAGCCTCCCCTCCCTGCCAGCCCCTCTCTCTCCCACCCCCAGTGCCTGCTTAGACCCATTAAGTTTTTAATCTGGCTTGCGTCTTTCCAATCTCCACCCACTGCTGCTCCATTCTTATTTTCTTCTCTTGAATTCCTGCTCCCCACTGGTGATTCAGCAGCAGGAAGGCAAAGAGTCCCTCTGGGGTCTAGGGTTTTGCCTTTGCAAGTTTGTTGTTTTTTTTTGTTTGTTTGGTTTTTTTTGAGCATTTCCTGAAATGTTCAGCCCAGCTGGGGTCTCATTTGTTGCCTGTGGGGCTGGACCTATGTGCCCACAGCAGAAATGGGCTGATGGGTGGTGTGGGAAGACTTTCCTGGGAAGGTCTCATCCCAGTTGTCCCACTGGCATCTTCTCCTGGGTGAAAGTCCATGGCAGGAGCGTGGTTGAAGTCTCCAAATGTTGAGGCTTCAATCACCTGCCAACCAGTCAGCCCAGAGGTCTCTTTTTGGCCAGGCCTGAGAGGGTTGGGAAGGGGCAGAAGGATCCCATGACCCCATGTCCCATGGGGTGCAGGAGGTCCAGGATGTTTGAGGTGTAAGTCCTTGCTGGATCAGCAGCTGGAAGAGTGTTTGCAGTTTGGGCAGCCCAAGGACAAGACCTCAGGACCTCGGAGAAGAGGCTCTGGATAGTTAACACATATAGATGTTGCTTTTTCCTAGTTTTTCCCCAGGTGCCAAGTGCCACCTGAGATGCCCTCAGGCTGTGCCCTGACTGCCCCTCCAGGAGGTCAAAGGTGCTCAGTTCAGGGTTGAACCAAATAAAACTCTGCCCATGTTTTCATTTCAGTCAGCGAAACCTCCTCCCCCCAACCCAAATTTCTTCGCTTTCCCCCACCTCCATTTCAGCAGCTGCACTGGAATGCTGTGTCCCACCATCCACACAGACAGGATGACCAAAGGACTCATCATTCCTGGCTCGTCCAATAGGAAACTGAGTCACAGGCAGGTGACAGCAGACACCAGCATCCAACAGGGCCTATTTTGCTGGAGTAAAACTGTGCAAGGGACTGTTCCAACAGGTGACAGCAGAAATGGTGCAATCCATGTCCCTACTTCCTTCACTGGCACAGACAAAGCCTTTCTGTCCCATCTCTACCTCTGCTGTATCCTCTGTATTTCAGGCATCTTTCTCTCCAACAACTCCCAGCCCTGCCCAGGCATTTACCCAGCAGAAATAGGACTTTTAATTACTATTTTTTACGACTTCCTTTTCATAATTGCACTGGAGGCTGTCTGCTGTTCCGCTTTAATCTGCATCCTGAGAAATCGCTTTCTCAGGCACGATCCACTGGATGGGAAAGGGAAATAAGGATTTCAGAGTGCAGCCATGGGCTTGTTGGCAGCAGAGAAATGTGGGATCCACTGTTGTTTTATCCCAGAATGGTTTGGGTGGGAAGGGACCTTGAAGATCATCCCATTCCACCCCCTACCACGGGCAGGGACACCTTCCACTATCCCAGGTTGCTCCAAGCCCCACCCAACCTGGCCTTGGACACTTCGAGAGATCATGCGAATTTCTCTAGGAAATTCACAGATTTCTCTGGGAAACCTGTGCCAGGACCTCGCCACTCTCACAAGGAAGAATTTCTTCCTAAGATCTAATTTAAATCTGTTCTCTTTTAGTTTAAAAACCTTTCCTCCATGTCCTTTCCCTATCTGCCCGAGGATCTCCTCCCAGAAACTTGGAGGGAATGGACAAAGTCCTGCAGACCCCCTCACCTGACTGTTCCCCACCCAGCTGCTGATGTTTCCACAATATCCAGTATTTTGGTGCACATGATGCCTTAGAGTGGCCACCTAGAACAGAAGCTAGACAAAATTAAGAGAATAAAAGCAGATATTTATTGAAGGCCTTCAATAGGTGCACCTTGGGCAGTCAGAAGCCACCGAGGGGCTGCACCCAAGATGGGCAATGGTCATGAGTGTAGCCCTGGTTCCATGCCTGAGGTGTTTTGGTTTTCTGAAATTCTTTTCCCAGGGAATTTTCTGTAAACAGGAGAAGTGTTTTTGTAACTGCACCTATGTTTTCATTCCTTTTCCTAGGAGGGACTTCTTCTTGATGTCCCTCTGGTCTGACCGACGTGATTGAAGAGGTTTGCCTTTGTGTCACCAATCAAATTGGTCTGTGTAAAATAGTATAAAAGAGAGACACATCCCAAAAATAAAGGAGTCATTTTCAGCCTTCTGAATCTCGGAGTCTGTGTCGTTGTGGTGTAAAACAGTGTCACATGAGTTTTTCATACAGTTATAAATTTGGTCCATTTACATATCAGAGATTAATCCTCCAATTACAGCTTCAGGTAATGAAGTCATACACCCCCAGTTTGCTTCTCCCTCCAACTCACTTTTATTTATATTTTTCAGGGCCTGAGACAGTGAGGTGTCTCGGAGTCCTGGGCCTAGAGAGGAACTGTTTTGCCTGAATAAAATGGGAGAACAGTAGCTGACAGGCTATGGAACTTTTTTTTAGAGTTATACACGAAAGAATTTGCAGGATTACAAATATATGAAAAATACAAGAGCTAAAATCCTAAGGCATCACACACAGAGGTGTTAATTGGATTGAAATATCCGTGTTAAAGACTTTGACACCCTTTAACATCCCCTCCCTCCATCCCATTGCTCCTTGTCATTGTCCCTGTCATTATCACCTTTCAGGATCTGGGGTTGTTCACTGTCTGCCATCGATGGAGGGGGATCATTTAACAAGAAAGCCTTCAGACAATGCCAACATTTATTCCTCAACGTGAAGAAAATGGGAGTGGATTTTTCATAGGGCCGAGGCTGCTCAGGGTGGGGATGAGGAGCAACTTAAGAACGGGAGAGTTTGTGGGTTTGGTTTTTAAAAGCTGCTCAGCCCCCAGGCCTGGTGCACTGAGGGAAGGAGGAGATTTGGGTGCTGTAGACACTGAAGGGATGGCTGTCACTGCTGTCCCAGGAAAATGGCACAGGACAAGTTCATGGCACCTCAGCTCTGGGATGTGGGTGAGGTCTGCTGCTCAGACTAAAGCATCTGAAAGAGGACATTGAGGCCACCAAAGAACCTTCTGTCAGCAGTGGGGACACCTCCAGTCGTCCCACCCATGAGAGGTGTCCAAGACACACAGAATAGCTACCTTTGGAGGCACCCCTGCTGTAGGTGACATCTCAGGTGACCAAGTGCGTTACCTAAGGAGCTCCTGGCACAGTGGCATTATCCAGATAACAAAGCCAGTTCTTTACAAAAAGCCACAAGATCCAATCCTCAATCCCTGTCCTGTCCTGGGCATCCCACAGAGGAGCTGTGGCTGCCTCATGCCTGGAAATGTTAAAAACGGGGTTTGGAGCAACCTGGGACAGTGGAAACTGTGACTGGAACCCTTCCAACCCAAACCATTCTGTGATTCTGTGGTAACCCAACGTGACCTGCCTGGAACTGGGACAAACAGCCAGCCAGGCACCTCCTGGAGTGGATATTCCCACCATAAGGACACGGGGCTGGGAGAGTGGGAGTTGTGTCGTGAATCACAAAGCTCCACCAGCACAACCAGCTCCAAACCCTGCAAGAGAGGCTCCTTCTCACAGCAGAACCCCCGAGCCATCAGATTTCTTTTAGACTAAAGCAGCGTGTAATATATAATTGATAATGGTTATTCCTGGTGCACTCCTTGTAATGAAATTTTAATGCTGGGGACAGCTCAGCGTGTGCGTGTGTGTGTGTAATGTAGAGCTGGGTCCTCGTGCTGTTAAACACAGCTCCCTCAGCCTTTGTTCTGGCAGCTGGAATCTCAGCTGGCTTCTCAATGTCAAAGAGGACAACCCTACCTTCAGCTGGTGCCAGAATTCCCACCAAAACCAAGATTCCAGAGCTTGGAGTGGGCACTGTTCCCAAGAGTTAAAACGTGACTCCACCTGATACCCAAGAGTTGCCCCTGCCAGTCCCTTCCTGGGAATTTGGCTGCCTGTAAATAACATTTTCATCACCTTTGGGTCCCATTAAGAAAGAACTTCAGCTGGAAGCAGGAGGATCTCACCCCACAGAAAGCTGCCTTTTAGTGAGCAGACCTGCCTTCCTCCTTTCTCTAGTCACTGATAAAAGTGTCTGGCAAAAATATTCCAGCAGTGACTGTGCAATGCCTTTTCCTTTCTTTCCAGGAGGGGTAATTAACTCCCTCTCCCACAGTCTGAGGGTTCACACTGGGCTGTGTTTTCCCTTCCACTGGTTTATTTCCATGGGCCAGGGCAGGCAGCAGCATATGTAACTCCCTCCTTGCTCATGGCCAGCCCTAAGTCCTGGAAAGCAGGGAGGGATCTTGCCTTTAGATCAGGTTTGCCCAGATTCATGGGAATGAGGAAAATAAGTCATCATACCCTTCTCTTTTCTACCCATTGTGATATTTGTGAGGGTGTAAGGTCAGGGGACAGCCTGTCAGCTGGACAACCTGATCTAGTTGGAGATGTCCCTGCTCATTCCAGGGGTTTGGACTAGATGACCTTTAAAGGTCCCTTCCAACCCAGACTGTTCCATGATTCTGTGATCAGTGTCAGCTCTGCAGAGCAACTAGTCCTGGGTCCTTTTTGGGATTTATATGGTGGGACAATTTGGGACAGCATTCCTTAGTCTGTGCCAAGGCTGTGCTGGGAACAAAGTCCTCCCCACACCCTGCCAAGAACTGGGATGTGGAGAAAACCTGCAAGAGTTTGGATGTTTTGTTTGGTTGTTTTCCTGTGTTCCAGGTTACAGAGAAAACAAACTTACTGACCATTATCAACACAACTAAACCACTTGTGCTTATTTTGGTGATTGGGTTGGATATCAGGGAAAGGTTCTTCCCCTAGAGGGTTGTGAGGCACTGAAGAGGCTCCCCAGGGAATGGTGACATTCCCAAGGCTGCCAGAGCTCCAGGAACATTTGGACAACACTCTCAGGGATGCAGAGGGTGGGATTTTGGGGTGTCTGTGCAGGGCCAGGATTTGGACTGGATAATGCTGGTTAGTCCCCTCCAGCTCAGGACATTCTGTGATTTTATGATTCTGAGTGATTCCTGCCCTTGATTCCCACCCTGTGGCTGCTTTCCCTGCTCTCTGCAAACACTCCAGGCACTCTGCAAGGTGGCTTCATGTCCTTGGTGACTGTTCAGCCAAAATCACCAGAGTCTGAGTCTATCCCCCGGGGCAGGGGACAAGCAGCTGAGAGGGTTCTGTGAGTCACCCTCAGGGCTCAGTCATTGATGGAAGTCACTGCTGCTGCTCTGGGCACTTGCTGTGACATCACTGGGGCACAGATGAATTGAGAGCACTGCCAGCAGAGTCAGGTTTGCCCAGGCCCTGGCAGGGCTGAGTGATTGATTATTGTGAGTGGTAAATGGAACAGAGTGAAAATTGTGAGTGGTAATTGGAACACAGAACACGTGGGCTGGGGTTGAACCTTCACATTTCTGTTTTTGCCACCATCCCCAGGGCCTTTTCAGCCCTGGCCAACCCAGATTTAGCCAAATCATCCCTATGTCAGCTCAAAAGTTGGCATGGGCCAGGGATCATCCCCAACAGGTGGTTGGGATGCAGTCACTGTCTTTAGGAGGGTGGGAAAGGTTCATGGTGTGGTGGCCAGGTCTCAGGGATGGAGATCAGGCTCCAGCATGGGTTTATTGTGGAGGTGTAACTTCAGTATCAGGTTGGGTGGGAGAACTGGGGGTGTTCACCTGGAGAAGAGAAGGATCCAGGGAGACCTCAGAGCCCCTTCCAGAGCCTAAAGGGGCTCCAGAAGAGCTGGAGAGGGACTTGGGATAAAGGATGGAGCGAACAGGACACAGGGAATGGCTTCCCACTGCCAGAGGGCAGGGATAGATGGGATATTGGGAAGGAATTGTTGGCTGGGAGGGTGGTGAGGCCCTGGCACAGGTTTCCCAGAGAAGCTGTGGCTGCCCCTGGATCCCTGGAAGTGTCCAAGGCCAGGTTGGAGATGAGGCTTGGAGCAGCCTGGGATAGTGGAAGTTGTCCCTGCCCATGGCAAGGGGTGGAACAAGTTGAGCTTTAAGGTCCCTTCCAAAAAAAACATTCTGGGATTCTTTGATTCTATGATCAGCCCTGACTCTGAGCCCTGTGAGGGTTTTCCCCTTTACCTTTCCTGCATCCCAACCTCTCTCAGCACCCACCTCTTGCAACAGCCATTCCCAGGAGCTGGATCAAAGAGACAATCCCCAACCTGGCAGCCTTCTCCCGGCTCCAAGATCCAACTGCAGTTTGGAGCTTCCCCCGAGCACCCAGCCCGAGGCTGTTGGCTCGGTGGTGAGCCCGCTGAGCCCCCCGGGGGATGCACAGGCACCACGGGCTGTGCGTGGCGCTGGGCTGGGCGAGAGCTGCAATGGAGAGGCTCCGTGAGCCAAGCGTTGTCACGGAAACCGGAGAGTTGGTGAGGAGGCGGGGACGGGATGCCGAGAGTGCGGAGGAGGATTCGGGGAGGCAGCGGGGCTCTCCCATCCTCCCTTCATGCAGAGATTCCCCCGAGGAAGAGACATCTCCCTGCTGCTTTCGGGAGCTTGCTGGCTCGGCTCCTCCTCGCTGGAGTTGATGGATTTGTCTGCACTGTTCCTTCTCCCGAGTCAAACCCTTCCTGCCTGTACCGCCAAAAAAAAAAAAAAGAGGAAGGAAAAAAAGGAGCAGGAAAGGGAGGGAA
>VXBB01017990.1:70858-114353 GCA_013399915.1 Illadopsis cleaveri | reverse complement strand
AAAAAAAAAAAAAAAAAAAAAAAGAGCCACATCCCCCAAATGCCAGTTCTCCCATCCTTCCTTGTGGGGAGAGAGGAGAGGAGGAGAGAATGATTTCCATAATCCTGCCCTCAACCTGGAGGGACACTAATGATACCAATGGATTTACATCTCTCATCAAGGAGAGCACCTGGATCTCTGTTTCTCAGGAATGTAATGTCAGGGGATGCTTCTCCACCACATCTCCCCCTCCCACAGCAAAACCATGGGATGAAAATGATTCAGCTTCTGCTTTCTGCTCCTGCTGGATCTCTCAAGATGCTTTTTCAGCCCTCCCAGCTCCAGGTGAGCCAAGGAGACGGGTGGTGAACAGGAGGGGACAGAAGAGGGGAGTAACAAAATCCTTTCAGACAGCTCCAACAGGCAGAGCAGGAGCCTCGGAGCATGGAGATGCCTTGGCTGGAGCAAAAAGAGGCATTCAGGGCATGACACAAGTAGGTCATCCTGCCTCCCACTCCTTGCATTGTGGCAGGAGCAGAGTGGAGAGGGAAGGAGCCTCATCCACTTTCTCCTGCCCACAGGGATTGTGGAGATGCCACTTCCACCTGGTCCTGTGAGCATCAACAGACCCAGTGCCTGCTCTGCCATGAGCACCAGCACAGCAAAAGCCTTTAATGCTTCTAAAATGGAACAGTTTCAGCCCTAAACTCATCCTCTGCAGGGCAGCCAGGGTGAGCACCGCTCTGCTGCCTCGGGCAGGAAAACAGCCTTAGGATACTTTGTCCGTCTGCAGCTTGGCTTCCTCTGCTCCATGTGGGCTATTACACCTCTCCTTTTCATGTCTTTTTGTATTTTTATCTTCCCATTTGGACATTTTTCCTGGCTCGGAGAGGCCAAAGTTGTTAATGCCAACCTGGCTGGTTTGGTTTCTCCTCCTTGCTCCTGGGGACTGTCCATACTCTGTGGCCACATTGCAAGAGACCAACCTCCAGGGGAAAGAGAATCTTGTTTCTCAGCCTTCCTCCTGAGCTGTTGCCCAATTCTCTGTGGAAAGCAAGTTTGTGGGATTTCTGTGCATTTTGTCTTTGCTATCAAACATTTGACCTTCTTTCCAAGCAGGGCTGCCTGCCCTTTGCTTTGCAAGGGGTTCCTGGAGCCCACATTCCTGTCTGGGTTTGGACTGCATGGCTTTGACTGGACACAACATTCTCCACTCCAGGCATTTCCCAGAGTCATTCAGGATTTCAGTTTGGAAAGGCCCTCAGGACATTGTTCAGTCAACTCCCCCATTTTTAATTTCAGTCTCAAAATCACCAAAATAGGTATGGTTTGGGAATTGCCATCAGCACCACTCCTACTCAGGTCCTGTGTGAATTTGTCCCCAACAATGCAGGGATAAAAAATATGTGTGTTTTCCTTGGATATGACCTAGTGGAAGGTTCCCTGCCCATGGCAGGGGGGTGGGAATGAGATGATTTTTAACGTCTCTTCCAACTGTAACCACTCTGTGACTCTGTGGTCATTACCATCCATGTTCCTCTCTGCAGTTGGCCTCAGTTCTTCTTCCCATGCCTGTATGGATTGATTCCCTGGCAGTCTCCTGGCTGCCTTAATCTCTCCATGCTGCCTCTTTAAATTCCCTTCCTGGCTGTTGGTTTTTTTCCCTGTTAATTAGGCTTTTCCATGCTGCCAGTCTGGCCATGCTGCCTCCTGCCACCATGTTCCATGTAATACCTGCTGGAATGCAGCAGGGAGGGGCTCCAGAACCAAGAGACTTATTTTTTAAATTAACTATTTAGAGAAATGCTGAAGCCTGGGAGGCAGCACCAAGGCCTGAGAAGCCATGTAACCTCTGTGTCCTGTTTGACCACAATGTGGTAATTCCCCTCCTCTCTGCTCATCCTGCAGCTGAAAGCACCACCACTCGTGTTTTGGTAAGATCCTAGCACTTTGCATACTTAGTATAATAATATTCATATATTATTATGTTATTATTCTATATATTAATATATTCATCCTCCTGGCACTCAAGGTCTTACTGAAGGTGGGAAAATGTTGCTGGTCCTTCTTTGCCACCCAAGGAGCCCTTGGAGACAAATGGCCACAGCACCATCATTCTCGAGCCAGTTAATTAATTTTGCTTAAATCAGCCACATAGGGAGTTTGGCAGGACAAAATCTTTTGTGATGGTTTAGCCCCTTCTTTCCCCACCAACCCCCTGCTCGTGTGCTTCTCCCTCTGGTCATACCTTGCCTGTCACCAAGGGGAATCCCAAGGCAAGCAGGGACAGCAAAATTCCCCATTTGTGTACAACACCGTGGATTGATTTAGTCTGGCTCACTAAATAAACACCAGGGACATCCCCTGCCCTAAAAGGCTGCTTAATTTATCAAGTTCAATCACAACAAGATCCCAGCTGCTGAATTGGCAAAATTCAGCCTGGAAGTCAATGCAGGACCAGGGAGTTGCAAGCAACACGGGGACACAAACAGGATCAGTAGTTTCTCTGCTGAAGAAACAAGATATTTTTCAGTCTGCCTCTGAAGACAGCTGGGAATTCAGTCCCCAAGTGTACAAGTTGGTCACCAAGGGGTGTAGATGGTCTGAAACTCATACCTGTGGCCAGAGGGCCCAGCAAGGCTGACTTCTGACTCTTTTTTAGGGGCTGGAAGAGATTTGCCTTAAATGGGAATAATAATATTTGCCTTAAATGCTGGGGACAATGTCACACATAATGTCATGGGCTGGGTTAAACTTCCTTTCCTAGTTGGTCTCAGTGAAAACAGCACATATTTGTGTTATCAATCAACATATTTGTGTTATCAATCAAACATTGGCTGATTCCACTGACCAGTGTCCTTTCCAAATCCACTCTTTTAAGTAATGTATTAAATCTTTAGGAGACTGTCCAGACAACCCAAATGAGCTTTATTAGCTAACTGCCAATAATCCTGTGCTTTCCACAGAAATAGGAAGTCCAGGCAGGACTTTCCTGGAAATCACACACAGAATCACAGAATACCCTGAGTTGGAAGGGACCCACAAGGATCATCCAGTCCAGCTCTTCCTGTTCTCATTGATTTCCTTAGACCAGTGTCACAGAGTGTGACCTGCCCTGAAAATGTCATTCCCATTGGATGCTTCCAGATTTCCTTCAACCTTTTTTTTCCACTGGGAGGGCCACCCCAGAGGATGAGCCAACTCCTCCCCACAGCTGAGTCCTGCCTGAGCCATCAGCTGCCTCAAAGGCTCAGGAATCCAGCTCAGGATCTCTTTGCAGCCATTTGCAAACATTTCCAATTCCATATTGGACTGCATTTCTGTGAAGTGATGGTCCAAAAGATAGACATGACCCCGTTAACAGCCACTGTCACCACTCACTGATTACCATCAGCAGATTAAAAACTGCCAGCTGTGGTCAGTGGTGACTTCTGGGGACTCACCCCTGCTCTGTGTCCAGCCAACTCTCCCTCTGGCTTTTCTTGTGATCCCACTGGCTTTTCCCAAACACCCCTTGGACTTACCAGGTGTTGGCTGCCTCCTGAGCCTGGATTTGAGTTATTTGGGATGCCCAACCCTGGGAACACCATAATTGCCGTGCCCATCAGTCACAGCACACGCACGGGCGGCTGCCACCACTCCACTGCTGCTCCCTGAGAGCCTCTGCTTTGCAGCCCCATTAATGACTGTAATTATTTCCCTGAGCATAAATTGTTCCTAATGACTGCAGTCATTTTTAGCGTGAGAGCACAGCAAATGATGCATCCATGGCATGGGATGAAGGCAAGGAACAGACCTTTCAAACCCTGTGGAATGCCAGACATGCTTTATTTACAGGGCTGGGTCGCTCCTGTTGCTGGTTTGCAGGTTCAAAAAGTTTATCACTTCTCCTTGGACCTTTTTGGCTGTGATCAAAGGTGGTTTTGGTGTGTATTTCACTGCTCCACTGCTCAAAATTAGATATTTTGCTCCAGTGGGACTCAGTAGGTCTCTTTCAACTGCTGGTCACTGAGTGGTTGGAAAAATTATCAGATATTTCAAGAGAATCTGTCAAATCAAATTTGTCTCAAATAATTCAGCACTCCACGCTTCAGATTATAGGTAGCCTCTTTCCTCTTTCTCTGAAGCCTACAAGCTTTGGTTTTTCTTCATGCCCATCACTCCATTTAATCACCACTCTTATAGTCTCTGCTTTGGGGCTCTGTCAGAAGTATCTGCCGCTCCAGCAGAATGGAAGTCTTGGGTGTAATTTTCTTAGAAGACTTCATCACACATGATTAACTCATTTGTAGTCTTAATTAGGCCTTGATCCTGGATGACTATTGAAAGATCTATAAGTTGATATTAGATTATTGGAGTAGTTAATTGTGCCCTGGGCACAGGCACCAAGGATCGACTCTGCAAAGCACTGAAGGCAGAAACACCCACGGTACTGCCACAGCATGCAGGTTAGGGACAGGGCTGAGTGACAGCCAGTGACTTCTGCTTCTGGGATGTCATCCCCACTCAGGATTTCTGTTTATTCCTCAAGCTCCAGCATCCTCAAATCACATTGTTATTGGAGAGACTTTGCTTCCATTAAAGAGGTGCTTCTGTCTGTCACACTTGTTAAGGAAAGCAATTCCAGCAGTGCCTGTGAGCTCAAAACTTAAACAAAAAAATTTGTGGCATTATTCCTAATGCCATCCATTTGCAGAGGGAAAGGTTTCCCAGGAGCTGGGGCTAACTGCACTTTCTGTGCAGGGCTGGAAGTTCCAGGGAAGCAAGAGGCTGTGTCTCAGAGGAGCTGAGTGACTTGCAGACAGCACAGCCCCAAGGCTCCTGGTGCTGTCAGAAGAAGTCTCAGCTGTCATTTGTGGGAGCAGGTGCCCTTCCAGCCCCAGTGTTGGGAATGCCCTTCCAGCCCCAGTTGCTGACTGGGATTGTTGTGACTGTGGTGACTGAGCTGGGCCTGGCTCAGGCAGAGGTGTCCGTGTTTATGTCCATGTGTAGGTGCCTGTCCCAGGCCTGGGACGGGGTTTGTCAAGCACTGTACACCTTAGGAACAGATTCCCAGATGTGTTTCCTGACTTTAAGGCCAGTTGGTGCAATCTGGCCATGTTTCCCATCCCTCGTGCCCTTGCATCCTTCCCAAAACAGCATTCCCATCTACTTTGCCAGCTGGGAACTGTCCCCCTTCCAGGCCACCTCCCAAACCAACCTCAGGAATAGGTTTTGGGTTTTGCTTCTTGTTGGGGGCCAAAACACTGCTAGGAATGGGTTGTTCAGAGAAGCTGTGACTGCCCCTGGATCCCTGGAAGTGTCCAAGGCCAGGTTGGACAGGGCTTGGAGGAACTTGGGACCGTGGAAGGTGTCTCTGCCCATGGCAGGGGGGTGGAATGAGGTGATCTTCAATATCCCTTCCAATCCAAACCATTCCATGATTCCACAGACATTTTAAAAAAGCCACATCACCAAACTGCAGCGCCAATTTCCTTGGCACTACTCCAGGGAGATCTTTACTGGCTCTGAAGCCTGACCTACCCAGCTGAGTGATGGACAGGCTGGGGAAGGGGGTTACATCTTTCAGGATGATTACGCAGGACTTAGGCAAGGCAGAGACCACACAGAGGAGGACACAGGCTGCTGACACAACTCCTACTCCTTCCCAGCACAACCTTCCAGGAACTGGGGTTGAAAGGCTGGTTTGGGGCGACATCCAGGTCATGCCCGTGGGCTCAGCTGACAGCACAGAAACACCCTGAGGGAGTGCAGAGACTCTCCAGAGGATCCTAAACTTGGAGAAGCCCTGCTCACCTTGCTTTACCCACGAATACCTCTGTCCCTCGGGATGTGCCTGGCGTCATCCCTGCCCGGAGGGAGCTCCAGCTGCTCGGCTTTTCCCAGGGATACAGCCGGGCGAGGAGGCTGCAAACAGCTGCACCACCTGCCTCTCGAACAGGGCTCGTTCCCTGCGCTGATTCACTGCAGGCAGGGCTAAATCCCGATGCCAGGCGGGAGGTGGGACTCATCCCGTGGATTTCCTCAGCCCGACGAGTGTTAATTTGATCCACGCTGCTGTGGCAGGGGGGAAAACATGGGGGCGGTGCGGCTGAACGCCGAGATTCTGAAAAGGGTGATGGAGAATTTAATGGATCTTGGTGGCTTAATGCTCCATTTTTCTTGTGATTCCCCCTCGTTTCTTATCTCTCGTATTTACATAAATTATGTGGACTCCAGGGAAGCTGCAAGGCATAGAAATTTAATCAACCTGAGTCTCAGGAGCCTGGTCACTGTGCAGCAAAAGGAGGAAAAGAGGAGTGGAAAATGAAAAATAAAATAAAATAGAATAAAATAAAATAACAAAAAGAAAGAAAGAAATCGTCAGAGCACAGGATGTGTCAAAAGGGACTGTTAATAACACCAGCCCTGAGCCACATTCAGCAACGAGCTGGATTTCAGGAGCAGGGAAGGGATGACATCACCTTTTGCTGCACACAGGTTTTCTTGGAGGCAGGAGGGATCTGGAAGGTGAACAGCAGCCAGGGAGGCACTTCCACCCCTCTCAACCCGGCACCACAGCTCTTCTCCTCCTGGGATGCTGATCGGGACATCCTGGCGTGGGATCTCCTCTTGTAACGCCCATCCCCTGGGGCCAGGTTCCTTTTTTCCCCCAGTTCTTCAGCAATGCTGCTAGAAGAGGGATTGGATAAAAGGGTTTGGGGAGAAGTCGTTGCAGGATTGCCCAGCTCCTCCTCGCAGGATGACATAATGCCTGCTGTGGTCTCTGAACTCCTGGTTTGCTGCTGGGCTGCAGCGTGGAGAGAGGCAAACCCACATCTTGCTAAAGGCTGAATTCAAGCACGGATGGAAATCCAGGCGTAAACCTGGACGAAGAGGGGTCCATCCCTGATTTTACTACATGATTTTAAGTGCTCCTGCTCTCTCCATGTTCAGCAGGCAGACTCTCCCCTTCCTAGTGCAGCTCACTCTCTGCTTTTGGATATTAAAAAAAAAAAAATCCTTTGTTTCAGGGTGATTTTTCCATTTTCTTTTGAGCTAGCTGCTGACATGGGAGATTGAAACACTTGATTTGTGAAATGTCAGTCTGAAATTCTTGCACTTTTCTGCTCTTTCTTGGATGCCATTTTATTTCTAATTGCAAAACTGATACCAAAATTCACACTTTGCTTCCCTTTTTCAGTTAAGCCATTTTTTTTCAGTCAAGAACTGTTGGATACTAAAAGAGGAGAGAGATTTAGATGAGATATTGGGAAGGAATTGTTCCTTGTGAGGGTGGTGAGGCCCTGGCACAGGTTGCCCAGAGAAGCTGTGGCTGTCCCTGAATCCCTGGAACTGGCCAAGGCCAGGTTGGATGGGGCTTGGAGCAACCTGGGATAGTGGAAGGTGTCCCTGCCCATGGCAGGGGGTGGGACTGGATGATGTTTAAGGCCCCTTCCAACCCAAACCCAAATTGCAAACCATTCTGGGATTCCATGACTGCTCCTCTGAGATTCTGGGATGTTCAGATGGAGCAGCAGGAAAGGCTTTTTCACAGGAGATTGTGCAGCACTGGAAGAGGCAGTCAGGCAAGGGGGGGAAATCTCCATCTTTGAGTAGGCTCTTTCTTGGAGTCTCTGGAATCATGGATGTTGCCAAGCCCTGGCTGACCTGATCAGCTGGTGGACACAGATGGTCAGACAGAGACCTCCAGATTTCTCAATCCTTCTCTGATTCTCTGCCACTCCAGCCAGACAGGAAATCTGCTGGGCTGCTTTTCCACCTGAATATTGCACTACACAAAGCCAAGTGTGTGACAGAAAATCTTTGCAGTCCCCTTATCAATCAAAGCTGGTGTCTGAGCAAAGGAAGATGTGAGGATTCAGCTGTGGAGATTCCAGGCTGCCATCACATGCTGCACCCTGTTACTGACCTTGCCCTTCCCCTGCTTGCTTCCTCCCTCTGCCCGCAGGACCAGCCCAAGGAATACTCTGGAAAAGTCCCATTACATGCCTTCCTTTTGCTTTGCTGCCAACAAGGTGGGAAATCACCCTGGCTGTCAGTGTTGAGGACAGCTTTTGTGGGGTGCTGGGCTTATCACAGCTCACCTTACACACGGTGACAAGCTGCAGTGGCTGCATGATCCATCTGACAGCCAAATGCCCCTGCACAAGGGGAGGATATGAGCCATTAGATCCAGGGATATTCCTGGCCAGTGTGGAAGGGGAGCATTCCTCCCTGCCTTGCCCATGAGCTGGACTGACTGGTGCCAAACTGCTCAGGGAATTGGGTCTGGAGACCAAAATGCTGCTCCAAAGCCCATGGAAACAGGACTGGAGCTTCCTTGGAACCAGTCAAGGGATATTTTGACAGTTCATTGAGTTTAATGAGCCAGCTCAGGAGGGGTTGAGGAAACCTTGTCTAGAGTGGAGGGCTTTTTTCCCCCCATGTTCATTTTCTCCTGTGTCTTGGTTTAGGAAGACAGCTGTCCACCAGGGAAAGCTGGAGCCTCCCTTGGAATGGAGAATGTAAACCCCCTCCCTCAAAATTATTATGGTTTTGCAATTAGGGGCTTTCAGGCAAAGATATGGGAATAGAAATAACAGTTCTTTACTAGGAATATTAAAAATACAAATGTAGTAGTGCAAAAAACCATGCAAACAAACAAAAAAATCCTAGAAACACTGACAGAGTCAGAAATACAACCTGACACCCAGTTGGCCACAGTTTTGGTAGCAGTCCAAATAAGTCCTCCTGGAGTAACAGATGTGGTTCTGTTGGAGCAGAGATGATCCTGTAGAAGGGTCCAGTGGTGGTGAGATGGGTCTGGTCTTCCTTCAGGAAATCCAGTGGAAAAACAGGCTGCCCTGGTGTTTCTGACTCAGTTTTTATCCAGGTAGGAATGGGTGACTCATACCACTGGGTGGAGCATCTCCCAAGGGGATGATGGAATTGTATCAGCCATGCAGTGAGCCTCGATGGCCCATTAACAGCAGATATCCCCTGGAGGGAGGATGGGTCATGGAAGAGATAAAGAAACACTGCCCCACCTGGTTTGAACAGCTGCCCATTAACAAAAGACACGCCTGCCCCCTCCCTCCTGGAGTTATGAGGAATGGGTTATGGAAGAGATAAAGAAAACACCACCCCAACTGGTTTCAACAGATGGCAAATAGAATGCACATTTTTGGTTACATATTTCAACCCAAGACATCCTTTAAAGTCATTATAACCCTCCATCCCATTGATTTGTGTGGATTGAGCCTACAACAGAGTTGGTCCATCACTGACAGCAGAACAGAGACAGAAGCTCCACTGTGACACGGTACAGGGAGGGGTCAGGCACTGGATCAGGCTGCCCAGGGAAGTGGTGGAATCCCCATCCCTGGAAGTGTCCAGAAGATGTCATATGGAGACGTGGTTTGGTGGTGAACACAGCAGTGCTGGGTTAATGGTTGGGCTCAAAAGGAAAACAAGAGTCACCTGAGAAAAAGAAAATCTCCAAAAAGGAGAGACATTTCTGAGCATTCCCCCGACCTCCTTCACAGTTAATGGAAGGACACTTGTGCCTAAAGGAGCACAAATGGATTTATCCCAGCTGGTCACAGGAAGGACCTGGGGCCAAGCACCTCAGAACCAGGCACACATTTTACTCACCTAAGGTTCAGCTCAGCCATTGCATCATTCATTTCTTGCTGCTTTTTCAGCTTCAGCATTTTGCTTATTTAAAGGTGCCTTGCAATAAAGGGATCTTAAATCTCATCCTGTTCCACCCCCTGCCATGGCCAGGGACACCTTCCACCAGGCCAAGTTGTTCCAGGACCCATCCAACCTGGCCAAGACATGCCCAGCATCACATTGGCTTGGTCCTTTAGCCTGATAAGCAGTGACAACCAAGTTCATTTGGTGGCCCCTTCAACCAGGAGCCAAACTTGGACCCCAGATCATTCCTGACGTGTGATTTCACTGGCACAACGCACCAAAGTCTGGGCTCTTCCAAATGTTTGCAGTGATTTATCTCCTGCAATATAAAGAACAGCTTTGTACTGTAGTTTTCTGCAAAAAGTTTTTAATTAAAAAGTTCTCTTCCTTTCTTTCTTTTTGTGCGCTGGAAAACGTACAAGGAGAAAGGAGGTGGATAAAAATAAAATAGAAGCGAAGTTTAAGCATGCAAATGTTGATTAAAAAATATCAACCCACTCTCCTGTGAAATGCTAACAATGGTTCCCATGGCTCCTGTCTCCGGAGTCAGAACAGGCCCAGCGGGTGAACTTTTGATTTCTGAAAGCACAGTCACTCCTGCAAGGGGCACCACTGGTTACTCACCCTCAGCAAGGCAATCTTTGCTCTGTGGAGGAGATAAAATCACCCAGTGAGCTCCAGTGTTTGGAGAGGGATGTCAGTCAAATTCCAGCTTGGAACAAGCTCCATGTCTTCGAAGAGCGTGGGAAGGCACTAATGGGAACAAACCACCAGCAGGGACCGTGGGTATTTTTTCCTCCATTATTTGTGTGGATAAATCAAACCTGGATAGCTCTGGAAGACAAATCCAGGGATTTGATGGTGTTCTCAAGGGAAATTCCCCATCCCAGGAGCTAAGGGAAATCACTCCAAAGCTCATTCCTGACCTGTTACACCACCTCCCACTCTGTGCATCCTCGAAGAAGCAAATAAACCCTTAAACAGTCATTTATTAAGTATCTAATTGTCACTCTCACTCTGCCCACTTCACAGCGATGCTTAGCACTTCCACCAACCTGTGGGAATTTCACAGTGTTTATTTTGGCTGGATTGAAGAGCAGGAGCAGCCTCAGTGTGTTTCTCCAGAGCTTGCTCCTTTATCCTTTCTCTTCCCAACAGCTCAGCAGAATTGCACTCACAGTTCATATGAGCATTAGAAAAGCATTTGATTCCCATAAAGATTCCCAAATCCTTTTGGAAGCCAGTACTGCAAGGCAGGGAGCAAGGTCAGAATAGTGGGAAGAGCTGTAGGTTGTTTATAGGATTTTGGACCAGCTGCATCACTCCTTGATGAAGAGATCACAGCAGGTGGCTTTGACATCCCCAGCCACCATCAGGTGGCCCCAAAACACATCAGGTCTGTGATGCCCTTTGCAAGCAGGATGTGGGATGGGGACAAATCATCCCTGACCAATTCTGTGGCTGTGTCTTGGTTTGTAAAGACAGGTGTCTCCAAAGGAAGGCAGGAGCCTCCCTGAAAATGGAAAATATAAACCCCCCTCCCTCTGAATTATAATTTTGAAATTAATGGGCTCTAGTTTTTTAACTAGGGAAATTCAACTAAAAATACAGTAGTACAAAAGAAAACACTGACAGAGTCAGAACACAACCTGGCACCCTGTGGGTCGGGGTGTTTGGTAGCAGTCCAATTAGAATCAAGGCTCCAGTCCCCCTGGAGTGAGAGATGTGGTTCTGTTGGAGCAGAGATGATCCTGTAAAAGGGCGTAGTTTTCCTCTGAAGGTCCAGTGGTGATGTACCTGTGTCTGGCCCTCCTCTGGGAATCCAGTGGAAACAAGCTGTCCTGGTGTTCTGAATCCCAGGTTTTATCCAGGTGGGAATGCTGGGCTCCTCCCATGGGGTGGAGCATCTCCCACTGGGATGATGGAATTGTATCAGCCATGCAGTGAGCCTCGATGGCCCATTAACAGCAGATATCCCTGGAGGGGGGATGGGGCATGGAAGAGATAAAGAAACACTGCCCCACCTGGATTGAACAGCTGCCCATTAACAGAAGACACCTCTGCCCCCTCTCCCCTGAAATTATGAGAAATGGGTTATACAAGAGATAAAGAAAACACCTCCCCAACCGGTTTCAACAGATGGCAAATAGAATACACACTTTTGGTTACATCTTGCACTGCAACCCAAATGTGCTGGTTTGGCATTGATTGAAGAAAAGCTGTGGCAAAACCAATCAGTGGCTAAAATTGCTTCAGCTGGGACAGATTTTGCCTTGGGAAAGTCAGGGCAAAGCCATCCCTGCTCAGGATTTCAAGGCACTGGGTAATTTCCTGCAGTCACAAGCATCAGGGTCAGCACAGGCTGCTCTGCAGATGTTAACTTAACTTTTGGGTGGAATTTGCTGAGAAACTTGAAATGGGCCATGTTTGGAACTGAGAAAAAAACCCAGTTATGCTGGGTCAGGTTTAAAGTCCACCAGAAGCAGGTTGAGTAACAACAGGAAGGTGCAAGAATAAGGCAAGCATGCAGGGATGCATCCCAGGATGCTCCTGAGGTGGATGTGCTGCTGCTGATTTAATAACAGAATGTTCCTTGGTGGTTGAGTTTCTCTGTTACTCCTTTTTTCCTAAATTCTTGGCATTACAAGAAGGAGTTGCCCAGTTTAGCTGTGTTTTATAGAAAAAAAGAAGCCTTCCTTCTGCTGGGTTTGAACTGTCACCCAACCATCCCATAGGGAGCTCCTGGCTCTTTGCAGGGCACTCTGGATTTTACAGCCTTTTATCTTGTATGACATCATCTCTCCCTTTTCTGCACTGAAGAGTCTTGGTGTCTGTGAGACATATTTGTCTGGAGTCCTCAGCATAAGAAGGATGTGGAAGTGCTGGAAGGAGTCCAGAGGACGCCATGGGGGTGCTCCAAGGGCTGGAGCCCCTCTGCTCTGGAGCCAGGCTGGGAGAGCTGGGGGTGCTCACCTGGAGAACAGAAGGATCCAGGGAGAGCTCAGAGCCCCTTCCAAGGCCTAAAGGGGCTCCAGGAGAGCTGGAGAGGAACTGGGGACTAGGGATGGAGGGACAGGACACAGGGAATTGCTTCAAACTGCCAGAAGGCAGGAGTAGATGGGATATTGGGAAGGAATTCCTGGCTGTGAGGGTGGTGAGGCCCTGGCACAGGTTGCCCAAAGCAGCTGTGGCTGCCCCTATGTCCCTGTAAGTGTCCAAGGCCAGGCTGGACAGGGCGTGGAGCATCCTGGGATAGTGGGAGGTGTCCCTGCCCATGGCAGGGGGTGGAATGATATTATCTGAAAGGTCCCTTCCATCCCAAACCAATCTCTGAAAGTACAGAAACTGCTCCACCCCCCTGATCTCCTTCACCATCCTCCTCTGAATTATTTTCTTGCTCTGCATCTCCTTTGGGAGACGAGTGAGGGCCACAAGCACACTGCAGGCAGCATCCTGGACAGTGCAACAGCAGCAGCATGTTCCCCTGTTCACCCCCTTCCCTCCCCAGCCCTCCCTTTTATCAGATTTTGCTCTGCCTGACCCATCCCCAGCTGCAGGAGCCGCGGTGGCTGCAGGGCTGGCAGCAGCACATTGCAGCCGTCTGGCTGCAGACGATGTGGAGCAGTGAGAAGGTTCCCCAGTCCTCCCTGCACTGCTTTCCCCCCACCCTCTCCTCCCTGCCTGGCTCTGCCTCCTCTGGCACAGATGGCTGGAGGTTTTCCTGAAATTCAAATCCCAGTGTAAGGACTCCCAGGCCCCCCTGTTCCTGCGTGAGGCTCAGGGAGCTGTTGGCCACCGCGGCCACCAAGCAGCATCAGCTCCTCACCCTCCTCACTTCCCGTTGACCCAGAGTGGGGTTTTGTTACAAACAGGTTGGTGGATTTAATTAGGAGCAGCAAAACATTTTGATTTATGCTTCCTACCCGCCTTACCTCCTCCCCTGCCTCTCTGCCTCTCCAGCTTCACGCTTGTCAGAGCAGATATTTTTAATATATATATATATTTATCACAAGCCGCTCCTTCAGCGCTACAGGCAAAGCTTTTAGCAGCGGAGAAAATGCCCGGCTTACAAGTAGCTCTCCAATTACTATTGCTTGCTTTAGTGATTTTCTAGGAGAGGCAAAGGGCTGGATCCTGGCTCTTTCCTCTTCCTCCACAGCAAGATATTCACTGCTTCCCGTGGCATCCTCCCCCAGCTCTCCGGGGTGGCACAGCCACGTCTCCGTGGTGGAGAAGATTTCCTCTTTGCCCTGATTTGCACTCGGTCCAGGGCAGTGATTTTTTGGCTGCTTTCCCCTTTCCCCAAATACCAAGGCATTAATAAAATCACCCCCTGGCCTGTTAGTCTTGAGATTATCAAAATCTGAACTAAATCCCAGGGCTAGGGTGGCAGGAGGGAACCCTCTCCACAACCACATTTTGCCAGATCCGCGTCTGAGCTTGGATTCATGAATTGATGTGGACGAGATTCCTTTCTCTCAGCCCAGGATCCACGTGCGGGTCTGTCTATAATCCAATGAGTCACTTCAGTGCTTTTTTTAGGTCAAATTTAAAGCCACACCTCCTCCCAGAGCAAAGGCTGGGGACGGGAGTGGGGACGCAGGGGTGGGATGCGGGGATGGGGTGGCCGAGCACTGAGCACCGATCCCATCTCACATCCCCGGCAGGAGAGGCTCCTCCATCCCTCCCTCGCAGCATCCAGGAGCAGAGATACGATCTCTGCTGCCCTGGCTCCGGGGAGACTCTGCCCAGACCCGCCGTCTGCAGCTCGGGAGGGAAACCAGAGAAAGACAGGGGGGAATGGGGGCACTGAGGGAGATGCCAGAATCTGAGTGAAGTTCAGCTCGTGTAACGTCTCCCGGGAATGTCGGGACGGGGAAAGGACAGTGAGAGCTTGGCCATGGTCTCCTGATGCCTCCATGTGGAGCAGCAACCTGATAGAGCAACTTTTCTCCTACCTTCAGCTGCTTCCTTGCACCATCTGTGAGCAAACCTTTTGCCTTTCCAATGGTAACAATTCCATCTATTTGAAGCTACAGCAGCCTTTAATTTTTATTTTCCTTTATTTTATTTTATTTTATTTTACTTTACTTTAATTTAATTTATTTTGTGTCATTTTATTATTTATTTTATGATTTATTGTGCCGTGGTAATGCCGCATAGCAATGGGTCACTACTGCGAATGGCAGGCACTGAATATGAAGTTTTAAAAAGGAAATACAACCAGAAAGAACAGTTTTGCCAAGAAGTGACAGTCCCTACATTTCTAAAAAGGACTTTTCCAAATCATCCCAAAGGTCTTTTACATGAAACCATCAAAATACTCACTTATTTACTCTGGTTTGACCTCACAACTGAATTCCCATCTTTACATCAGACAGCAGCTCCTGGTTTCACATCTCTGCCAGCAGGAGATTGTTTGTATAGATGTAGAAATGAATAAATAAACCATGTATATAGTCATATATATGATATATAAACATATATGGTTTACTTATATAAATATATAGCTCATAAATCAGATTTATTCTTTTATTTATATATGCCATAGTCCTCTCTATATACAGGTATATGCGCCCCAAATGAATAAATAAGCCATAGATTCATATAGGTTTGCACATATATATGAGCCTATATCTATGTTTAAGGTATGAATTTATATACATAGTATGCTTGTTCACTATACATTTTTCCTTGGAATGCATTCTCCTGTGTGGCGCTCATTCATTGAGGAAAAAATATCAAAACTGTTTAAAAATTAATTCCAGAATCATTAGAAAAAAAGATTTGCAGGCAAAATCCTGGGAAAGATGAAAGTAGTGCAAGGATCTGCTGTGGAAAGGAGGATTTGGGTGGATATGGAGGCAATCTTTAAACAGGAGGATTGCTGGACCAGAAGTGTGAGGTTCACCCCACTTGGTACTTTGGCAATGGAGAGATTTCCCAATGAGGTATTTAATGTAAATTAATTCATAATTTATCTCAGCTTGAGGCATGGGTCTGAGAGCTGGACATGTCCCATCCCAAACTCCCCATGCCCTGGACTGATCCCACAGCGTGGGCAGCAGGGGAGGGGGAGAATTCTGTCCCCTCTGCCCCTCTCAGGTGAGACCCCACCTGCAGAGCTGCCTCCAGATCTGGAGTCAGGCACAGGAAGGACCTGGAGCTGCTGGAAAGAGTCCACATGAGGCACCAGAATGATCAGAGTGATGGAGCAGCTCTGCTGGGAGGAAAGGCTGAGAGGATTGGGAGTGTTTAGCCTGGAGAAGGCTTTGGGATGAGCTAACTATGGTCTTCCAGCTCCTGAAGGGGCCTACAAGAAAGATGGAGAGAGACCATTTACAAGGGCCTGGAGGGACAGGACACAGGGAATGGCTTCCCACTGCCAGAGGGCAGGGATAGATGGGATATTGGGAAGGAATCCTTCCCTGTGAGGGTGGTGAGGCCCTGGCACATGTTTCCCAGAGAAGCTGTGGCTGCCCCTGGATCCCTGGAAGTGGCCAAGGCCAAGATGGACAGGGCTTGGAGCAACCTGGGATAGAGTAAGGTACCCAACCTCATCCTCCTTCTACCCATCCCAGAGATCAGTTCTTCCACAGGATGACATTGTGGGAGGCTGGCTGTGTGACATCAGTCACCCTCTGCACTTGCCCCTTACTCTCCCTGGGCTGCAGAGGATTCCCACCTGGAATCAGACATCTGGTGTTGGAGTCAGGAATGACCTGGAGCCCTGAGCATCAACTGCCCAGAAACCCCAAGGTTTGGTGGATTTAATTTAATTAATTTAATCTCTGCCAATATCTCAGAGAGACCTGCAGGCCTCAAACCACGACACAAACATGGACCAGGAGGAGAAGCCAAGGGCATCTCCCTGTCCCACCAGGCGTGGCTGCACCATAGCATTGCCACTATCCACCCATCAAAAGTGATCCACACAGATCTCCTCCTCATCCCTGGCTCCTCACCCAGCCTCTCCTCCTGCCTCTGTGACCCAACCCTCCCCTTCAGGGGTGGTGGCAGCACCGTGGAGCTGTGCCAGGCTCTGGGAACCAGGGGTGAAGCCACACCGGCTGCAGGTGGCACTCCCAGCACATCTGCAAAGGGGCTCCTTCCCACAAAGTCGGTCAGGAAATCCTTCCCTCACCGAATGATGAGCCTAAAAATCTTTGACAGCGTCCCTTGAAGGCACTGTCAGCTGTGATTGTCTTGGACGTGGCACCCCAGGCACGGGCAGCCTCTTGCTGATTTGGGATGAGGGAGGATGGGGCAAGGAAGGTTTAATTTGTTGCTGCTTTTCCTCCCCCACCTGCCTGTCCATCCAGCTCCGTAGTGGTGTGGAATGGCACGGGAAATCCCACAGGACTTTCTGTGCACCAGGAAGTCTAGGAGACACCCTGCCAGCTCCCAGGAGGCTCTGCAGAGCTCTCAGTGCATCGCTGTGTTCTCACCCACGGGGTGGGGGGTCCCTCCACATCTGCAAAGTGCTCATTAACACGAGGGAGGCATTTTCCAGTGGCTCTGTTTGCTGTCCCCCGAAGGGAGATGCCCATTTGTCAAAAGGAAATGCTTTAAGTGGGAAAACACCAGGGTCAGGAAAGGCAATCAGGAGTTGTCAGCATGGATTCTCTGAAGGGAAATCATGTTTGACCAACCCAATTGCTTTTGAGACAACCACCTGGATGGATGAGAGGAGAGCAGGGATTTTGTGTACTGGACTTCAGCAAGGCTTGTGGCACTGTCTCCCATCATAGCTCTTGGATAAACTCAGGAAATTTGGACTGGAAGAGTGGATGAGCTGGATTGAGAACCGGTGCTTAGGGACATGGTTTAGTGCTGGACCTGGCTGTCTAACTTACTAGTTGGACTTAGATCTTGAAGGTCTTTTCCAACCCTAATGATCCTGTGATTCCATGAACTGACTGAACAACAGAGCCCAGAGGGTCGTGAAGAGCGGCATGGGGTCTGGTTGGAGGCCTGTCACTTGTGGTGTCCCCCAGGGTTCAATACTGGACTCAGAATTGTTTAACTTGCTCATTAATGACTTGGATGAAGGGACAAATTCCTCCTCAGGAAGTTGGGTAATGACACACAGCTGAGAGGAGTGGCTGATCACCCCAAGGGTTGTGCAGCCCTTCAGACAGACCTTGATGTTTTGGAGAAACATGCAGAGAAGTGTCTGAAATTCAGCAAAGGGAAATGCAGGTCCTGCACCTGGGGAGGAACAATCCCCAACACCAGCACAGGCTGGGGGTGACCTGCTGGAGCAGCTCTGTGAGGAAGGATCTGAGTCTCCTGGTGGACAACTGGCTGTCCATGAGCCAGCAGTGCCCTGGGGGTCAAGAAAGCCAAAGGGATCCAGAGGTGTTCCAAGAAGAGCATTTCCAGCAGGCCAGCAACCCCTCTGCTCAGCCCTGTGAGGCACATCTGGGGTGTTGTGTCCTGCTCTGGGCTCCTCAGGACAGGAGAGACACGGAGCTCCTGGAGCAGGCCCAGCAACAAGGATGATGAAGAGCCTGAAGCACACTCCTGCCAAGGAAAGGCTGAGGGAGCTGGGGCTGTTCAGCCCCGAGAGGATCCCCAGCTGAGAGGGGCCCTCAGCCCTGGGTGTCCCTGTGTGCAGGGAGGGCTCAGGGCAGGGCCCAGGTTCTGCTCCAGGGGCTCAGCAATGGCACCAGAGGAACGGGCAGGGACTGAGCCCAGCAAGTTCCACCTGGACACGAGGCAGAACTTCTTTCCTGTGCAGTGATCAAGCACTGAACAGATTGTCCAGAGAGGGTCTGGAGTCTCCTCACTGGGGATATTCCAGAACTATCTGGACATAATCCTGTGCCCTGTGCTCTGGGATGGCCCAGACTGAGCAGCAGCATGACTCTCTGTGGTCCCTTCCAACCTGAACCATCCTGGGATTCATGGGAAGTGTTTTATTTTGGGACCAAGATAGTCTTCNCCTGCACCTGGGGAGGAACAATCCCCAACACCAGCACAGGCTGGGGGTGACCTGCTGGAGCAGCTCTGTGAGGAAGGATCTGAGTCTCCTGGTGGACAACTGGCTGTCCATGAGCCAGCAGTGCCCTGGGGGTCAAGAAAGCCAAAGGGATCCAGAGGTGTTCCAAGAAGAGNCTGGGGATGTCCATCAGGGAGGAGGTGTGTCTCCCATACCATAGCGTGTCCAGAGATGAGAGAGACCAGGAGCTAGAAGGCAGATTTGGAGGTGTAGGCATAGCCTTTCTGTCCCAGTTTTACCTTCTGGCCCTTGTTTTATAAGGAATCCCAAGCTGAGAAAGGCAGACCACACCCTTTGTCCCATCCAGGATCTCCAGACCTTTGAGGAGGTTCTTGTTAAGCCCACACTCAACATCCACCCTGACTTGTCCATTTGTTGTTTGCACCCTGCACCTCTTGGTGTTAATCCCAAAGATGTTTGACACTTAAAATTCACACATCCACCCCAAAATGCATCAGAGGAAATGAGGGGAGATACATGGAGAGATCAGAGGGGCTTTCTGCACCCGGGCTCTGCAGGAGCCATCCATCATCCATCCCCATCCATCCCCCATCTCCATCCTCTGGATCCACCTGCACATGCCGGTTTTGAGGAGGATTTTTTTGGAGCCTGGGAGGGGATCATTTTTCCTGTGAAAGCAGCAGAATGGAGGGCTCCAGCTCCCGAGCTGGCTCTCAAACACAAAGAAAAACCATCCCCAGCTCTCCCTGTGCTCATTAACGTGCAACTGGGAGAGAGGCAGGAACTTCCTAATGACTCGCGAGCGCTTTTGTCATTCCTCGTGTCGGAGCCGGTTCCACCTTTGATTCTGCTGGTGCTGGGAGGGGACTGCTGACAGCTAGGGCTGAAAGCAGGAATCATCAGGAGAGGAGATGAAGGCCCAGCCTAACACCTTTTTTTCTTGTCCTGTGCATTTAAAGAGCTGGGCTGGATAATCTGGACGTTTGGATGGCAGGAAGCACCTGGATTTTGAATGGCTGTGACAATTTAAATGGGGGAACTCAGAGACAGTTGTGTTTTTGGTTTTTTTCTTGATAATATCTTTTGCATGGTTTTTATTGAAGTGGTAGTGATGGGAAGAGCTGGAGTTAGCTGGTATATTCTGTAATTCCTGCTCACCACTGGGAAAACAGGCAGGAAACCATCAGAAAATAAGCCCCATACCTCCAGGAGCAATGGAGCAGTTTATTTGCCATGGGAGATGCATCTCTGGATTTCACAACAGCATCACCAGGAGGTTTGAGCATCATTTCCCAAAAACAAGAGGGTAACAGGATCCTCTGCTGTTCCTTGCGATGAGTTGGTGAAGCCAACTGAGACAGCACAAGACCCGGGTTCAGATCTTCTCCAAAATGCTTTGCAGGGCCACAGGTTGGAGTGAACTTTATTTATCACCTTCATATCCCGCCCCCAGCACTGGTTATGGGGCTGGTGACCATCCTGCACCCACAGGAGTGATGCTTTCACCATGCTGGCTCCTCCAAAGGGTACATCCAAAGGGTACATCCCATCCTGCAGCTGTCCAAGGCCAAGCTGGACAGAGCCCCGAGCAACCTGGGTTGAAGCTGTCACTGCCCACAGCAGGGGTGTAGCACTGGATGGCCTTTAAAGGCCCCTTCCAACCCAAACTATTCTCTGGTTCTACCAAAATAAGTATTTCAATTATCACACCGTTACATTATTATATCCATTGGGATTTTCTTTTCATTGGAAACCAACCAAACCTCACAGACACTACCATTTATTGCACTCTGTTGTTTTTGCAGGTGATAGGTGATTTACTAAAGTGTTAATTTCCTATAGCAAAAGTTATAATGGGAAACCAAAGTAAAATTGATTTTAAATTACCATGGCAAGCTTGCAGAAACACTCCCATTATTCAGAGGAGTGGGTGAAGGCACTGCAGTTTTCACTGCTGGGAAGGAAAATACCTTATTTAAGATCAGGGGCTCTTGAGTGGCATTGCCAGACTTTGGTGACACCATCATGGTGGAATCCTGTTATTAGGGAATGTTTTCTTGGTTGAGAACAACCTGATCCATGAAGAAAAGCCATGATACTGTTGGTTATTTATTGTTTTTTCTTGAAATTATTCTGGTGGGGATGGTGCTGTGGCAATCACCAAGAAGCTTCCTCACTTGGATCAGGGTAACAGCAGGAATTTCAGGCATGGCTTTGCCTCCTGGGGACTTGTCCTTGATATTCCTAAAAGCAAGGATCACCCCTTCCTGCATGGACAGCTGCCCTCAGTCAGTGCTTCCCAAAAAACACCATTTTTCACTCGAAGGCTGCTGTCCTAAATTAACTTTCACCGAGGGGGGCCAGGGGGGAGGGAGGGAGGCAGATTGCAAAGCCCAAACACAAAAATCCGCTCGAGCCAAGGTGATGTTTTTTGTGCTGGGATGGATCAGCAGCAAAATGCAAAACAGTGCAAAACAATTGTGACAAAAACTAGACCTGAGGACCTCTTAAAGCCTCAGTAATGAGTTGTGGGGTCACATCCTGAAGGCTTTACCCTTCTCCAGGGACTGTCCAGGGATGTGCAGACTCTCAGTGCCCTGGGACAGGATCCTGTGCAGGACTAAGGCTTTGTGGAGGCAGCTCTCTCTGAAGCTCCCAGTGTCAGAAATGCTTTCCCATGGAACACTGACAATATGAAATGTTTACAATAAATCGACACGAAGCGTTATTACATCCTGTCCTTCCTGTTTGATGAGAGCAGAGCTGTGGAGGAGCTGCTCCCATTCCTGCTCATCCCATTCCCTACAGGCTCTGGGTGTGCCCACCCTGTTCTGAAGGCTTGGAGTATTCCGGAGCATGGATGTGGCCAGATTCTGCCCATTGGCCTCAGGGCCAGACACTGACCCTGAAATTCTCAGTTAATTACTTTATATGAGGTTCCAGAGACTGGAACAAAGCTCAATGCTACAAACAATTCCTTTTCCTGGCCCAGTAAATGACACGAGCCCTAAAACTGCTCATTCCTCACCTGATGCTTCTGCTCCATAAATATCCTGTAAGGAAAGGGCCTGTTTGCACTGGGGAGCACACGGAGACTCCAGGATTTGACACGAATAATTTATGGGAATGTTTGCTCCTGCAAGGAAGGAGAAGGATGAGCTCAGACAGATCGTTTGAATTCCCCGTTGCCGTGGCTGCATCCGAGGGTTCACACACAGATGTTGAGAGCACCCACAGCAGTAAAGTAAATTTATTGATACCAAAACCATTCCTGATCCAGCTTGGATTCTAGGGAAAGGGCAAAAGGGAGGCATTTACACAAAAAGATGTCTATGACCACATGGAGGCACGGTGATCTCAGAAATATGGGTTTTGCTGTGCAAAACTGTGGCAATTTACCCTGATTTCCTAAATCATGGCTGTGTTTGTCTGAGGAGTCCTGGTGGATATGGCTTCAGAACAGAAATCAGTGTCATGACATGTTCAGGGAAAAGAACAGAGCTGGGGAAGGGGCTGGAGCACCAGGAGCAACTGAGGGAGCTGGGAAAAGGGCTCAGGCTGGAGAAAAGGAGGCTCAGGGGGGACCTTCTGGATGTGGTGAGTCAAGAACCTAAATTTATTGATTGTTTACAACTGAAATCAAAACCTGCCATACCTAATCCTAAACTCTTCAGATTTGGGGGTTCTGCTGAATGGTAAAAGTCTCCCTTGTGTCACTGCCATGGTTAAAATCCATCCCCAAGAGTTAAGGAGCTTTGGTAGGCTAGGTAATGCTACAGGAAATTATGTCAGAACAAAATCTCAAAAGTCATGGAATCACAGGATCACTCAGGTTGGAAAAGAGCTCCAAGACCATCGAGTCCAACTTGGGACCAATCCCCACCTTGTCACGCAGCCCAGAGCACTGAGTACCACATCCAGTCATTCCTTGGACACCTTCAGGGATGGGTACTCCAAACCTCCCTGGGCAGTTCCAATGTCTGATCACTCTTTCCATGAGGAAATTTCTCCTGATGTTCAACCTGAACCTCCCCTGGCACAGTTTGGGGGCCATGACAAATGTGGCAGGAGCCTCTGTATAAGTGGAGAGAGGTAATTTATTTTTCCTCATGTCCTTTCTCTCAGGTGTGTGGACACGGAACGTTGCAGGGCAGGTGTGTACAGACAGGTGAGACAATCTTATTGTGCTTTGAGATGCCCTGACAAAACTCAGAAATTACCAACAAGTCTCAGCCCAGTTTTATGCCCAACAGAGCAAACTTGCAGTGGGTCACCCTTTCCCACAAGTGTCCCCTGACGCCCACTCTTTCAGGCAAGTTTCCTCTAAGGAAAAGTGATTTCAGTTTTCCCTTCCTAGATTAGATATTAAGAAAAATTTATCGAGAGAGAAGGTTGTAAAGCATTGGAATAGGCTTCTTAGGGAAGTGGTGGAGTCACCATCCCTGGAAGTGTTCAAAAATTGTGTGGATGTGGCATTTGAGGACATGGTTTAGTGGTGGGCGTGGTGCTGGGGCTGGGCTAACAATTAGACTTGACATCCTTAAAGGTCTTTTCCAACCTTAATGATTCCATGATTCTGTGATTCCTGACAGTCTGTAAAAGTACCTGGAGTGGTTTATCAGCCTCAGCCCTGAGCCCTCTAACAGGGTTTGGAGGGGACCTGTCTGCGGGAACAAAAACCAGTTGGGATGATGACGATGACACTGGGGGTGCTGGTGTCAGAAGGGGCTTTTCTCCTCCCTCCCAGCCATACATAAATAAAGCTGGGGCAGGAATGCCTTTGTGAGAGGCTGTGCTTTTTGGCAGGGTTCCTGACCTCACCTGACCCGTCAGCAAAACTCCCAACCCACCCAGATTCCCAGTGTGCTCCTTCCCTGATGGCTGAGACAAGGCAGTGTCGGTGGGAAACCAAGGGTCAGGTTTTGGCTCCTCCACGAGCTGCCCATGTGACTGCAGGCAATTTATTGCATCTCTCAGTGCCTCGGTCCCCTGCTGTTAATAACACATCCTTTCCTCTGCTGTGGTTCTGTCCTTGTCAGTTTAGATTGTAAATCCTTTAAGGCAAGAACTGTCTCTTTCTCTGTGTGTGCTGTGGACTCGGCACAATCCAGCTCTGATCTCAGCAGAAGCCTTTTAACATAGCCATCATATAAATATCAGTGATACCTGGGAGCCAGGGCTTCTGGGTTCTGTGCCTGGGCCTCTCAGCCCTGCACTGCAGACAGGGATGAGTTTATTTCCCCTGTTTCTAAAATAAAGATTGTCTGAAATAGTGATCAGAAGGTTGAGGAGTACAGGATCTGTTTGTGAGTAACTTTAATGTGGGGTTGGTGGGGTGCAGGAGTTGAAAAGCCAGTTGGGAATGAATAATATGAATTAGACTTTGCTTCCTGATAAAAAGTCCTAAAGGAAAAAGTGGAAGGGGTTGCACTTACTCATAGAACTGCTCCAACACCAGAGCAAAGGATTTATAGGAAGTGTCTTGGCTCTATTCTATGACTGTTATCCTGCTCCTTCACACTTCCCAGCCTTCTCCATTTGCTCCCATAACAAGCAAAGCTGTCCAGGGAGATTTACTCTGTCCATGTTCTGCTCTTTGCTGCTACAAGCCCACCAGGGGAGCTCCAAAATCCCCTTTGGGTGCTGTCCCCTTCTCTAAGCACTGAGCAGTGACATCTTTGAGCTGGTGACAGGGGGACCAGCAACCCTGGAGGCTGCAAGGACAGAAGGTCCTGGTAGCTGTGGCTTGCAGGGACATGCAGACTGTGCTGTCACTCTCACAGCAAGGGATTCTTCCAGCTGGTTTGGGCAGCAGGGGCAAGATTCCCATGGGAAACGTGGATGGAGCAATGAATAGAGTGAGGAAGAGGAGGAGATGGTGGAGTTGTCCTGCCTAGGTCCATGGTTGTGTTGCTGTAGAGATTCCCCTTCTGGACTGAGGCCCAGGAACTCCATTCCCTTGTCCAAACCATCCAAGACGCTCTGGGCAGCTCAGTGCACCCTCAGATGTGGGTCTAGAAGGGCAGAGGTCTTTTTCATGCCCTGTATCCCACCAGCCAGCAGTCCATGGATATCTTTGGTATCCTCTGAAACAGTGCCAAGTGCCTGTGAGTCTTGTACCTGGTCTCCAGCTTCTTCAGGGATGGTTTGAGAAGCCAGAGGGAGATGCTGGAGTATTTCCAAAGGATGGAAATGGAGTTGGGGAAGGGTCTGGAGCACTGAAGTCTGATGAGAGTGGCTGAGGGAGCTGGGAAAGGGGCTCAGCCTGGAGAAAAGGAGACTCAGGGAGGCCCTTCTGGTTCTGCACAACTCCCTGACAGGAGGGGACAGCCAGGGGCTCAGGCTCTGCTCCCAGGGAACAGGACAGGACAAGGGGACACAGCCTCACTTTGAGCCATGGAAGGATTAAGTTGGATTTGGGAGCAATTTATTCACTGAAAGAGCTGTCCAGTCCTGACACAGCTGCCCAGGGCAGTGGTGGATTCACCATCCCTGGATGGATTTAGATGTGTGCATGTGGCACCTGGGGACATGGGGCAGTGGCAGACTTGACCCTGCTGGGTCAACAGTTGGACTTGATGATCTTTAAGAACTTTTCCAAGCTCAGTGATTCCGTGATTCTGTGGTAATGCATGGGATTGATCTCCACAGGGATTCCATTGAAAGGCAGTTCCAGTCCTCTGGGTAGGGAAGGACATAAAAACTATGGGATAAAGTCTGTTCTAGACAAGAACTGCTCATGGCATGTGTCACCTTCCCAAACCTGTGCATTTGCTCCACAAGGGGAAAAAAAGAGGCCAAATTAAGAGATGACGGGAACAAAAAAAATCCCAGTCAGCTCTGGGAGCTCCCACTCCAGCTGTCAGATGGGAATGCACTCCATTTTATCATGAGCTTTGCTCCCCACAGGAAAATTCCCTTCCTACCTGTTGGCATGGCACTACCACAGCCTCCGTGTCCCCCAAATCTTTTCCAGGGGGGAAGTACAAGTGAATCCTCAAAACGACTTCTCAGAGTGACAGCAAGGAGGTGAGAGGCATCTGATAGGGAAGTGATGCCAAGGAGATGGGAGACATCTGGTATCAGCCATCAGCTCTCAGTCGGTCGTCTGGACCCTTCTGTAGTCAAGGGAAGGAGACAGGAAATCTGTGGGAGGTGTTGCAGACACTTATCTGGAGATGGGATGAGTGGCTTTCTGGAAATCTCTCTCTTTCTCTCTGTTGATAAAAGAGGGAGCCGAGATGATGAGTTTGGATCAGCTTTCCCATTTTTGAGCAGCTGAAGAATGGAAATCCCATCTGAGGAGGCTTGGGTCAACTGCAGTGGATCCAGAAAGGTTTCCAGTCACATGAGCTTGAGCTTCACAAAAAAGCTGCGACCAGCTGGGACACCCCAGGGGCTTGGGGTATCAGAGGGGGTAAACATGACACAAAATATTCCATACAAGCCAGGGAGAAAGGCTGCATAAGGAAACCACGGGGGAAAGGGATCCGATCCCAAAGCTGCTTTAAAATGCGCAGGCTCTGTGTCCTGCTTTTGGCTGTCACCTCAAGCGGCAGGACACGCAGGCAGGGGGGTGGGAGGTGGAGATTTTTAATTCCCTCCAGAGCCTGGAGATGACTCAAGCCTACAGCATCCTCTTTCCAGCAGAGTATCCTCATGAGACCAGGGTGGAAACCCGGCCCGCTGGCACGCGGCCACCCTGCGCGGCCGAGGGAGCGTTTCCGACGGCAGGGAATCCAGCCCCGGCAAAATCCTCTCCGGGACACCCTTGGAGCCAGCAGACAAGAGCCTTCCTGACATGCTGCCGTGTCCCAGGAGCTGTTCCAGGCTTGGATATCCTGCCCAGCAGCCCCAACACGGGAACTTGAGAGCTCTGTCTCCTCGGCCGGCTCAGGGAGGTTGATGGGTTTGTCTGGGGTGTTCAATGGCCAAGGTCGAGCCCTGACTCCACGTGGAGCAAAGGAGGGCTTGGAACTCACAGAAAAGGGTTTGAACCAATGTGAAGGGCTTTGAATGACTGAGGGAGCTGGGGTTGTTTAGCCTGGAGAAAAGGAGACTCAGGGGTGACTTTATCACTCTCTACAACTTCCTAAAAGGTGATTGTAGCCAGGTGGAGGTCGGTCTCTTTCTCCAGGCAGCAATGACAGAACGAGAAGACACAGTCTCAGCCTGTGCCAAGGGAAATACAGGTTGGATATTAGGAAAAAGTTTTTCACAGAAAGAGTGATAAAGTACTGGAATGGTCTGGGGAGGTGGTGGAGTCACCATCCCTGGATGTGTTTAAAAAAGACTGGATGTGGCACTCAGTGCCATGGTTTAGTTGAGGTGTTAGGGCTGAGTTGGACTCGATGATCTTGAAGGTCTCTTTCATCCTAGAAATTCTGTGATTCTGTGAACCACAGGGAAGGNGAAGGAATCTGAATCCTCAAGAAGGGATTTGAGCCTACAGGAAGGGGTTTGAACCCACAAGAAGGAATTTGAACCCACAGGAAGGGATTTGTACCAATAAAAAGGGATTTGAACACACAAGGAGGGATTTGTACCTACAGGAAAGATTTGAACTCACAAGAAAGGGTTTGAACCCACAAGAATGGATTTGAACCTACAAGAAAATACTTGAACCTACAGGAAGGAGTTTGAAACTACAAGAAGGTATTTGAACCCTCAGGAAGGGATTTGAACACACAGGGAGGGATTTGAACCTACAAGAAGGGTTTTGAACCCACAAAAAAGGATTTGAACCCACAAGAAAGGGTTTTAATCTACAAGAAAGGATTTGAACCTACAGGAAGGGGTTTGAACCCACAAGAAGGAATTTGAACCCACAGGAAGGGATTTGTACCAATAAAAAGGGATTTGAACACACAAGGAGGGATTTGTACCTACAGGAAAGATTTGAACTCACAAGAAAGGGTTTGAACCCACAAGAAAGGATCTGAACCTACAGGAAAATACTTGAACCTACAGGAAGGAGTTTGAAACTACAAGAAGGTATTTGAACCCTCAGGAAGGGATTTGAACACACAAGGAGGAATTTGAACCTACAAGAAGGGGTTTGAACCCACAAGAAAGAGTTTTAATCTACAAGAAAGGATTTGAACCTACAGGAAGGGGTTTGAAACTACAAGAAGGAATTTGAATCCTCAAGAAGGGATTTGAGCCTACAGGAAGGGGTTTGAACCCACAAGAAGGGATTTGAACCCACAAGAAAGAGTTTTAATCTACAAGAAAGGATTTGAATCTTCAGGAAGCAGATTTGAAATTGCAAGAAGGGATTTGAACACTGAGGGAGCAGATTTGAACCCACGAAAACAGGATTTGAACATACAGGAAGGGGTTTGAACCCATAGGAAGGGATTTGAAGCAATAAAAAAGGGATTTGAACACACAAGGAGGGATCTAAACACTCAGGAAAGAATTTTAACCTACAAAAAAGGGTTTGAATCCACAAGAAGAAGTCTGAACCCATAGGAAGAAGTCTGAGCTCACAGGAAGGAGTTTGAACCTAAAAAAAAAAGAGCTCTGAACCCATTTGGACACACTCCTGAGTGGCAGGAAACTGCCAACTGAGCCAACTGTTCCTAGTTGGGTATTGAGGTCTGGGCCCGGTTGGGTGTGGATGGTCTGTTGGAGGCAGGGAAGGATGGAAGATGAAATGATGAATCTTTTGGTGGTCTAGGACAGCCACTGGTGTTGGCCAAGCCTTCCTGTGTCTGCCTGCTATGCCTTACCTACTAAAGGAGCTCAAAAACTTGCAGGTTTAGGGCTCAAATACCTGAAGTTTTAGACTAGGATTTGAAGGACTTGTGTCCTGGGCTGACAGGCTCAGAGCCAGCTGCAAATTTTTAACTGGTGAGGCCCTGGCTGTGGAGGCAAAGGGCAACCTGAGCCAGACTGGGAGTTTGTAATGCAGAAGTTATGTCAAATCCCAGCTCCCTATGGATGGTCTGCAATCCCAGGTTTACAGGCAGGACATCTCTTGGACCTTGTTCCAGCCAGGTCTGTTGGCAGCTTTTTCCAAACCTCTGCAAACATAGGAGGTGACAAATGCCACATCCCATGATATTTGAGGTCCTGACTCCTGTGGAGGGCTGCCAGGCAGGACTTGTAGGGGCAGGAGGGCTGACAGGCAGTGCCAGGCTCCTTGGAACATGTGCACAGGGAGCTGGCATGTCCCTCCCCTGCAGAGCTGTCCCCTGAGCTGTGGCCAAGAGCCACCAGAAGCAGGGTGCAGGACAGGTCACTTGAAGGTGGGGTGACAGGAAGAGAAGGGTCCCAAAAGCAGGAGATGGGCTGTGCACTTCATCTAAGCTACAGGGACCTGGCTGGGGAGAAGTGGGTGGTGGGAGGGGGTTATCCAGGGAGGAGCTGGGGGAAACAGGAAATGGGTGTTTTGGGCTAGGGGTGAGACCCTCATCTTATCCCAGAGTGGTTTGGGGTGGAAGGGACCTTAAAGATCATCCAGTTCCAACCCCTGCCATGGGCAGGGACACCTTCTACTATCCCAGATTGTTCCAAACTCCATCCATCCTTGTCCTGAACACTTCCAGGGATGGGGAATCACAAGTTCTCTGAGCAACTTCTGAGCTGCCCCCAGTGACATCAGAGTTTTTCCTCAACCCACAACTGCGACCTCCCTAACTGCAATTCCTTCATCTCCCCAACAACCAAAACATCTGCTCTGCTCCTGTTAAAGAGCAGATCCCTGGAGAGTGGGAATCTCCTCCACAGGCATCTCCACCACCTTTCCCAGGCATTTCTGCAACCTCCAACACACAGTTTGAGCTTCCCCAACCACTCTGGCCACACATCTTCCTTCTGGAGAGGAAAACTCTCCCAATCTCCTCACCTGAGATCCTTGCCTCGCTGCACTGGTTTAAATCATCCCTCCCGGAGGCAAGATCAGAGGACATCAGGAGAAAACAGTGGAAGCCAAGGTCAGGGCTTTGGAGGCAGCACACAATTCCAGCAGGGAAAGGCTGCGTGTTTGCACTTCGGAGAGGCATTTGGGCAGTAAATGACAGAGGAGCTGAATTATTCCATGGGAGAGGGAGGAGGTGTGAGTGCAAGGGGGGAAAAAAATCCATCCATTCATTACAGAAATCAATAGCCCCCACGTGTCATTGAAGCAGGCCTGGCCCTGGAGAAATGCAAGATGGAAGAGTCCTCCACTGCTTTGCTGAGGGGAGCAGAAAACTCTGCCCAGGCTCAGCCAGGGGAAGGTGCTGAGGGAGATTATTCAGTGGTGGCTCCTGAGTCACGTCTGGATCAATGCATCCAGCAATTTATTGGTGCTCCTGGGATAGATCTCGCCCAAGCAGCTACGACAGTCAATGTTAATGCAAACATCCTCCACGCAGGACAGGACAGCTGCCTGGGCTGGAGCAGGCGTGTGAGAGGCATCCAAATGGGCTGGGGAAGCATTTGGAGCAGCAGGAGGTTGAAAGGACGTGTGTGAAAATGAAAGGCTTTCTTTCCTTTGGATTAAGCACTTCCAAAAGGAGCCCATCCAGCAGGCAGAGGGAGAAAAGGACCTCCTCAACTGGAAGCTGGACTTGATGGTCATTGCATGTCCCTTAAAATGAAATCATCCTATCCTATCCTATCCTATCCTATCCTATCCTATCCCATCCCATCCCATCCCACCCCACCCCATTCTAAATTAAACCCCACAAACCACCACTTGCCCGAGGGAAGTCACTTAACCTCTCTGCCTCCCTTTCTGCACCTAACTGTGCATGAATGTCCCTCCCTTGGGCTGAGCTGCAGGATTCCATACCTCGCCTCCCAGATGCTGCTGGCTGGTAGAAAGCTCCTGTGACCTCATTTGTGTCACTTGGATAAACAGGCTGCTGGCACGAGAAGCCTCAGCTGCACCCCGAGGGTGGTGGAGCAAGGACGTGGTCAGGCGGCTTTACTTTTTTTAAGCTTCAAGCAGAAAAGCTCATTTTAAATTAACAGAACAGGGAAAAGAGAAAAGTGCTGTGATACTGGGTAGTGCCATGTCTGGGCTGGTTCTTCTTCTGAACATGACCACTAGAAGGTGGTCCTCTTTGCCATATTATTTAGAACCTGTCTTAACTCAGAGTTACCTGCAAAATGCAACAACTGCGAGTGCTGCCACCCACAGGCTCCTGCACAGCTTGACTTGCTGAGTTTTATCATGCATACCCTTACTTCGAGCCCCCAGCAGCTGGGAAGAATCCTGCAAGCAGGCAAAGGGGCTGGCAGGCCCGTGGTTAATCACAGAACTGGGAGGAGACTTGGAAAACAACAACAAGTGAAGCAAGGAAGGATGCTCAGGTGAACTTCCTGAGGGATGTTTCTGCAGGGATCAGCAGGAAACACCCATGGAAAGGTTCCTGTACCTTCCAAAAAGTCTGCGTCTCCTCTCCTGATGGCCTAAGACATCCTGGTGGCCTTTGGAAACCCACTGTGAGGGGATAGCGTGGCTTGCCTGAGTCTCCTCCCTCCAAATTCACCGGAGGCTGCACTGGCCCAGCAGTGAGTGAGTGTTTGAGAGGTGCTGTTGCACTCGTGGCCACCTCAAAGAGAACAGGGAACGTGCACGCTCCAGAACCCGCCAGTACATTTCCTCCGGCCAGGAATAGCTGATGAGTAATACAAAGCAGCAGAGGTGATAAATATTAAAGAGCTGGAAAATGTGAAAGTGCACGGGCAGCGGAGCTGACAGGCGCTGTGGGTGTGAAGTGCAGGGATCAGGCTTTGCTCCTCATCCCTCCGAGAAAAAAAGTGTAGGAATAAGCGTTGCAGTTATTTTTTTGTTAATTGTGCGCTGAAAGGCATCGCGCGTTCGAGCGGGCTGGTGAGCTCACCCCTGGCCTCATTCCCTTTATATATCCCATGGTTTTCCTGGAGTGATGTGTCTGGAGCAGTGGAGACACAGCCAGTGGGAGGAAGGGGATGTGACACCAAGGATCTGAGGGGCTCGTGTGGTGATGAGGTTTTGTTTCCCAGGAGGTTTCGTGGCTAAAAGATTGTGGATTTGGGTTAAGTAGCTCATGGTGCTTAATTTCCCCATCTCTGAAAGTGTCCAAGGCCAGGCTGGAGGGGGCTTGGAGCAAGCTGGGATAGTGGAAGGTGTCCCTGCTCATGGCAGGCGATGGAACTAAATGATTTATAGGATCCCTTCCACCCCAACCATTTTAAGATTCCGTGATTATTCTTAAATAATTTGTTTTCCATTGCAGGGATAGGTTGGCCTTCTCTTAAATGGAAGTGGCAGGGGGTGGAGCAAGATGAGGCCTAAATTCACTTCCAACCCAAACCATCCTGTGATTCTGTAATGCCGTGGTGGGTGAATTGAAGGCAGCACATGGCAGTTCACAAGTGGCATCTGTCCTGGCTGTCATGAGAAGTCACTAGGGTTGAGGAATTAACTTTCAGGTTTTGCAGACTCTGAGCTGCTCCCTGCCCCTTTCAGCCCGTGGTGTGGCTGTTCCTCAGGCAGGGCTGATGGTGGTGGCAGTCAGATGCCATTTCTGTGCTGGAATTTTCTTCCAGTCCCTGCTCCTCCCAGCACACATAATGGTATAAGGTCCATGGGCCAAAGACACTTTTCCTTTACTTTGCAAGAGCTAAAATGCTTATGAAGACCTTTTTCCCCCTTGTTCTGGCCCCCATCACCATCCATGCTGAGGTGCAGCTGGCTGGGGCCGACTGTGGCGGGACAAGAAGGGTTAAACTCTTTCCTGACAGGCTGGGAGGACACCGTGTGATTTCTCCGAGCCTGGAGAGGAAGGCAGGGCCTTCGCTAATATATGCGCAGCTTCTGTGGAACTAAAAATAGCCACGATCTGAGGCTGTTCTTCCAGGATTTCACAGGCGCTCACCCAATTTTTAGCTCCTTTCTCCTCAAAGGGATGGCAAAGCGAAGGCGACAGCCCCGGCCCTCGTGCGAAGCCGCCGCGTCGGGAGCTTTGCTCCAGGGATGCCCCTGACCCCTGCGGCACAGGGGAGCCGGGAACGCACAGTCCCGGCTCTGTGACGGTCCCCGGCAAGGCTGGGGTGGGTTCAGGCATCCCTGGTAGCTGCTGAACAGCATCCCGAGGATTTTCTGGGAGCCCCGGTGCTCTGCTCTGGATGCAAACAGAGCGCGCTGCAGCTGGCAGCGAGCCACGGCTCTGACCCTGGCAGCTCTGCAGCAGCTTCTTTGCAGCTGCACCAGCTCCTCAAGAACCCCTAAACCCTTCCTGGCTGCTGTTTTTCTGGCATGCTGTTTGAAAATCCCAGAGCGTCCACCTCCTCAGCTCTACAAAGCCACTCTGCATGGGGGTTAGGAGAGGCTTTGCTGCATGGAAAAGCCTTGTCTGGTGATTTCGGGTCCTGCTGAAGCATCAGTCACCCTGATGGCTGGGGAGAGAGTAAATGCTGTAAATTCAGGGAGTGCTCTCCTAGAATCTGTATCTGTTCCCTGATCTCCCAGCCACAGAGGTGACCCCCTCGTCTTTTCCAGCAGCCAGAGTGTGGGAATGGAGATGTCTCCCTCTGGGTGAGGGAACAAACTGCCAGTTTTGTTACTGTGATCCTGGGGCCCACATTGGCTTTTGAGGGTTCAAAAAGGCAATCTGCAGTGTCTGTTCAGATCTCTGGAGCCACTACCCCAAACTGTGGAACCCCTCAGGAAGTGAGAAACCCTTTAGATGAGAAAACCACAGATGTCTCCATGTCCAAGGGACTCACTGATAGCAAAAATCATGTCTTTCCCCTCTCCTGCTCTGTGTCCTCCACTGAGGGATCTCCATGAGGAGATGGAGATGTGTCCTGTCCCTGTCATTGACTGATATCCCTGAGCAATGCCAGCTTCTCCTCCCCTGAGATATCCCATGGCTCTGGTGAGCCCACATGATGCCAAACCACTTCTCAAGACCTTCTGGGTTAAAACACTGTAACGTGACCCATCCTGTTCAAAGGATGAGGTGACTGGTTCCATGGTGCCTCTGAGATTCATGTGCTTGAGCACTCACATTTTGGCAGTCCTCAGGCATTTGCTTGGGATTTTCTTTGGCATTTCAGGGAATTTCCCTAAAAATTCCTTTGCTTGGAGTCAAGACAAGTCAATCAGAACACCTCTGCTTACTTTCAAGGCTTTTAGCTGTTCCTGCAGGACTGACTGGACCAGAACCAGCTTTATTTTCACGAGGAGAGCCCTGATGCTAAACCTCATTTTCACAAACACACTTGAAGCAAGAACTCAGTCTGAGTTTAACTTCCTGGTCCCTGTGTAAAGCTGTTTAACAGCTTTGATTTAAAACAGAAGGTTTTGCCAGAGGCGACAGCACCGAGTGTTGGAGTATCCTTAAAGCAAATAAGCATGTGCAAAATAGGGAAGGGACTGGGCTTTGAGTGTTCATAACTAACTTAGGGGGGGAAATCCGTGATAAAAGAGAGCATTTGGCTCAGTGCTAGGACCATCCCACGTGTGATAGATACTGTGACATGTCTCTGCAGCACCCATCACTTGGATACCCTCTCCAGCAGCCCCCGCTGCTCTGCCTTCTCCTTCATGCAGCTTGGAGATGGTTCCCACATTGAAATTAAAAAAAAAAAAGGCATTCATGCCGTGGTTCTGGAGAGATCTTGAGATTTGTATTCCTGTTTTAGAGCTCTACATTTCACAAAATAATTAACAAATGAAAGCACAAAGATGATTTCTAGGAGCCCAGGGTCGAAACAATGGTAGCTGCTGCTACAAAGGTTTTCTCTGATTCTGTATTGATTTACTGAGCAGAGACCTGGAAATGGGGATTCTGCAACCTGGATATCCAGGGGAACCCCTCAGCCATGGGGATGCAGCAAGGAGAGGCTGCCTGGCTGCTTCCAAAATCGGGGTTGTGGTGAATATCTCCATAACTCATTCATGGACATTTTTGCAAATAAAGAAACATTGGACAGGCTCTGGCTAAGCAAGGATAGTTCAGTAACAGCCAGACTGGGGAAGGATTGACAAATCATTGCCAAAAAGTGGGGCTGTTTAGGGCTAGCACTTCCTTATTATTTTTTTCTCTTCTTCTGGTTGTGATCTTTCAGCCTGTGAGTCAGAGAAAATTACTCTGCAGCTGGGGAAGGAGAGCAGTCACAGAGACAAATCCCAGAAACATCCCCCAGATGGAGCAACACAAGCAGCTCGTGCACCTTTGGCCTCTGGAGTTTTATCTGCAGTGATGCCCTTGCCCCACTTTCCTGCCCTGTGCAGCTGCTGGAGGTTGTGACCCCAGTGTCTGTCAGCAGCATGAAATCACACCTGCAGCCCTGCCTGTGCTCTCACAGTGCCAAATATCCACTTAAACCATCAGTAAAAAAGGGATTTGAATCAAGACCAGGAGTGCTGCCCCAGAGGAGGGGGTGTAGGTTTATGTCCCCTTCCCTGGGGACTGCCACCAAAGCAATAATTTCAGAGGAGCTGGGGACATTGCTCAGGACTCTTCAATCACAGAGCCCTGTTTTGTGTATCAGAAACCCCAGATTATCAGCCATGAGTTAAATCAGCCTGGAAATACCAAAGCTGTTTTTACCAGATCCTAAAAAGTACTGCAGTGTCATGATTTTATTACCCCTCATCAAATATTGGATGGAATTGACTCTTTCCAAGGACGGGCTGATTTGTAAACTGTCTTCAAGCAGTGGAAGTGATCTTGGGCTGAAAATCATGACACCATCCCTGGGAATGTTCAAAAAAACATGTGGATGTGGCACTTGAGGACATGGTTTGGTCATGCCCATAATGCTGGGTTGATGGTTGAACTCAAGAGGTCGTTTCCAAGCTGAATGATTCCATGATTCTGCAGGGATTTGGGTTAAAGGCTGGAACAGGTTGTCCAGAGGGGCTGTGGAATCTCCATCCTTGGAGACTTCCAAAACTCAGCTGCACCAGACCGTGGCCAACCTGCTCTAACTTCAAAGTTATCCCCACTTGGGTGGGAGCCTCAGTCCCCAGACCTCTAAAATCTCCTTCCAACCTAAATTCTTCTGTGATTCCACAATATGATCCTTCCCAACATAAGTTTTAGAAATCAGTTGCATCTTTTGAGGTTGGTGTGTAGCAAAGCCATCTGTGCTTTAAAACAGCTTCATACTGGCTTAGAATATGAAATTGTAACAGTTTCTCCTGTGCAGCAGAAGTCTGTGACAATCATTCCTTCAAATACAAATTTCAGTTGCACATTTGGCAAACAAAGCGAGAGCCTGTAATACAAATTATTAATTCTTTAATAGGAGCTGATAGAAACAAGTAGATAAGACTTAGATCAGAAACTGCAAGGCAGAAGGACTAAACCCCTTGATAAAAACACTTTTTGTTGCATTTTATTAATTTTTTAGGTATAAACCATATAAAAAATCCCCCAAAGTTGTCAGAAAGCACCAAGAACCCCAGTTCTGAACATCAGGGCCCTGAAGAAGGTCATCAAAAAGATTATTTAGATGTCTGTGGTCGGGATGACCTGTGGGGAGGCTGGATTAGAGTTTGTGCAGAAACAAGGATCCCTTTCTTGATTTTGAGGTAGAAAGTGATCTTTCCCAGTCCAGCATGGTTTTGACCCAACACAACCAGCAGTGGTGAAAATAAATCCTGCACACCCTTCAAGGCCCAGGCCAGACCAGGAACAACTGCCTGGAGATAGTTTGGATGCAGCCCCTTGTTCTGGAGGAGTTTGATGCCGTGGGAGCAGCCAGAAAAAGCTGTGGAATATCAGCACCTGGACGGGATCCTGTAATTCCTATTTTGACACTCAAACTAGGAACAATAATAATCCATCTGTGAATCCTTATCACTGGAATTATATATCACTGACATTAACACTGGAATTATATCACTGACATTATAACAAAGAAAACAACTAACAAATGTTGATATTGAGCACGTTAAGGGTGATGGCAACTCTGAGTTTGATTTTTTTTTTAATAGACAGTGTTTCACTTCTCCTGCTCCCCTGTTGCTCCAGCGCTGCACCTCCTATTCTTTTTTATATCAGTTAGAATGAAAATAATTCATTAAAATTAAAAAAGCGGGCCAAAGCCGCAGCTGGTGTAAATTGCCAGAGCCCTGTGGATGCCAGCTTGCTCCAGCTGAGATCTGGCCTCACGTAACCTCGTTGCAAGGGGTTGTTCAGGCAGCCTCTGCTCCGAGTCTTCCAGCCCAGCAGTTACACATGTCCTCGTTTCCTCCCCTCCGAGGAGAGGAATTTTAATCTGGGAACACCCTCTAGTGCACGAGGCCCCTTGCAAGAGGATGAGGTGGCAGGAGGGTGAGCCCTCAGCTGAATGACACCCCCACATTCCCATCCTCTTCCTCCAGGAGGAAGCACCAGGGAGAAGGTTGGTGCTATGGGATGGTGCCCATCCATGTAATGTGTGTTGCTGCCGCGTCACCAAGGTCACAACCAGGGCATTTCTGAACTCGAGCCAGCAGAGTGACAGGTGGCCAAGAAGCCCAAGGACTTCCTGGATGAAATATCCAGCAAAAGTGTGGCCAGCAGGGCCACGACAGTAACTGTCCATTGTGCTGGCACTGCTGGGGCACCTCCAGTGCTGGGGACAGCTCTGGGACAAGAGGGACACTGAGGGGCTGGAGCGTGTCCAGGGAAGGGATCAGAGCTGTGGAAGGGGCTGGAGCACCAGGAGTGTCTGAGGGAGCTGGGAAAGGGGCTCAGCCAGGAGAACAGGAGGCTCAAGGAGGACCGTCTGGCTCTGCACAGCTCCCTGACAGGAGGGCACAGCCAGGGAGGGTTGGGCTCTGCTCCCAGGGAACAGGGACAGGATGAGAGGGAACAGCCTCAAGCTGTGCCACATTGTGGCATCACCATCACGTTGTGGAACTACCATCCCTGAAAGTGTTCAAGAAGCATGGATATGGCATTTGTGCACATGGTTTAGTGTTGAACATGGTCGTGCTGGGTGGTTGGTTGGACTTGATCTTAAGAGATGTTTTCCAGCCTCAGAAATTCTGTGATTCTGTGGTTGGGTCTGGCTGAGACGGAGTTTGTTTTCCCCACAACAGCCCCCACACTGCTGTGCTTTGCATTTGGAGCTGGGAAGGTGTTGCTAACACCCCAATGTTTTGGCTACCACAGCATCAGAGCTGTCTCTCCAGCACTCCACTCCAACAGAAGGCTGAGCATGAGCAACATCCATTTTCCATATACCTGTACTAATAAACCAGGTAATTTCAAGACCTGTTCATGGGCACTGAAACTTCACCACGCCCTGTACAGGGCCAGGGGTTGGACTCAGTGATCTATGTGGGTCCCTGCCAACTCAGGATATTCTGATTACATGCCAAAAATCTGACTATAATCATTAGAATGGTCCAGGCATATTCGGACTCTCCCAAGTCATCACAAGCTGTGCAGGTTTCAGTGATATACGAGGGCCAGGAATCATTCCCTATGCTGAATATGGAGGAAGTTTCCTGGTTTTGGAGGATGAGAGAGTTCATTTCTTGTGTCTTGGCCTGTTGGCCTCAGGAAAAGTGATCAGACTGTAAGAGCCTGAGATTCCAGCTCTTGGTCAGCTTGTGCTGTGTGGGACCGGCCACCAGGACTCTTCTGCCTCCAAAGCACAGGCCAGGGCCTGTCCTGATGTGCCTTTCTGTGCTCCCATGACCCTTTTACACATCCACATCCTCCTCCCCTCAACCAGTCCATTGCCAGAGGCATCCTCCTACATTTCCTGGTGACACTGGGAGCCACCTCTGTAAATCCAGCCGTGCCAAGGCCCAGGCACAACCCTGCAATAGCTCACCCTGTAAAACTGTCAACACAATCCCTGGAAATTTTGGCCAGGGCCAACTAGATGGACGTAGCCACACGGAGTTGAGCCTTGCCAGCTGGACAAGGACTGCTTCATTTCATGATACAAAACCAGAATCCATCCCCTGCCATCCACATGGAGCAGCTTTTCCCACAGAGCTCAGGGTGGGCTGTGTTTTCACAGCAGGAACATCCCCTCTTCTCCCTCCTGGTGGGCTCCTGCAGCTCTTCCCCAAAGGCTATTTGACCACATTTGGTGGATTTGGCTCCTCAAAAAGGCTCTTTGGCTCGGGGACAGCAGTGACTTTGACCCGAGCAGTTCGTGTGCTGCTGTGACATACGTAGTAAATAAGCGTGAGGGTAATTATACCAACAGGAATTCTGGGAGCCCTGCCAGGAGGGAGGGGACAGCCAATCCTTAGTGTGCTAAAAAAAGAAAAAAAAAATTTAAAAAATCACCCCAATCCCCCTCCCAACCCCAAATTAGTTCTATCTCTTGAAGCCGTGATGTGACTTAGACCTAAAAATACACACAAATACACACACTCGTATATAAAAATAGCCAGCATTCAAAAAAGAAAGAAAGGAAAGAAAAAAAAAAGCCCAAAGTTAGGCTCCTGGATCCAAAATTAAGCTCTTAAATAAATAAATTAGCCTGATTTTCAAAAGCACGGAGCAGTGAATGGTTTTCACTCACATAAGAGGAAGCATCATGTTGCTAAAGATTGAAGATCAGGCCTGAATATGGATTTAAAAGTCTAATTATAGAAGCCTATTTGCCACCAACTTGACCGGGAACAACGAATTTCAGGTGAAATGACATTGATATTTTTTTTCTTCATTCCTCTTAAGTTGTCTACCCTTAAATAGCGTTAGGGAAGGTTTGAAAGACCCTCAAAGAAGTAAATAAAACACCACAGTGAAACAGATGAACTGGAATAAAACTGTTTATACCAGTTGTCTACATTGGTGTTTGGGAATGGGGTTAAGAATTATCAGTGTTGGAGCTGGGTGAAATTTTATGTTGATTAATTAAGTAGGTATTCATTACTTGCTGAAAGCCCACAAGGTGGAAATATTACTTTTCCCAGTTGTTCTCACAACCCACTGGCATCAAGAAGGAATGGGATCTTAGTTGTTCCTTTCCTCCCTTTGTCAGATTTGGGTCTGAAGGATGCTGAAGACAGCACCATATGTTTTCATGGCCTGAAGAGGAAAAAAAAGGAAGTTAATTTACTTCCAGCTGCAAATGATCCTTGGAGCTGCTTTGCTCACGCTGCCCAATATTTGCCAAGGGGTTCCTGAGGTCACACTCCCCGTAGGGTAGGGACAGATTTGTCCTTTGGGGTCAGATTGGGCAGGGCTGGGATTTATGCTGTGAAGGAATTACGTCCACCCTGGATGGAGGAGCATCAGCAGGTAGGGCTGTACTTCACTCACGTGGTGTTTAGAGGCAGGGGACAGCACTGGAAGATCTGGGGTTTGACGCCAAAAAGGTGCTTTGAGAGCACCTTTTTGGTGCTCTCTGACTCAGTTTCCCCATCCATGGAAGAGGCACAATGCAGGTGACCTTTGCTAAAGGCTGTGGGCTCAGCAGTCAGGTTGTGGCATTGCCACTGATGGGGACAGGATGAGGACACTGTGTCAATCCCAGGTACTGGAATATTTTTCCATGCATTCTGCCTCCATGGATTGGTGTCACGTCCTCTTTCTGTGGCCAGTAAGAAAAAATTATGCTTAAACTGTGGATGATGATGAATCCCTAGAGATTCACCCTAACCCCAGAGATCCAGGAGAAATCATTGGAGGACATTGTGTACCTTCTGGTAATTTCTTCTTAATCTTTTTGAGTGGCCCAATGTCATTGTTGCAGTTTGGTTCAGCCATCCTGGAGGGCTGGGAAAAAAGTAAAGATGGTCTTAAAAACAACCCCAAACTGGAGACAGCTGTTGGGAACAGCAGTGTGGAAGAGTAGAGGTGTAGGAAATGTGAACTGTGAGAAAGCACTGAAATAATTTTTTTTCTGGAGAAAAGGAGGTTCAGGGGGGACCTTCTTGCCCTCTTGACAGGAGGGGACAGCTGGGGGTGATCAGGCTCTCTGCCAGGGAACAGGGACAGGATGAGAGGAAACAGCCTCAAGTTGCACCAGGGAGGGTTCAGGTTGGACATCAGGGAAGAATTCCTCCAGGGAAAGGGTTATCAGGCATTGGATACAGCTGGTCAGGGAGGTAGTAGAGTCCTCATCTCTGGAGGGACTTAAAAGCCATCTGGATGTGGCACTTGGGGACATGGGGTAGTGGTGGCCTTGGCAGTGTTGGGGGAATGGTTGAACTCGATGATCTCAGAGGTATTTTCAAACCTTAATGATTCTATGATTATATAGAACTGAGATTATTTTTTTTTAATATGGAGAAATGAAAGGTTCACATGGCAACTATGTGCAAACAGGTAAAAGACTGCTGCAGGATGAAAACCAATAAATTTTTCTTGACTGTGGCTGAGGTGATGAGAAATGAGTGGGTTAACCTTCCGAAGAGGAGTTTAGGTTTTGTATACCAGCAGGAATGGGAGCTTCTGGGGAGAGACTACAGGACAGATTTGGTGGAATTTGGCAGAGGTGATGGTGCCTTTGCCCATGGGCAGCACTTTATGGGCACCTCCACTTGGCTTTTGCTGGCCCTGTGTCACTGACATTACAAAACCCATTGCATTCTCCTTTTCTCTGCCTTCTCCTTGAGCCACAACACTCTCCCTGACTTCACCTTTCCAGCTAAACTGCATTTATTTAATTCCTGGGTGAAGGGAAGGCAGGATGCCTGCGTCGTGCTGCATCTCCCGAGGTTGGGGCGCTCCATGGAAATGCCAAGTGCAGGTGGTGGGTTTGGGCATGTTGGGAGAGCAGGTGCTCCACGGCCATTTCCATCCCGCTCGGGGTGTGCTGTGGATGTCACACCAGTGTGTCACCAGTGTCGTATGTGACTGGCGTAGCATTTTCTCGGGTGTCGAGCCCCATCTGGTGGCTTTCCTGCGTCTTTTTTTTTTTNTTGCGGTTCTTTGTTGTTTTTTTTTTTTTTTTTTTTTTTTTTTTTTTTTTTTTTTTTTTTTTGGTGTCCTTGCAGTCCTCTTTCGGGATTTTTCGCCTGCCAGCCGCGAGCGGGCAGGAAGGACAAGATGCTGGATAAAGGGCAGGGCTCCCAGAGCTGCCGCTCTCCCAGCTCCCCATCCCTGGGTGTAACTGGGAGATCCAGAGGCTGTCCAGGCTCACGTCCTTCCCTCCTGCTCTCCCTGGCTGTGCAGTCTCGCCCCAGTGGCAGGGGATGATCTAATCGTTTTGGCTAAACCCCAGCTTGTGCTGTGAGCTGCTCTCAGCCTCCAGAAGGCACTTCATCCCACTGCCGGGCTGGCAGCGGAGCTGGGGCAGATGAACAGTCCCGGGAGGGGACATTTCCAACTCTTGGCTGGCTCAGATGAGCCGCTTTAGGGTCGGCATTAGGTCAAATGGTTCCCATCCCAAACGAGGTTACAGCCACCGCTCAGGATGAGAAGGAAGAAGGCTCAATATCAGATTGTCAATCCCTGGAAGTGTCCAAGGCCAGGCTGGATGAGGCTTGGAGCAATCTGGGATAGTGGAAGGTGCCCCTGCTCATGGCAGGGGGTTGGAACAAGATGATCTTTAAGGTCCCTTCCAACCCAAACCATTCTGGGATTCTGTGATATCAACAGGCATTGGAAAGGACCCTGTTAGGGATCTTATCAGGTCCCTTCCAACCCAAGAGACAGAGGCAATGGTAGACCTGTGCCTGTCCATGCACGAGACACCTCCTTCTACTCCAAACTGTCCAAATTCTCAAAGCTGACCAGTGACAAGCTGTGGCCTGTGATATCCCTGGGTCACACACGTGCTGCATGTGAAGGTGGTGTCTTGTTGCTCCATCTGTGATGAAATAGGGTCAAATCATGGAACCACAGAATATTCCGAGCTGGAAGACACCCATAAGGATCATCAAATTCCAATTCCTGGACAACTTCAAGAATCCCACAATGAGCCTGAGAGCGTGGTCTGAATACTTCTTGAGCTCTGGTGTCTGTGAGAGAAGCTCCTTACCAGAATGCTGAAGGGGTTTAGATGGTCTGTCAAGCCACTTCCAAGTGTTAGGACCAGTATTTTTCATGTGGGTTCTCTTCTTGTGATGAAAATTAGGTGAGGGAGTTGTTTTCTTGTGCTTCAAAAGCATTTCCTGCTCCCAGGCTTCACATTTGGGTGGTACCAGTTAGAGTCTTCCCACCCTTGCAACACCAAATGCACTTCATTATATGGTTTTGTTCTCAGGGTGGTGTCCACTTTAAGGTTGGGCTTGAGGATCTGGGAGGTCTTTTCCAACACTAATGATGAGCCAGATTCTAAAAGTCCTCCTCAAATCTGACAGGTCGGAGAGGAAGAACTGTGCAAACCCTGATGTCTCCCCAGAACCCCATTACCCGCCCTGTCCTGGTTTAGGGCAAATTTGGGAAGAAAACTCCAAATGGGGTTCCTCTGGAGAGCAAACCCAAACGGTCCCTTCCCCCAGCAGGTTGGGGAAACGAACTTCCTTGGAGAAAAGTGGGAAAAACCCTATTTATTTAACTAACCAACACCCCCACAGACAGGTTTTGCTGCACCCCAGGATCTCACACGCAGCTTTCCCCTCCTGTTTCCTGCAGGTATATCCGAACCATGTACCTGGGGATCCAGAGCCAGAGGCGGAAGGAACACCAGCGGCGTTTCTACTGGGCTATGATGTACGAATATGCAGACGTAAACATGCTGCGCCTCCTGGAGACCTTCCTCGAGAGCGCCCCTCAACTGGTGCTACAGCTCTGCATAATGATCCAAAAGAACCGTGCAGAAGCATTACCATGTAAGTGGCTTCCCCCCCCACTTCTTCCCCCACACCATTCCAGCCTCTCCCCTCTGATCCCAGTGCTCAGCAGCTGATGGATGTGTTGATCACTTCCCGCCCTTGGCTGCGGGGTTGTCGATTTTGGGACAGATCTCGGCTGCGTTGGCGGGGTAAAATTTCTCTGCTCCTTCCTCTGAGGGGAAAATAAAAATTTAAAA